>VDFB02193867.1:469432908-469536523 GCA_007258455.2 Sequoia sempervirens
TCAACACAAAAACGTATTTAACAACTTACCTTGCTTTTCCAGACTTTGCTCATATGGCTGACTACTTTTTTTTACCCAAAATTGATGAAATGAAAAGGGTTTGTAAAGGAGCTTCTTAGTTTTCCACCAATATAAATTATAATTTAGTTTGAATCTAATAAATAATTATTATTCATTTTCTATTAGAATTATGACTAAAGTCCTGATTGATAGCTTGATTGAAAAACATCTATAACTTTCAAACGGTATCACATTTTTTGAATCCAAAAGATGCGTCACATGCTATGGTTTGCATAATATAGGATTAAAAAAAAAATTGAATTTCATGAAGTTTTGACCAACTTAAGGTGAAAGTCGGACATATAAGTTTTTATATTGCAAAGTTGTAATAAAAAATTCATAATTAATTATTTACTTGAATAAAAATATAAAAAAATATGCATCACATCTGGACGAGTCCTCTACTTATATCTAAAATCTTATAAAAAATATTATGATTTTATTATGGTTGAGGAGTAGTTAGTGAGACACCTACTTATTTTTTCCATAAATTTAAGTACTACTACATTGAAATTTCAATTTTTCACCAAATAGATTTAAAAAAAAAAAAATAAACCTAGTATTTTTTAGAAACTACATTCAATTTTCCACAGATTCTATTCTTACATATTTTTGAAATAATATAGATAACTTATTCAAATTTTTACATCAATTTTCCTAACTCTATTTTTTTAAAATTTTCATTGCCACTTAAGGGCCTATTTTTTCCATGATGATCCTGCACATACCCACCTAAACCTTGAAGGTCTAAACCTACTTCATAGGAAAGGCATGGTAAATGGTTTTCCACTTATAAAGAAACCAACAAGAGTATGGGAATGATGCATTTTGGGTGAACAACATAGAGAATCATTTCCAACAAAAAGGTTAATAATGCTAAAGACACTATTAGATATTGTCCATTTAGATTTGCATGCACCAATGCAGACACCCTCAATTGGTGGAAGATATTATATCATGAAATTCACTTATGATTATACAAGAAAAACATGGGTCTATTTCTTAAGGCATAAGGATAAAGTAGTTTGAATTATTTCCTAATTCAAGGCTCTTATTGAGAAGCAAAGTGGACACTACATCAAATAATTGAGAATGAATATAAGTGATGAGTACATCTCAAATGACTTCCTAAGGGCTTGCAATGATCATAGAATTCACAAGAAATTCACCACTAAGTACACACCTCAATAAGATGGTATAGCTAAAAGGAAAAATAGAATAATCATAGAAAAAGCTAGGAGCATCTTAAAAGCAAAGCATTTGTCAAATGAATATTGGGTTGAAGATGTAGCATGTGCAATATATATAATGAATAAATGTCCAACCAAAAGTTTAAAGAATATGATTTCAAAAGAATTATGGAGTAGAAAACAAATAGTGTTGCTCATGTAGACACTGAAAAATTTCATAAGCCTACAAACATCATTTTCCTCATCAATTCCCCCTTCTTCCCTCTATAATTGAATAATTTTAATTACTTGATTATTGTCCAAAGTCATATTATTCTATGTTATTTAATTAATCCATGTCCCTTCCTTTGATAAATTACATATTTAATTATGTCACTAATTAATCTTTTCACTCTATAATTAAATAAATTCTCATTTATTTAATTATTTATTGACATTTTCCTACTATAATTAAATAATTATTTTAATTATTTAATTTTTCATTAGCTTTTTCTTCCACAAGTTAAATACATCCTATTTATTTAATTACCACTTTTTCCTGCCACTATTAAATAATTACTTTAATTATTTACTAATTTTTCTTCTTCATCTTCTTTTTCTTAATTAAAATATTGTTTTCAATTATATTAATTAAAAGTCAACTTCCCCTCTTCTTCTATAATTAAATAGTTACTTTAATTATTTAGTTACTCACTTTCCCTCTTCTTCTATAATTAAATAATTGCTTTAATTATTTAGTTATTTACTTTCCCTCTTCTTCTATAATTAAATAATTGCTTTCCCTCCTAAATTAAACAATTTGTAATTATTTAATTTACTCCAACCATCTCTTTTTTTATGCCAATTTCCTCTTTTGTCCCAATTAATTTTTCACCCTTGATAATTTTTTATTACATTTTAATCTCCATCATCCATCCTTAACTTAACCCTATTTTTCCCCTTACATTTTAATCTCCATCGTCCTTCCTTAATTAAACCGTATGTTGTAGTTGCCAAGTTGTTCGCTATAGTCACCAAGCTATGCATCACATTTTCTTTAAACAATGCACCACATCTGTGACATAGAGTGACACAACTAGATGGTTTAGGTAAATGAGGTATAAATATCAAACTTTTCATTTTCTTCATTTTCCATTCATTAGGATAGAGGGTCTTGGTGTTCCTAATATCTGATTTGTAGCCTATGGCATTCACTGGGAGAAGACATTGCTATATAGACTACTAATCCATGTTCTTGCAGGATCTTGTGTGTCTTGGATTTTTAAGTAGGAACGTTTAGATTTTGGACTTAAAATGAATTAGTGTCTTCTATGTTTGGTGCATTTTCACTCTTCTGTATAGTTGTAGAACCCTAAGTTGTTGGTGAATGTATACTCTCCCCTCATCTTCGTGGATCTTGGGGGTAAGAGAAATCACTACACATCTTTTTCTTTTGTAGAAGGGCCTGCCTTTAGAGAAGTGATCACTCCAAGGGGCATGACCCAAAGCGGTTCTTCCCTTGGGTTGCTATATAAAAGATTAAGGTGAAAGCCAAGGTCAAACTAGTGAGCACTTTGCTAGAAATACCAATCTAAAAAGGGAGGCTACCCACATTTATGTGAGGTATTTGAGCATATCCAAGTAGGGTTGGTTAAACCCTTAAGTGGCTTGTTGCACACTATCAAGGCATTAATTCCCTGAGTAGTGACTAGAAACCTTATTATAGAAGCCCACCCTATTTGATTGAGTTTCTTGTGTAATTCTCAGTGCAAGGGATGTGTATCGCACCATGAAGTTACTCACCATCTGGCTCCCTTGAGATGAGACATAAATCCTCAACTTAACATAAGATACACATGGATTTCTAGGGAGAGGGTGATTGGGTCATCCATCTAGTCCTAAAGATCCCTACCTGTCCTCTCTCACAACTTGACAAGAGTGTACACACCCATTTAGGTTTTTCTACATTTGATTCAAAGGATATTCCAAGTTGTGGGCTTGAGATTTCCACCATTAGCCTTGAACTTAGGATTAGGAAGTGCTTGAAGTGTTTTTAATTTCTGATTAGAGGGTGATCCCACAATAGTGGTTTACAATTTTTGGCCAAATTGGACATTGAATTTTTTTTTTAACTAAATCTTCACTTTCAGGCACCTATAGCGGCTAAACCATGAGGAATTTGAAGATGATGCAAACTGGAGTTTCGTGACATATTGTCTATGGATTCTAAATATATTTTTTTCAAAAATTTTGGAATTAGATTGCACTTCTTTTTTCATCTCCCTCAAAAACTAGTTTTTTTTCAGAAAACAACATTTTTAAAAGGTGACTCACCGTATAATGCATAAATTTTTTTTCCATGAAGGATAAAATTATAATTCTTTCGAATTTAGATTTGTAACTCTAATATCTAGTGCTTCCACTTGGTTAGATATTTATTTATTGAATATTTTTTCTTTAATCAACTTTCAAAGTCAAACCAATTACAATTTAGACATAGCGCGACTAATAACGTGCAACTTTTTTTGTATGTATCAAAATTCAATTTTTTGTTTTTGTTGGATCAAATACTTCAATATCTAGTGCACTCATACTTTTCAATTTTTTTTTGATAATCTATTATTTTTCCACATGTGCAGAACAAAGAGCTTGATTTTTGGTGAAAAACCTAAATTCACAAGAAAAAAAAAATAATAATCAAATTAAATTTAATTAAAATTGTACTTTTTTGGAATCTTATAATAAGGAATTCATACTTACAAAAAAATAAATTTTAAATTAATTCATTTGATCCCCCAAAAGGTAAATCAAAAGTGATTTTTTATCAACATTTTGATAAGTGTAAAGGAGACTCCATTATAGGTATGGTTTAAAACTAGTGGGGCTCTATCCAAGGGAGCTTGGTCTAAGGTGGTTTGATAAAACCCTCTTCAATTGGAATCCTTTAAATGGAAATTTTCAAGGCTTAAATCATTATATTTTCTAAAAATATGTGATTTTAGCAAAAATCAGGATCTTCGAGAAAGTGTAAACCACTATTGTGGCAGCATCCTAGACCCATGGAAATTGGGCTGAATTTGGCCTATGAACATGCAGTATTCACATAAATTTGGACAATCACAATATCCAAAATCTATTTTCTAGTGTTTGCTATCACATTTCATAATTTCCCAAAACAAAAAGCCATTTGAAAACATTCAAATTCGGGCCAAAACACAATAAACCAAATTTGTTAAACAATAAACCACATTTTTCAAATAGTGAGCCACAACTGCTAAAAATAGTAAACCACATTTGTTAGACAATGAGTTGTATTTGTTAAGACAATATCCTACAACTATGAAACAATGCACCACATTTGCTAGTTGTCAAAATTCTAGGGAAATTCCTATGTAGTCTCATTTTTAGTCAATTCCTAACAATGATCATATCTTCATACCACAAACTTGCTCAGTCCAGTTTGTACATTTCACTGTATTCACTTAGGTTTCCTTACATTCCTTAGTTTTCTATTCTTGTATTGCTTAGCCATCCCTAGGTCATCCCTAGTTGCATACACCTTTTACACTTAGAATAGAAAGCCTATCATATCTTTGATTAGTTCATTATTACAACTCAATACTCATATGATATTGCATAAATGTTTTATAAGAAAGCTATGATACATGCAGTCCTAGAAGGATGATAAATTCTCCTCACAACTAAAATTGTTTGCATCACTTAACATAACCTATAACCTGCAATATACACATCTCCTCTGCTTAAAAGTGCTATTAATGAGACAACTAACAAGGAATAAAAGAAACTCACATGTAAGTTTATCAATTATTCAACACACTCAATGAAATAGATAGCTGAGAAGGCAGAAGTTTCTTTCTTTATTGATCTCTAAAGGTGAAACTATACATTCAATGTTTGTAAATGAGTTACAAAACTCAGTATTCTCCTCTAAGGAATCTCAAAAGTCACAAAGCAGAAAAATATGCAAGTAAGAACTAACTACTAAAAGGGAAAAAATGCCATATATACAAAGAGTGTCGGCCCCTTTGGGCTTACAAAAATATCGTGTTCCTAAAGATCTGCCCCTTAGATCTTTTGGATGAAGTTAATGTTGCATCCCCGCTATCCATGTCAGTGTGGAGTCACTTCAGGAATGGCCTCCTTGATCTTTTGCGACGCATTTAATGTGCCAACCTCTGGCCTCGTGTTCACTTCAAACCCTTCTGAAGAGCTATCTCGAACCCCCTGGAGCACTATCATTAATGTCTATCGACCCTTGCTAGTTGACATCCCATTCGTCCCTACGGTTTCTGCCCTTCTGTTTACCGATGACACCTCCCTCAGATCAATTTGATTCATCACTTTATTCTCAGAGTAGATCCACGTTATTTATGCTTTGTTGATCTCGTTCATAGGGGTCAAATGCCATGACTCTCCTGTAGCTTCCTCCGATTGGTTAAACTCGTGTCACATGGGATCGCTTGGCGGTCAGAGGTCATTCAGACCGAATTGAATGTCGGTGAGACACATGTTGTGTCTCCTCGATGTGATTATACTCTATAGCAACATTCGGCAAGACAATAGATTATCGATAAGAGGTCACAACGGGCTCCATTAGTCATACCGATATCCCATTTTCTTTGGGGAAGTTGATCACTATCGACAAGACAATTCTTTCGGTAGGACCCCGTAGCGAGCTCCCTGCCTCTCCTCGAGCTTACTTCATTTCTATAAGACCCTATCGGGTCGGTGAGACTTCTTGCTGAAGCTATCCTGTTTCGACAAGAGCTTACCCTCTATGTGCACCACGGTCAGCGAGACTACCCCCATTTTCTGAGACATCATGTCGAGCTCTTTACGTTATACCGAAGGCACAAAACATGTCGGCGTGACTAACAACCATTGGCAAGGCATCCTATCGATAACACCTTTCGTCGAGCTCTCTTCATTTAGCTAAAACATCACCCCAAGCTCCTACTTGTTCAGTAAGACCCTCGGCTTTCGGCAAAACCTTTTGTCGAACTTCTTTCCTTCGCTAATGCCGCTTGAATTCGGTGAGACATCCTGTCGATGAAACCCTATGGCGAATGGCAAGAGTCTTACCGATGTCCCTTTCTATTTTGGCAAGACCATTAGCGGTCGACAAGACCCTACACCAAGTGCCAAACATTACATCGAGCCCCTTTTGTTTTGGCAAGACCACCCTCGGTCAGGGAGACATCTCCCTGAAGACATCACCATTCGCCGAGACCACTTCACTCGGGCAAGACATTTCGCCTCAGCAAGACCTCACCCTGACGGTGAGACCTTATAGCGAAGTCACAATCTTTTGGCAGGCTCAGACCATTTCGGGGAGACTTCATCTTATCGGTGAGACCCTTTGCCAAGATCATTTCATTTCACCGAAATTTGTGCTTGGTCGCCTAGACATAACGGTGAACAAAAACATCTCCCCGATGCCAACCTTGTGAGCTACCTTAGGCAAGACATCCCACGCGAAGAGACATGCTTTTCAATTGAGCTCCCTATAAGGCAGCACCAAGGGTGAAGCCACAATAGCATTTTATAATTTGATGGAGGAAGGAAAACTAAGAAAAAATGGCCCCATGGCAAAAAAATTGGTTTTAGGGGTTCGAATGAACCTACAAGTTCGACCGAACCATAAAGGGGTTCGACCGAACCCATCAATCACGGGGCCCACATTTCTGCCCAAAAAAAACAAAAAAGGGAAAATGCATATTGAGGGGGTTCAAATGAACCCTGGTTCGCTAGAACCCCCTGGTTCTAGTGAACCACCCTTTTCCCTAATTTTTGACTTTGTTCACACAAAAAACCTAATTTTTTATGCTTTGATGCTCAGGTTGAGGATGAAAATGGGGCAATCTTCACAAACCCAATTGGAGTTAGGTAGTCCTCGAAATGAGCTATCCAATGAATATAATTTTAATATGTTTTGGTTTTATTATGTATTTGTTTTTTAAGTTTTATTAAACATAGGTTTTTAAAAATGAAGGTCTCTATTCCGTACATGTGGAAAATAGCGAGAATATCATTTTTTTGAAAAATATGAGTGCACCAAATATTGAAGTCCTTGATCCAACAAAAAAAATAATTGAATTTCTATATACACAAAAAAGTTACGCGTTATACGGTCGCACTATGTTTGAATTGTCATTGGTTTGACTTTGAAACTTGATTAAAGAAAAAATATTCAATAAAAAACTATCTAACCAAGTGCAAGCACTATATATCGGAGTTACAAATCTAAATTTGAAAGAATTAGAATTTTATCCTTCATGGAAAAAAAGTTATGCATTATACGGTGTGCGTCACTTTTTAAAAATGCTATTTTTTTGAAAAAAACCAGTTTTTGTGGGAGATAGAAAAAGAAGTGTAATTTGATTCCAAAAATTTTGAAAAAAATAGTTTTAGAATCTACAGACAAAATGTGATGAGACTCTAGTTTGCATCATCTTCAAATTCCTCACGGTTTAGCCGCTATAGGTGTCCAAATGTAAAGATTTAGATAAAAATAAAAATTTCAGTGTCCAGTTTGGCCAAAAATTGTAAACCACTATTATGGGATCACCCCCAAATAAGGTCCTTCCCAAGGAAATCTGAGCATCTGCACACTGGGCTCAACCCTTATGGGAGCCACATTTGATCCACGTGCGAATTTGAAATATAATTTCCCCTGATTGAGCCCATAGGAGAAAATTGGGTAATAGTGACATTTTGTCTGTAGATTCTAAATATATTTTTTTCAAAATTTTTGGAATCAAATTGCACTTTTTTTCCATCTCCTTCAAAAACTAGTTTTTTTTCAGTAAACACCATTTTCAAGGAGTGATGCTCACTGTATACAACATAAATTTTTTTCCATGAACGATTAAATTCTATTTTTATTTTTATTTTTAATTTAGATTTGTAACTACGATATCTAGTGCTTTCATTTGGTTTCAAAGTTTTGTTTTGAATATTTTTTCCTTAATCAAGTTTAAAAGTCAAACCAATTACAATTTAGACATAGGCGGACTGTATACAACATAACTTTTTTTGTATGTATCAAAATTCATTTTTTTTTGTTGGATCAAGGACTTCAATATCTAGTTCACTGATATTTTTCAAATTTTTTTGATAATTTTCTATTTTTCCGCATGTGCACAATAGCGAGCTTGATTTTCGGTGAAAAACCTACATTCACAAGAAATAAAAAATAAATATAATAATAAAATTAAATTTATTTAAAATTATACTTTTTGGGAAGTTTATAATAAGGAATACATACTTACAATTTTTTTTTTAAATGAATTCATTTGATCCCCCAAAAGTTAAATAAAAAATGGTTTTGTATCACCATTTTGATAGGTGTAAAGGAGACTTTGTTATAGGTATGGTTTAAAACTAACGAGGTTCTATCGAAGGGGGTTTGATCTAAGGTAGTTCGATCAAACCCTCTTCAATTAGAATCCTTTAAATGGAACTTTTCAAGGCTTAAATCATTATATTTTCTAAAAATATGTGATTTCAGCAAAAATCAGGATCTCCTAGAAATTGTAAACTAGTATTGTGGGATCACCTACTCTGTACATTTCACTGCATTCACTTTGGTTTCCTTACATTCCTTAGTTTTCTATTCTTGTATCACTTAGTCATCCCTAGGTGATCCCTAGTTGCATACAACTTTTAGACTTTAGAATAGAAAGCTTATCATATCTTTGATTAGTTCATTATTACATATCTAGAGTGTTCTTGACCTCGAACTTCTATCTATCAATCAACCATCATCATCAAAGTTGGGACTTAATACTCATGAGTCTAGTTTAAGGTACACTTTGTCAAATCATCGCCATCCTTTTTAGATTTTTTCCTCTTAAGGTCTTGACAATATGGCATTTTACCTTGAGCTATCTTAGCTTGATTAGTGTCCTTTACTTAAGTCCCAAAGGTGCATGTCTATAGCCTCATTTGTCATCCTTTATCCATAATTTCATATCCTAGCTTTGGTCATACCATATCCTTGGCTATAGCTTCCAATTGCGTCATTGCATATCCTACCATTGGTCACACTATCCTATTGTCATATTTTCTCCCTCATATCGGTCATAAGTGCATTACCATTTGGAATTTCTATATCTTAAAAATTCTAAAAACCATAGCATAGTTTCATACCCATCATTGCATTGTCATTCCTTTAGATTTCATTCTCCTCACCAAGTTGCAAGTCTTATATGGTCCAAACTAGGTTACAAAAGGAGAGAATAGAGATGGAATACACAAACAAAGATCCCTATTTCAACCTAGCTAGCAATATGAATTTTGGGTCTTCCTCCTCAAATGGGTTATCCGAGTCACAATCTACATTTCCAAATAATTTTGAGAATTACACATTGCAAGAGGTCCAAAGAGGATTAACTAAAGAATAAATTGAAGCTGGTACGCAAGACCCTAGAGTAGCATGCATTATAGATGAGATAGTAATAATAGATTCCCAACGATTTCTCATGTAACTTATACAAAGTGGCACCAAACTTTGTCCTTGTTTTCATATCAACGTTCTTTCTAAATCACAAACAAATGGTACCACGCAAGACCAAGGACATAACACATCCACTTCCAGCATTTCTACCTCACAAGTGCATGTTACCTTGCCATTATGGGGAACAACTCAAAATTCTATGATGCTCAACATTACCCCTGCTGGACTCAAGCAACACTAAGAGGGGGGGTGGGTTGAATCAGTGTTGAGAAATTTTAAACTTTATTAATCTGTCCTTCCAAGTGCTTAAGATGTTCAATCAAATGAAAGATGCATGAACATGAAACAATAAACCACAATACCATAACACAAGGATTTTTATGTGGAAACCCTGTTAGGGGAAATACCACGGTGGAGGTTAATCCACAATTTGAGTACTCAAATATAATGTTTTACAAAATGGGAATGCACTTACATTCAAGCACACTTCCTAGAGCTCACTACTCAAAATAAGGAAGGCTCACTACCTTACAAGAGATTTGGATTACACCAAATTATTGAACTGAGAAGATAACATCTACAAATTCCTGATTAGAGTTCCAGTTAAGCTCATAAATTAGATTCTGGACCTCCTGTCTAATTCCACACTTCACTCTGCTCTACCTTAATTTGCTTCACAAAAATCCTCTTTTGTACTAATGAAAACCTCTCAACTACTCTTTTGATATTCACATACACATCAATACATATCGAACTCACACATATGCACAACAAAATGAATTAATCAATCTCATATATATATCTACTACCAAGATTTCAATCACTATATGTTAGCTCAAATGAAATAGAAAATATCTTCCAACTATCAACTCAAATCATGAATAACTTTGAATGCACATCCACCAAAGTAGGCCATAGAATAGATAAGACCTAAAAAAAATATTTGAACACAAAAATACTTTAAACAATTCCATCTTAAACATCCGCAACACCAAATATTCACTTAGTTGGCCTTTATATATAGGTGAATAGAAAATCAAATAACCGGATCTCCTAAATTGTATACCACTTGATGCGACAACAAAAAACTTGAGAGTAAGATATTTCATATGCCCAATGACCTTTCCTGAGATCCGTAACCAAAACTGATAACCTGGTAATGCAAACTACTTGACAGATTCAAGCTTCAACTAGATACCTTGTTCTTCACTCTGCCTTCCGGTATAGACAAATGATGACATGTGGACTAGATCAACAACTTTAGTTGCCGCCAATGACAACACTAGAAGCCATATGCCAAAAATATCCCCCTTTGGCATTGATGTAAACACTTAGTCAAAAATGACTAAGTGTCGAAACCTTCAAAGCTTCAAAATGCCATAGGTGACAAAACTCAACAAAACTCCCCCTAAGTTTGATAAGGAATTTTTCACTGATCTCTCTCCCACTTTGACATCAATGGAAATTTTTTTCTTTCTCCCCCTTTGAAGTGTAACCAAAACTTACTTGTGCAAAAATTGATTCAAAAACTTGAAGAAATACAACCACTATTTGAAGATTATTTTGTGCTTCTCCTTCAACTCTAGAAGAAACTTCTTCAATGCTTCCACTGCAATCTTGGTGATTATGATCATGTTGTTATTCTTAGATGTCTGGTTGATAATTTTGGTGAGGGATTCTAGAATGGTGGACATCTTCCAATACTTCACCCTTCCTTAGTATCTCAATCAATTGTTCTAGCCTGCATTCGGTTATGTCCTTCACTTTCCAAACAGTGTCAACAATCCTATTCCTGGTGTTCTAAACATTTGTATGTTTTGTCTGCAATTCCTAAATTCTTTTCTTGATTGGACCATCAACATCCTGAGACATGTCAAGGTTTTGACCAATATTGTTCAACTCTGTTTCAATTTGTTCTAGCTTCTCTTTGTACTTGCTGATTGCATGAGGCCATCAAAGACAATAGCTATAAATGTTTTTTATAGTGCTTATTCATTGTCTTAGTTCATTCATGTGCTTTTTCAGCTTAGTAAGTGACAATTTGTACTGCTTCTTTAGGTGTATTCTTCTTCCTTATTCTAAGATTTAGAGTCCATGATTTCCTTGATACATTCAATCATCTCTTTTGGAAACTTATTCTACAAACTCTCCAATTTGATATGATTGTGCACAAAATGAGCACTTAGTACACTTGAGATCATGTCCTTCTCATATGAAGGTTTGATAGACCAATGTTCTCAATCTTCTACATTCCATCTTCCTCATCAATAAGCCGCATTAGATATTCCTTGGTTAGATCACCTTCTTCTTCACTTCCTTCTACCATTTCCTTTTCTTGTTCTGGTTTAACTATTTTTAGTTTTTTTCGAGGATTTCCTCAGATTCCTCATTGGATTCCTCATCTAGTATGTCCACAATCACTTGTTCTTTTCCCTTTCCTTCAACTTTTAGAGTCTTGCATGCTGGTGGAGTACAAACAACAATATCCTTTGTTCTTCTCTTCTTTCTCTCTATCTCATTGGAGGAGGGACCAACTTCAAGTCCTCTTACTGGAATGGAAACACCAATTGAACCAATTTTTTTTAGAAAAATCTTAAAGAAAATTTCAAATACTTGATCATAGTTTTTCAAATTGTTAGAGTATATGTAAATCTGCTTGGAAACTAGTTCACTCTCTTCCCATGCTACACTATTGCTTAAGGGTAAACAATTCATAAAATACATCGCAAGGCATATAACCAAAGTACCAAACCTAAAAGGGTAACCTAATTCCTTTGTCAATTACACATTCTCCATCAGTTGATCTTTCAGCAATCCACAAAGATCAAAATCTTGATCTTCCATTATCATCTTGTGTGAAATATTAACTGCACTTGCCGAAGTAGCATGTTCTCTATTTCTAAAAAAGGTTTTGTAAGATATTCTATGTGTAATGTACCTTGTCACTAGATCCTTAATTGTGGATATTATCAATTCCCTTTGGTCTCTAGTTACTCTGGTTAGGGTTTCAATTTCTCTATTTCGGATTGATTTCTTCCTCGGTACTTCCCTAACCTTGCATAACCCAGTTACAACTACAATCACTTCTTTTGAGATATGGTAGGGTTTATCCAAAGTTAGACTATCATCATTCAATCTATTCAAAATGAACTCAATGATTTTTGTGTTTCTAAAATAAGGAAATTTACTCTAAATATCCAAGCTTTTGTGTTTTGCTCCATTCAACCATTTCAATTCATCGTTCGACAACATGTTTCTTTCGGCTCTAATCTTCTTGCTTCTATACTCATCTAATTTTACCATTCATTTGAATTGTTCCATTTTACCTTTCGTACACATGACTTAAAAATACCAAAGAAATTCTTCAACCACACACCAAATTTCTCAATACAATCAAAGTTCTTGATGGATTAGGGTTTCATTGCCGAATTCTCTTTGTGCTTTCAAAATTTTAATGCCGAGTGCAATCCTTCTTTTTTTCTTCGACACAAAGTGGCAAATGAGGGTTTCAACTCCCTTTTTATATCTCGCACCCCTAACTTCTATTGTAATAAATGCTTTTTCCCTAACTTATCCAGATACCATGTTTTCTCAGTTGCCAACCAAAAACTTCTAAGAACCTTTAACTCAACATAATATCCTTTCCAACTGATTGCATAGCATTTTTAGATCAAGAGTGAAACCATTGTAATCATCCACATCCCAGTGTCAATTTCTAGTAGGGGGTTTGAAGGATTTTTCTTAACATTTCCCCCTAAGCCAAAGGCCTAAGACTATTTCCCAGAAAGATTACCAGAAGCAGGTTCTAGTGCTAGCTCATTTCCTGCAATAGAGGAACTCTTCTTCACCCATGTCTTATTCATTTGATCTCTTATTTCATCCACAATCACTTTCCCTTTTCCTTTATCATTTCTCTGCATATTTTTTTCTTTGTATATCAGACCTCTTCTATCCATATTCTTGTTTCTATAGAATCTTGCAATGCGACTATATTTGTTGCAATTGAAACACAACATTTCCTTGTCTAAACCATTCATTCCATTTATTTCTTCTTGATCTCCATTAATTTTCAATATTCCAAAATCTTCTACAAGTATAACATTCTACATTCCTTATATTGATAGAGTTTGACACATTTCTACATTCAATTGACTTATGACCAAAGTTATTGCAATTGAATCACTTGATTTCATTTTACTTCTACACTGAGCACCCATATGACCAAATTTATTGCAATAAATATAATATCCATTGAACTTTTGAGCATAGGTTGTCTTACCAAATGCCTTTCTTCTTTGTCCATCAGATTTCCTTGCTTGAAATTCCTTTGTCCAAATCTGAAAATTTCTCCTTTTTCATATACAAAACCTCACTTATTATTTGCATTCTTCTTCCCTTGAGTCAGCTCATCAAGCTTAACAAAACTAATCGTGAATTTCTCCTTATATTCATTTGCAGTAGCTAATTCATCTTTAAGAATAACAATCTATTTTTCAAGCTCTTCTTCATTGTCTCTAGATTGTTGCAGTTCCATTTCCAATTGAAAGAGTTCTCCATTTATCCTGCTACATTCATCAGATCTTTCTTTTAGGGACTGGGCAAGATTCTCCTCTTTCTTCTTTCTATCTTCAATCTCCTTAGTCAGTTTTATCATCATAGATTCCATCTCATGCTTTAGGGTAGCATTGTCTCTGGAAAGATTTTCACATTCTTCGCTTATTTCCTTCAAGGTTTGAAATAGATTATCGTCATCCATCCTTTTGCTTTCTTCAATAATTTTTCTCTCTTTTTGCTTTATCTGATCGTGTAGAGGTCCTTTCTCCTTTCCCTAGATTTAATAACCTGATCCTTCAAATTCTGAATGAATTTCTCAGCATCCTTAAGATTTCCTTTCAATTCTTGGACTTCTACCTTAGACTGATCAAGATCATCAAGTTCCACCACAAGTTGTTGTTGAAGAATACCAAAGTCCATTACATTCCAAGATCTATTAGAGTAAAGTAATTAATTAACTTTACTCTCCTCTTAAGGTTTCACTTTATGCACACATATTAGTCATTTAATAATTAATAATTAATTATTAAATGCACTCACCTTAGGGTTAGGTTTTCCTTTCGGTGTTGATCTCCTTTATAAGGATTGATCTCTTGTATTCTATTCTCTTCTTGATTCATTTTTTCTCTGATAATACATCTTGCACTTTGTCAGAGCCAAAACCCTTGTTTTGTTCTCTCTCTTTCTCTATGACAGGTTTCTTGCATGTAGGTGTTCTTTGGGTTCTGTGGATTTGTATTTCTCAAATCCTACATGGTATCAGAGCCAGATCTGCTGCAGCTTGTTCAGTTTTTGAAAGATTTAGAGATCTAGGTTTTGGTTGCATCAAATCTGTGTTTATCTTCTTTTTATTTGGAACAGGGGTTCTTTTTTTGGAGCACTTTGGGCCCAAACGGACCTCACCGTTGAGCTCGCAGCATCCAAAAACCCCTATTTTCATATAATATACGTCTGATTCAAATACAGTTACACCAGAAGGAAAAAAAAATTTGCCCCAAGGCCGTACAGCCCCAAGGCACGTAGATCAAGGTCCAAAAATTTCAAAAAAAAATAAAAAAAATAAAAAAACAAAGGTTATTTTGAAAATTTGGGCTGCTGGCCACCGGCCACCGAGCGTCCACTAGGCAGCCACCCGCCAGCCACTCCGGCCAATGGAGCCATTGCCTGGCTACCACCGCCAGCGGCCTTCAGTGGTCACCGCCAGTGGTCAACAGCCAGCCACCCACCGATAGGCCACCATCGGGCCACCAAGGCATCGCCTACTCCCTGCTAGCACTCCACCACTACCCCTTGCTCCGCCGCCATGCCACCTGCGCCTAGCCCCTGGTTGCCCAACAGACCAGGGGTTTATTTTTTTAGCCCTAGGGGCTCTAAAGGCTATTTTATTCCCTTTTTTGACAACCTTCAGTCAAACGGCTATAACCTAGGCGTTTTTTCTCCGTTTTTCAAATGAAAATAGGCATTGGAAAGATGGTTCTGAGCTCGTTATGATGGTGCAGAATTTTTTTCAGAATTTTCGAGTTTGGTTACATTTTTTTGCAGCGAAAGTCCAATGAGATTTTTGCACTCCGAGGGGCATAACTTGCTCGTTTTTGCTCTATTTTTCGAAAGAGAATATGCATCAGAAAGGTGGTTCTATACTCTTTCCAGATCTGTAGCCTATTTTATTAGTAAACTCTTTAGGTACACAGAGATTTGTCTCAACCAATTCCTACTTTCTATCATTTTCTGGCTTTCAGTTTGTACTGGGGATTAGATTTTTGCATTGTGGGGGGGGTGTTTTTCTTACTTTCTGTCATTTACATCAGAAAACAAAAATCTACAAACACCAAAACAAAACAAACAAACCCCTTCTGCATCTTCTGTCTTGTTCTGAAAGACCACTAAATAATAATAAAAAAATTCAGAGCAGTTGAGGCACAGTTCACAAGATGGCTGACAGATCTATTGAACCTCTCACACCACATAATTATCACACTTGGAAGGGTCGCATGATGACTCTTCTCCAGTATCAAGGGTTATGGTCTTGTTTGGATGAGGTTCAACCTTAGTTGACTCGTGCCTTTGAGGTTATGCAACACAGGAACAATATGGATCAGGCTATGGGATTGATGGCTTTACACATTTCTGATAGTCTCCTATTTCATCTTGATGGCTGTCTCACTCCTCGAGCCATTTGGACCAAGTTTGATGGAATTTTTGGTACTGTCAATCAATTCAGAGCTTTGCAGCTTGAGGCTGAGCTAACTTCTTTGGTACCTGATTCATTTCCCTCCATTGAGGACTTTCTGATGAAGTTCAAATAGCAAAGATCTATCTTGCAGGGTTGTGGAAAAGTTAAGACTGATACAGAATGCATCTTCCTAATTCTCTCCAAGCTTCGGGGTCCATTTCAGATCTTCTCTTTGACCTTCTATTCCACCATGGATGCCTTAAGTGCTTGACATGTCATGCCTTCTTTTGAGGTCTTTTGTGATCGTCTGACTCGTGAGCAAGCTAAGCTCAAGCAGTTGGATTCACTTTCAAGTTCACAGAACCAAGCATTGGTAGCCCAGTCCTCCAAAGGAAAACAGAAGTAGAAACCGAAGCCTAAGAAATATTTAGGAGCTAGTGAGAATACCTCCAAGCCACCACCTAAGTCTGATTCAAAACCACAGTTCAATTCTAAACAGGGAAAATCTTCGAAGTCTAGTGAGTCTTCCTCCAAGACTAAGAAGAAATCTGGTGATCCTTACAGTTTTTGTGGCAAGGAAGGACATCTAGTTTCTAGGTGTTGGAAATTTTTAGAGGCTTTGGAGGAAGCCATGCAGTAGCATAATATCAGTGCACCTCAGCCTCCTTCATAGCCCATAGGGAAAGGTCATGCTCTTTCTGCACGAGCATTGTCCTCAGAATCCACTTGGATTCTAGATTCTAGTGCTTCTCACCATATGACACACACAGAGGGTTTGGTCACCGCTCTTGCCCCTACAGGCACTAGACATATTGTAGTTGGTGACTCAGCACAACTTTCAGTTCAGGGTTCAGGTACTGTTTCATTGGATGGTGGTTGTTTACAGGATGTGCTTCTGGTTCCTGACATTTTGACAAACCTTCTCTCCATTTATTAGATTTTCCACTCTGGCTCTGGTAAGACAGTTGAGTTCTCACCACATGATGTGTTTATTTGCGACCTTCATGATATTTACTTGGTTGTGGCTACTAGGAGTGTGGATTCTGCATCACGCTTATACAGATTTGATGGCTTTGATAGTTTAGACACTGTTGGTTCCTCTCTTATAGCACATGCATATTTAGTGAGCAGGCTTTGGCATGAGTGTTTTGGTCATGCCAATTACAGATATCTACAGCAGATGAGTACTCAGGCACTTGTGAATGGGCTCCCACAAATTTCTTGTACTGATGGTGTATGTTGAGGTTGTGTTCTTGGCAAACATCATCAAGATCCTTTTCCTAAGGGTCGAGCCACTCGTGCTAGGGCACCCCTAGAGTTGGTACATAGTGATCTTATGTCCTTTCCAACTCCTTCCTTTTCAGGGGCTCGCTATGTGCTCACTTTTATTGATGACTTCTCCATAAGTACATGGGTGTACTTTCTTAAGTACAAGTCTGATGTCTTTGACTCATTCAGGACTTTTAAGACATTTGTGGAGAAACAATTTGGACTTTCTATCAGGAGGATACACATAGATAATGGGGGGGAATATGTTAATTAGGCGTTTACAGATTTTTGCACTGAGCATGGTTTACAACATTAGTTTACAGTCGCTTACACCCCTCAGTAGAATGGTGTCATTGAGAGAAAGAACAAAACCTTATGGGAGATGGAAAATTGTATAATACAGTCTCGAGCTATGAGTTCTTCATTTTGGGCTGAGGCAATCAATTGTGCCAATTATATTCAAAATCGGATGCCTCATAAGGCATTGTGACATATGACTCCTAAGGAGGCTTGGACCCATGTCAAGCCTAATGTTTCTACATTCTGAGTTTTTGGTAGTGAGGCTTGGGCATTTATTCCTAATGCTTAGCAGAAAGCCATGGAGAGGAAGAGCCGACCACTCATATTTGTTGGCTACTATGAGAATGTTAAGGTGTACAGGTTGTTTGATCCTGATTCCAGAGAGGTCTTGTTTTGGTGGGATGTCTAGTTTGATGAGTGCTATGCTCAGATAGCTTCTCCATCACCAGCTTCTCCCTCATTGCCTACTCCTCCCTCTTCATCTCTTGAGGATTACTTATCTCTTGAGGGTGATGTAGATGATGATCCACCATCTCCACCACCACCAGTTGCTGTGTCTTTGCCTAGGTGGGCCCGTGTCATTGTTAATGTAGCTAGTTCTTTGGTAGGTGATCCTTCAGATACTCATCGTACTCGTGCTCAAACATCTGGTTCTAGTCTTTTGAGTCATGCCATTTCGGATGATCCTCAAAAGTTTTTAGAGGCAACAGGTCACCTTGAGTGGGATAGGGCTATGGATGAGGAGTATTCTTCTTTGATGAAGAATCATACTTGGGATCTTTGTCCTCTTCCTAAGGGAAGAATGTTGGTTTGGTGCAAGTGGGTGTACCGTACCAAGTATGCTGCAGATGGTTCTATTGATAAGTATAAGGCATGTCTTGTTAAGAAGGGATTTTCTCAGGTAGAGGGTATTGACTACTCTGAGACCTTTGCTCTTGCTGCCAAGATAAATTCTATACGCCTAGTACTTTTACTTGCAGCTTCACAGGGATGGACAGTGTTTCAGATGGATGTGAAGAGTGCCTTCTTGTATGGAGACCTACATGAGGAGATCTATATGGAGTAGCCTTAGGGATTTGTGCAGGACACTTCTTTGGTTTGCAGACTTCGGCATTCATTGTATGGTCTCAAACAAGCCCCTCGGGCTTGGTATGAGAAGATGGACTCTTTCTTGCTTTCCTCTCACTTCACACGCTGTCATTCTAATCACACAGTATATCTTCAGTGTTAGGAGGGTGATCTTTTGATTCTTGTGCTATATGTAGATGATCTAATCCTTACAGGTAGCTCATCCTCCATGATTCAGAGTGTTCAGAGAGCTTTGATGGAGTAGTTTGAGATGACAGATTTTGGTCTCTTGCACTTCTTTCTGGGTCTTCAGGTTATTCAGTCTTCGGATGGGATTTCCATATTTCAGGAGAAGTATGCTCTTGATATGCTTCAGAAATTTGGCATGCTTGATTGCAAGTCTTCCCCCACTCCATTTCAGTCAGGTGTTGTTTTGTCTTCCACTTGCTTTACTCCTTCAGTAGACCCCACTTTATATAGGTAGTTGGTTGGCAGTTTGTTGTACCTGACACATTCTTGTCTTGATATTTCCTTTGCGGTTGGCCTTGTCTCTCGGTTCTCCCATGATCCTCATGAGAGCCATTGGAAAGTAGCCAAACATATTTTGAGGTACATTCAGGGCACCACTTATTATGGAATTCACTACACTTTAGGATCCCCTCACATCATTGGCTTCACTAACTCCGATTGGGCTGGTGATGTCAACAATTGGAAGTCTACTTCTGGCTTTGTTTTTTGCCTTGGTTATGGTCCTATCACATGGTCTTGCAAGAACCAGTCTGCTATTGCATTATCATCTACAGAGGCTGAGTACCGTACAACAGTGTTAGCCAATTAGGAGGTTTTATGGCTTCGACAATTGATGACAGATTTTGGGTTTCCTCCAAATAGTCCCACTATTCTTTGGTGTGACAATCAGAGTGCCATTCACATTTCTTGCAACCCAGTGGAGCATCAACGGACAAAGCACATTGAAATCCACATGCACTTCATCAAGCAGTTGATTCAGGATGGTTCTCTCATCTTGGAGTACATTCCTACAAAGGAGCAGGTTGCAAACATCTTCACTAAACCTTTGGCATCTCCGCACTATCTTCAGTTGCGCTCCATGCTTGGGGTGAAGGAAGTTGTCCTTGGGGGGTCTCTGTGAGGCCTTCCTTCCTTCATATTTTTTTCAGCATGTTTCTTTATCTCTTTTTGGAGAGGAGTTTTTTTCCCACTGGGTTTTCTCCTTTACTCTTCTTTATAGAGATTTTGTTGTATTCAGGTACCTGATCAGGCCATGTTGTTGGGACCCTCTGTTTCATTGTAGTTCCTTTGCTTTCTTTTGCATTGTTTGTAGCTATATTGTAGCTCATCTTAAGGGGGGGTGTTAGAGTAAAGTAAATGATTAACCTTACTCTCCTCTTAAGATTTCACTTTATGCACACATATTAGTCATTTAATAATTAATATTTAATTATTAAATGCACTCACCTTAGGGTTAGGTTTTCCTTCCAGTGTTGATCTCCTTTATAAGGATTGATCTCTTGTATTGTATTCTCTTCTTGATTCATTTTTTCTCTAATAATACATCTTGCACTTTGTCAGAGCCAAAACCCTTGTTTTGTTCTCTCTCTTTCTCTGTGACAGGTTTCTTGCATGGAGGTGTTCTTTGGGTTCTGTGGATTTGTATTTCTCAAATCCTACAAGATCTACCTCAAGCTCTTAAACTTTTTCAAAGAATTAAGCTCTGATACCAATTTTGGACTCAAGCAACACTGAGAGGGGGCATGAATTAGTGTTGAGCAATTTTAAATTTTATTAATCTATCCTTCCAAGTGCTTAAAACATTCAATCAAATGAAAGATGCATGAAAATGAAACAATAAGCCACAATACCATAACACAAGGATTTTTATGTGGAAACCTTGTTAGGGGAAAAACCATGGTGGAGGTCAATCCACAATTTGAGTACTAAAGTATAGTGTTTTACAAAATGGGAATGCACTTACATTCAGGCACACTGCCAAGAGCTCACTACTCAAAATAAGGAAGGCTCACTGCCTTACAAGAGATTTGGATTACACCAAAAGATTGAACTGAGAAGATATAGCATCTACAAATGTCTGATTATAGTTTCGGTTAAGCTCATATATCAAATTATGGACCTCCTGTCTGATTCTACACTTTGCTTTGCTGTACCTTAATTCACTTCACAAAAATCCTCTTATGCACTACTGAAAATCTCTCAACTACTCTTTTGATATTCACATACACATCAACACATATCGAACTCACACATATGTACACCAAAATGAATTAATCGATCTCATATATATATCCACTACCAAGATTTGAATCACTATATGTGGGCTCAAATGAAATAGAAAATATCTTCCAACTGTTGACTCAAATCATGAATAACTTTGAATGCAAATTTTCCAAAGTTAGGGATAGCATAGATAGGACCAAAAACAAAATATTTAAACACAAATACTTAAGCAATTCCATCTTAAACATCTGCAACACAAAATATTCACTTAGTCGACCTTCATATACAGGTGAAAAAAACATCAAATAATTGAATCTCCTAACTCTTACACCACTTGATGTGACAACAACAAACTCAAGAGTAAGACATTTCATATGCCCAATGACATTTCTTGAGATCTACAACCAAAAATGATAACCTGGTGATGCAAACTACTTGACATATTCAAGCTTCAACCGGATACCCTATTCTTCACTCTGCCTTCTGGTATAGACAAATGTTGACATGTGGACTAGATCAATGACTTCATTTTCCATCAATGACAACACTATAATCCATATGCCAACAACCCCAACACTAATATTTGGAGAACAAGGTACCCAACCGATGTCCTAACCACTTAGCGATACATTTGATCCATTTTCCTCATCATCTCATACTATGGGGACTCCATCTACTAATCCTCTTGCAACAACTTCATCCCAATGCACACCAATATTTACAAATTCCATAGGTCAAAACATATCAAAAACTAGTCCACCCAAGATGTGAAAGGTTTACATTAGTGCTCCTAAGGCATACTATCCAATGACAAGAGTTACACCAATTGTCAGTTTAAACTTTGGGGAAAACCAAAATACCAACATCTCTCAACAAGGTCACAATTCAAGAAATACTTCACAAAACAACAATCTAGGACCCTCTCAAAAACATGGCAATCAAAAACCTCATGGTCAAGAAAGTTTAAACCCACTGTAATACCAATCCAATACCAACCCTCCATTGATATCAAACACTCAATGCATCAACCAAAATCCATCTTCATCACATTCAATTGGTACCAACCTCAATTCATCCACTCCAAATATTGGATTACAAAATAACACCTCAAACATGGGTCATCCATATCGCAATGTGATTGCTAATGCTACTTAAATGTCATTGTGATCCATAGAAGTCTTGTTACATGAAATGCATGCACTACAACAAAAAAATTCAATATGAAAGTATCGGCAATAAAGAAAGTGTACTCTAAAGAAGAACTATACCCATATCCTTTTGATAAATGCATATATATACCTCCGTTTTCTTATAATTATACAATCCAAAATTTTAACAAATATAGGGGAAAAGGAAATTCAATAGAACACGTGAGGAAGTTCCATACTGATTGCATAGATATTGCATTTGAGCACACATACTTAATGAGATTATTTCCAAGAAATCTTGTAGGACAAGTACTTGAGTGGTTTTCCCATTTACCCACAGGGATACAAACATGGAATGAGTTAGCCAACAATGACACATTTCTCCTACAACATTGAAAATGATATAACCATAGTGACTTTGTGCCAAACCAAGCAAGAAGAAGGGGAAACCTTTATATCTTTCTTCCAGAGATGGAGGAGCATGGCTAGTAGGTGTCCTTGGAAAATACTTGAGAACCAATTGGTACACATGTTTGTCAAAAACTTAGTCGCATAATTGAAACACCAACTGCAAGTCCATTGTTGTACAAAATTTGCTAACCTTGTTGAGAAAGGTACAAACATTAAGAAAACACTTATTGCTAAGGGGGAAATCAAGATCTTTAATAAGAAGAAAAGTGCCCAAAACAACATTGGGCTCGAAACAAGAATGTCACAAACAATGGGATAGTCAATGAAAAGACAATAAACAAGGCTTTCCCTACAATTAATCTTAAGGGATCCCCTATGTATCCAAAAAATTGGTATCAAGCATAATAACCCAACCATAATAACCCTAGACACAATAGCCCCATCATAATAACTGAAGGACAAAATAACCCAGGGTCATAATAACCCATGGATAGAATAACCTGTGGTCAAAATAACCCATGGACAAAATAACATATATGTAATTTCTAAATTTTGTTTTCCTTTCTCTATATTCTTACAGGGATATTTTGTCCATGGGTTATTTTTGCTTGGGTTATTATGACCCTGGGTTATTTTGTCCTTGGGTTATTGTGACTGGGTTATTCTGTCCAGGGGTTTTTTGGTTGGGTTATTCTAGGCAGGGATTTTTTGGTCGGGTTATTATGTCCTATAAACAAAAAGTCCACCACCTTTCCCTGATCAACCAACAAATTCAATTCATAATAACCAAAGATGTGGACCTCCAAGAAGTAATCAGGTATGTGCAGAATCATCATGGAAAAAATAGGTCCTTAAAGTGGCAAAAAAATTAGAAAAATCAAAGTTAGGTAACTTGACGTAAAAATTTGAATAAGTTATCTATATTATTTCAAAAAAATGTAAGAATAGAATCTGTAGAAAATTGAATGTAGTTTCTAAACTACTAGGTTTATTTAAAAAAAAAACTATTTGGTAAAAAATTGAAATTTCAATGCAGTAGTACTTAAATTTCATGGAAAACATAAGTAGGTGTCTGTCTAACCACCATAACCACAATAAAATGATAATATTTTTTAATAAGATTTAAGATATAAGTAGAGGACTCATGTCTTAATGTGATGCATATTTTTAAAGTTTTTTCCAAGTAAATAATTAATTATTCATTTTTATTACAAATTTTAAAATATATAAAAACTCATGTGTCTAACCACCTTAACTTGGTCAAAACTTCATGAAATTCATCTTTTTTTAATACTATAGTATGTGAAGCATATAATGTGATGCATGTTTCGTATTCAAAAAATGTGATAGTGTTTGAAAGCTATAAATATTTTTCAATCAGCCTATCAATCAAGACTTTAGTCATAATTCAAATAGAAAATGAATAATAATTATTTATTAAATTCAAAGTAAAGCATAATTTATATGGTGGAAAGCTGGCAATCTCCTTTAAAAACCATTTTTTGTTTCATCAATTTTGGGTAAAAAAAAGTCATCAGCCACATACCCTACACATACCCATCATATTGCCACTTTTTGGCCCATCATGATCCTACACATACCCAATCAAAAAAGACATAATTACACTCCCTTAGGGGAACCTATCAGATCCGTCTTGAAGAAAATCTTGCAATCAAATGTCATACAACTTCCCAAAGCCAAACATTATGATCCAAGTCCTTTTAAACCATCGTGGTGGGATGACAATGATTTATGTGACTATCACAACACTAAAGGGAAATAAACCTCATATTTTCAACAAATTAAGAATATAATCCAAGACCTTATTGAGAATGATGACATAGAAGTGGATAATCCTCAAGTGAACTCTAATAACAATCATACTATATTCAAAGATCCTTTGCAAAACCATGGGACAAGAAAATCCTCTAGTTTAGGTACTAAGACCAATGACCAAGCTAATTACACCTCTTTTGCCCATGAATATACCATACATAATGTTTGATCCTTGGAAGACAACATTGGTACAATTACAATAAAGAACCAATTAGACTATGTAGTCACAACTCAAAGGATCAAGGCGACCTTATAGGGAGATCCCCCTAAATAATAGTAAAAATCCCAATACAATCTCTTAGATCATTTGGGGAAGACACCTGCATAAATCTCTATCCTTGAGGTGCTTTGCATTTCTATTGAACACAAAGCCATCTTCAATAAGGCCTTGCAAGAAACATCTATACCCACAAACATTAATATCAATCAATTCCATGAATCAATGGGATACCTAGCCAATACCCACCATGTTATCTTCTTCGACCAAAACTTCCCGTCACAAAATATTAACCGTAATGAGGGCATGTGCAGGATCATGATCGAACAAAAAGTGGCGATATGATGGGTATGTGTAGGGTATGTGGCTAATGACTTTTTTTTTAACCAAAATTGATGAAATGAAAAAGGTTTTTAAAGGAGATTCTTAGCTTTCCACCAATATAAATTATGTTTTACTTTGAATTTAATAAATAATTATTATTCATTTTCTATTTGAATTATGACTAAAGTCTTAATTGATAGGCTGATTAAAAACATCTATAGCTTTCAAATGGTATCACATTTTTTGAATCCAAAACATGCATCACATTCTATGCTTCACATACTATAGGATTAACAAAAAAAAAATCATGAAGTTTTGACCAAGTTAAGGTGGTCAAACATACGAGTTTTTAATATTTTTAAAAGTTTTAATAAAAAAATCATAATTAATTATTTACTTGGAAAAAATTTACAAAAAAGTATGCATCACATTGGGACATGAGTCCTCTACTTATATCTAAAATCTTATAAAAAAATATTATTATTTTATTGTGGTTAGGGTGGTCAGATAGACACCTACTTATTTTTTCCCTGAAATTTAAGTACTCCTACATTGAAATTTCAAATTTTCACCAAATAGATTTTAAAAAAAATAAACCTAGTAGTTTAGAAACTACATTAAATTTGCTATAGATTCTATTCTTACATATTTTTGAAATAATATTGATAATTTATTCAAATTTTTATGTCAAGTTGTCTAACTCTGATTTTTCTGAATTTTTCACCACTTAAGGGCCTGTTTTTTCCATGATAATCCTACACATACTCATGAGCCTTTACACCTTGAATTATTTTTCAAAAAACATAAAATCCGACAAGTTCTACTAGATGGTGGGGTAGGATTAAATATTTTCACCCTAAAATTGGTTACAACATTAGGGTTCTAAGGCTTGTGTCAATACATCAAAGAAGATTGTTATAAAGGTTTATGGCGATGCAAAATGTTCTTCTAACAGTGTCATTTCATTACCTATCAAAGTTCAACCTATTGTATTGGATCCAATATTCCAAGTGTTGGACCTAGCTCTTCCCTACAAAATCCTTCTCAGTTGACCATGGATCCATGCCATGAAGTCCATCCCTTCCACATAACACCAATTCTTGAAATTTCCCCATAATGCCACTAAAATAAAAATAGCTAGAGATCCCAATCCTTTTCAATATTGTAGTAACCTAAGAGAGACACTCGAACAACAAGTTCCCATTAATTAAGAAGGCTCATCATCCACATCATCCCATTAAATTAACTATTCCACTTTGACCAAAGCATCCACACCCACCATTCCAATTTCCAACCCCACGGTCTAGATTCAAGACATGGGATGTGGGGAGTACCACATGAAAACCTCTTATTGTATTAGAAAGCTACCAACATTTCCAAAATCCCATGGAAAGCCTTATCCTATCAAAGAAGAGCCCAAAGTCATTATCTGAGTATCTCACACAATGGCCTTCATAAAATGGGGAGAACTGAGCAAAGAAATATTGGCAAAGAAGATATCTCCACATGGATATATAAAGATGAAGAAGACATTGAACTTAAATGGATCCCAACCAAGCAATATAGTAAGGGCTTTGAGATTATGAAACATAAGAGTTATGATGGACACAATGGACTTGGTTTACATAAGAATGAAATTACATGGCCTTTAATGCCTCCTAAGTTGCCAAAGAATAGAGGGTTAGGGTATGAAACACCAAAACTGATTACTCCTTGTACTATGGTGCTTTCAAGTGAAGATGCTAGTGCTTGAAAGGAAATTGAGACATCTAAGGACTACCAGGATGAAACTGACTCCAATGAGTGGGAGTGGGAATCTTGTACATCTAGTGATTATGACCTAGTTGAGACCTTCCAAGGGCTCAACTTAACCAAATAACCAACCAAAGACATGAGTAGTGAAGCTTGGATTGATTCCTTTTGGGATCCTAATGACACTGCCATCCTCACCATATCTACATATTCAATAAACTTTAAGAACACTGATTATGACATGGATTTAGTATACCCACAACTGATAGATTGGGATGAAACAAGGGCCACCCAATTTGGATGTATTTAAAAATGATGAAGCAATAGCTGAGTTCATGGGGATTTATGAAGGTATACCTAATGGGGATCATAAGGTAGGTTTTACCATAGATCTTGACAATGCGACCTACTTTGGTGAGTCTGTCCCACCCTTTAGTCACAAAAGTGAAAATAATTAATCAAAAAAAGAAGGCTCTTTATGTGAAAACTGAAAGGAACCTCTAGACCTAGAAAAGTAAAAGTAAAGGATGTATCAAAGGGTGAAAACCTCTCTAAGGTGCCCAAGGATGGAGGTTGGACATACTTCCTATAAGTCAAGAAAAGTAACCAATGTTGGGGTATGTGTAGGAACACGATGCGCCAAAAAGTGGTGATATGATGGGTATGTGTAGGGTATGTGGCTAATGACTTTTTGTTTACCCAAAATTGATGAAATGAAAAGGGTTTTTAAAGGAGATTCTCAGCTTTCTACCAATATAAATTATATTTTACTTTGAATTTAATAAATATTTATTATTCATTTTCTTTTTGAATTACGACTAAAGTCTTAATTGATAGGCTAATTGAAAAACATCTATAGCTTTCAAATGGTATCACATTTTTTGAATCCAAAACATATGTCACATTCTATGCTTCATACTATAGGATTAAAAAAAAATTTCATGAAGTTTTGACCAAGTTAAGGTGGTCAGACATACAAGTTTTATATTTTTAAAAGTTGTAATAAAAAAATCATAATTAATTATTTACTTGGAATTTTTTTTTAAAATGCATCACATCGTGAGTCCTCTACTTATATCTAAAATATTATAAAAATATTATCATTTTATTGTGGTTAGGGTGGTCGATAGACACCTACTTATTTTTCCTTGAAATTAAAGTACTATTGCATTGAAAATTCAAATTTTCACCAAATAGGTTTTAAAAAAAAATAAATCTAATAGTTTAGAAACTACGTTCAATTTGCTACAAATTGCACTCTTACATATTTTTGAAATAACATAGATAACTTATTCAAATTTTTATGTCAAGTTGCCTAACTCTGATTTTTCTGATTTTTTTGCCACTTAAGGGCCTATTTTTTCCATGATGATCCTGTACATACCTGTGATATCAAAATGTTTAACCTATTCTAAGCAATTAAAATGCAATGGAAAACATAGTGAAACACCTCAAGATTAGCCTAAGGAATTTGTAAATGCAAAGAGGAAAGTGTTAAATGAAGACAAGTAGATATGCCTTCCTTCTTGCAGCTGAAGCTCCTTGGTTGGCCCTTGATTTGGATTGATTTGTATGCTCCTTGATGGCTCTTGATATGACTAAATGCAAGTCTTGACTATATGCTTGAATGTAGATGCAAATGGATGAAAGTTGATGGCTAGATGAGTGCACAAAATGGCAACATTTAGCTGCAAAATGGCTAAGTCCTCAAAATTCCTTAGAGGATGGGGTATTTATAGAGGATCTTGAATTCTCTAGAGAATTCAATGGTTAGGATTTATCCAACAAAGTCAAGATGAAGGGCTAAGGTGAGTTGAGAACTCACAAGCCTTCACATTTTGACATGTGGAATGTGAGAGGGCTAAGTATGAGATGATGTGTAGGTGATGTGAAAGAGAGCTACATGATGTGGAGAAAGGACAAGTACCTTCCAAGTACTTTGATGTGACCTTTCAATGATCACATGGGGAAGGGGAAAGCTTTGGGAGAATAAAAGTGAATTAAAAATTCACAATGATTAGAAGAATTTAGTGGATAAGACAAGGTTCCCAAAAGGTGGGAATTTGTTACATGTGACTTGATGTGACAAGTCAAAGATTCTAGAAGATGCATGGGAAAAGGGGATTCTAGAAGGAATAAAATGTGAATTAAAAATTCACATGGGGAAGAGAGGAGCCTAGGGTGAATAAAAAGGAATTAAAAATTCCTTTGGGGATGGGGAGAGTTGACTAAGGTACTAATTGGGTTTAACTAATAAGTAATTAGAGGATAATTAAGGGTTAATGAGGATTAGAAGCCAACTTGCAAAAAGTTGGAGGATGTGACACATCCTAATCAAAGATTAGGCATGTGCACATCCTTAATGAAGAGATTAAGAGATGGATTAGGATTAGATGAAAAATACATGTGAGGAATTAAATAAATGTAATATTTATTTGATTCATTTGATTAAAAGAGGATTAAGGAGAGTAAGGTATTTAATTATTAATTAAATACCTTAGGGATTTGGCAGAATTAAAGATATTAATTAAATAATAATAATATTACTTAATTAACTCAAATAAGAGGAAGTTTAGATGAAAAGTGATAAATTTGGATAAATTAAGTGTCCAAATTTGGATGTCTACATTTTGCCCCTCTTTGAGATGGAGTAACGAAGTAGCATCATTTCAAAGAATATTAAAATATAGAACCCAAAAGGAAATGGTTAGATTGAGAAGGATGCCCCAGTCATCAAACGGATGACTAGGAAGAAATATGATGGAGGTGAAGATGAAGATTAGGGATAAGGATGCCTCCTCGAGAGGACATGCAGGTTCAAGAGAACACATATGTGCTCTTGAAATGGATGAGATGATGAAATGGGAGATGAGGAAGAGGATGAAAAGGGATGGATATGAAAGGATGAAAAGGTGACATGAGGTTGGGAAACAAAAATGGATGCAAAGACGAAGATGATGTTGCCCCAGTCAAGGTATAGGCCAAAATGGGTTGAGGATGGATGGAATGTTGTCAATGAGGATAGGGAAGGATACATCCCAATGAGTGGTATTGCTGAGTGAAGGATACATCCCAAAACACCACTAAAGGATAGGGAAGAGTACCTCCCGATGATGATGATGAAAGTGTTGTTGACAAGGGAATGATACATCCTGAACAACACTGAAGGGATATGGAAGAATAAAATGGGATGATGATGATGATGAGAATGATGAGGATGATTGGATCAAGGCTTGTAACAAGACTGGGACCAAGACCAAGGATATGATTAGATGATTTAGGCTAAAGGGAATGGATGGGGGTTGGATAAAGATGTGAGATGAGGATGAAGGATGAATGTATGGGGGGATTTTGATAGATGAGAGGATGGGGGATACATGCAAGATGATGGAATGGAAAATGAAATGCAATCTTAATGCAATTTGCCATCTTCAAAGCACTGATTTTTGCTATAGCATAAGACACCAAGTGCCAGGGTATGTGGAACCAGGGCGTATTAATGTCTAATGCATGAAACAAACACAACAGACAAGAAGGCTATTCCAACACCCCAAAGTCACCATGACTTTGGTTGGGCCAGGTATTGGAATAACCACAAGCACATGAGGATGCCCCAGTGTAACACAAGACTACAAAGATCTTGGTGGGTACTACATGGGACAACCAAGAAGACACAAACAAACAAAAGATCAAGATATGCTCCTATGTGGACTAGTCAAAGCACACCATGATATGATGGATCAAGGTGACCGTGACAAGTGATGATAGGGAGCTCAAATGATAAATAAAAGCCAAAATTATCAAAAGATTGCAATCAATTTCAAATGTCTATAGCCATAGGATCAAGGGGATGGATGGGATTGATGAGATCTGTTAGGAAGGATGCATTCTGTTGAGACCGATGATGGTTACTAGACTAAAAGATCGATATGACGCAGGGTATTCAAAACCGATTAGATCTCGTGATAGAAGTGGATCTCATTTGTTAAGAACTAGCTAGATAAGGGTATAACTTGATGACACGACACAAGACATGAGACTGACACACCCTAAATACTAGCCTTGCCTACGTGAAAGCGCGGAGCCTGTGTAGTTTGGTAAGAGGTTGTCGACTGACCATGGATAAAAGTAAAAAAAGGATGATGAAGATTGATGACAGATGACAAGGACCAGAGAGACAAAAGCAAAGACTAATGATAGATGATAAAGGAGTGGACAGAGAAAGCAGAAAGATTGATGCAAGACAATAGAGGATCCCTGGGGGTGGATCAAGTGATTGACCTTGCCTACGTGAAAGCACAGGGGCAACGTAGTTCGACCAAAGACCAAAGGCAAATGATGGAAAAAGTATGATAAGATGATAGGATAAGTGGATAAAAATATGGGACCGATAAGACAAGATAGGATAGACCTGTTGGATTGGATAGGATGATGATGATTACATAAAGCTCAGGGATGGGATAGTTATCCAAAGCATTAAAATGACTTGGGAGGATGATATGATAGATAGATGAGTGATGAAAAGTGATCGGGGATTGGAAAGATGTGCAAGAGAATCAGGGGTGATGACGATGAAATAAATGGCATTGGGTTGCATGGGGGGAGGCCTATAGCCAGATACTAATGACAAGGGATTGTGAGATGGGATGAGGATAAAGATGAAAGAATGGATAGAGATATAGGGATGGGGGATGGGAGGGATTGTTTGGATGGATAGGAATATAAGGATTGGGAGATGAAAGGGATGCTAGGATAGATGGATACGAAGATAAGGATGGGGAGATGGAAGGGATGCTGTGATAGATGGATAGGTATATAAGGATTGGGAGATGAAAGGGATGCTAGGATAGATGGATACGAAGATAAGGATGGGGAGATGGAAGGAATGCTGTGAGAGATGGATAGGGATATAAGGATTGGGAGATGAAAGGGATGCTAGGATAGATGGATACGAAGATAAGGATGGGGAGATGGAAGGGATGCTGTGATAGATGGATAGGGATATGAAGGGATGTTATGATAGATGATGTCTCCAAGGACTATATCACAAAGGAAGTAGATGCCTCCACTCTAGATATGTCATATATGATGAGGCATGAGGGATGGAAGATGAGTGGATGGGAAAATGAGATAACTAGAGGAGGATAGGATGGGTGACCAAGGAATACAATAGAGCATGGATGAAGGGAATGCATACCAAGAGGTGGCCAATGCATGTATAGATAGGTGCCCCTGTTTTGATCAAGATCGCAAGAAGGATGGAGGGATGGGAGATAGATGGGATATGATGGTAGGATGCGGAAGATAGGTGGGATGGAGGGGTTTTATGAAGAGGATGGATAACAGGAAGACGGGTGCATAGTTGGAAGCATAGCGGATGGAGGGAATGCATATCAGGAAGTTGCCCCCAAGTGCAGATGGGGATTTACGTATGATGCCCATTTTCTAGTTTTTCATCATGGTATTTATCCAAGGCGCTTGTTTGCCAAGTTTTCACCATTGGATGAATTATTTCTCTTTACTATTTTTTTTTGTTTTTTTTAATTTTTTTTATATTTTTTGGATTTTGTTTTTTATTTACTTTTTTAGATTTGTAGATAGCAAGGGGATGAAAATGGATAGGGATAGGGATGTTAATAAGGGGATTTAGAAGACATGCGATAAGGATATGGATAAAGGACTCAAGCATCAAGTTCCATACGAGGTAGTAAGAGCCCATGTTTGAAGCGGCTATTGGATTTTAGTGACACTAGGAGTGGGAGAAGTTGATTGGATTAGGGTGTCGTTGATGGGTTCGACGAATCTTGGAGAAGTGGGTGTTCAATGGGCTTAACAGATTTAAAGGACATGATGGTAGGAGATGGGGGCTCAGTGGATTCAGAAGGTGTGATGGTAGGAGATGGGGGCCCAGTGGATTCAGAGGATGTGATGGTTTCGATGGTTTGAGTGGTGCTAGGGGTGGTATCATCAATGATAGGTGTTGGGTGGAGAAGGGTCTCGTCACTAATGTCTATGGATGATGGGTTGGGATGGCATGATTCCACGACTTCAAGGTGGGGAGTGGGAGATGTCTTCTTTGTTATAAGTCCTTGGAGAACTTTTGGAGTGAAAAACTTGAATACTCTAGGCTGAGATGGTGTGGTAGGAGTGGATGAAGGATTATGGTTTGGTGGACTAGGATTAGATGGGGGAATGGGATTGGATGCAGGACTGGAAATAGATGGGGGATTAAGGTTAGATGAAGGGTTAAGATAGGGATATTGGAATGGTGAATTAGGACATGAGGATATGGGTGGTGGATTGTAGTAAGGGTATTGGGATGGTGGATTAGGATGGGAAAATTGAGATGGCGGATTGAGATAGGGAAATGTGGATGTCGGATTAGGATAAGTTGATGTGGATGTTGGATTAGGATAGGAAGGTATGAATGTAGGATTAGAGTGAGCAGATTGGCATGGAAGATTAGGGTAGTGGGTATATGCGGATGAAGGATTTAGATAGGAGGATGTGGATGGGGGATTAGGATAGGGGTATTGTGATGGCAGACTAGGATAAGAGGATGATGTAGATGAAGGATATGATGGATATCCCTTGTCAAAGGTAGCATAAGTATCATGATTAGGCATGGATGAAGACATAACGGGATAACTCAAAAGGGTGATTGGATTTTTGAAAGTGGGTGGAGAAAGGTTACTAGCAATGATAGTGTCAAGGGAATCTATGTCATATTCCTCTTGATCGACAAGACTTTCGTTATCGTTGTCAATGTAATTAGGGTTTCCCTTGACCACTATTGATGGAGGATAAGGATTCATAATGGTGAAAGGATAAAGAGGATGGATGAAAGATTTTGGATGTGATTGGACTAAAGCTCAAATTGGGATTTTGGTCAAGCTCAGATCAAGATTGGACTAAAGGTTAGATTAGGATGATTGGATGATGCAATGGGATTGATTATGATGATCGGATTTGATTATCAAAGGATGATTGTGACACAAAATCTACTTCAAGATGGAAGTAGATTGATTGGGTCGAAGGTGATTTGATAGGAATGCGATTGGATTGGATTGGATAAGATCGATCAATGATTGATAAAATAGATTGAGGGATCGGATAGGATGACGAAAGGGACTGTAAAACTTGTTCAGAAATTACCCTAGGTGACGTAGGATATTGATTGATCGGAATAAAGGATGAGTGAATGATTGCGGCACTTAATCCACTTTGAGATTGAAAATGGATTAATTGGGACAATGATGATGATTGACATAGGATGGATGACAATCCTAAGTAGATGTTGATGATGACGATCATATTAGACACTTAGGTCAATTTGGATAATAACCCGAGACAAAGTTTAGGGGATCTAGATAATGATTTGATTTGAGGAATGGATGACAAAAATAGATGAATGAATACTCAAAATGAGTAAATGATTGATTCGAAAGGATAAACAACTCTTAGAATGAGGAGATGGATGCTTGGAATGGATGAAATATTACTCAAAATGAGTGAGAGGAGGATTTGAAAGGGATTAAAGACTACTTAGTCAAACAAATGTTGGAATGGCTAAGTGAAGGTTTGGAATGGTAAAATTGGGGGTTTAAAATGATCAAATGGAGGTTTTTGGAGGCTTAGAATGACAAAACAGAGGCTTGGGATGATGAGATAATGGTTGGGAATGATTAAATGATGGTCTAGAGGCTAAACGGATCCAAACAGGGTGATTTCGGGTGTTTAGGAGGTAAAATTCGCCCCTCCGTAGTAAATCAGGGGTGTAATCGCCTCACTGCGGAAAATCAGGGGCATAGTCCCCCCACCAAGGGTGTAGTCACCCCACTACAGAAAATCAGGGGTGCAGTCGTCCCACTGCAGAAAACCAAGGGCGTAGTCGCCCTTCCGTGACGTATTCCTGCAAAAAACTTAACAACAACAAACATGAAATATAGAACCCACTTGTGGTTCCCACTGGGCGTGCTGGAAATGTGATACCAAAATGTCTCACCTATTCTAAGCAATTAAAATGCAATGGAAAACATAATGAAACACCTCAAGATTAGCCTAGGAATTTGTAAATCCAAAGAGGAAAGTCTTAAATGAAGACAAGTAGATATACCTTCCTTCTTGCAGCTGAAACTCCTTGGTTGGCCCTTGATTTGGATTGATTTGTATGCTCCTTGATGGCTCTTGACATGACTAAATTCAAGTCTTGACTATATGCTTGAATGTAGATGCAAATGGATGAAAGTTGATGGCTAGATGAGTGCACAAAATGGCAGCATTTAGTTGCAAAATGGCTAAGTCCTCAAAATGCCTTAGAGGATGGGGTATTTATAGAGGATATTGAATTCTCTAGAGAATTCAATGGTTGGGATTTATCCAACAAAGTCAAGATGAAGGGCTAAGGTGAGTTGAGAACTCACAAGCCCTCACATTTTGACATGTGGAATGTGAGAGGGCTAAGGATGAGATGATGTGTAGGTGATGTGGAAGAGAGGTACATGATGTGGAGGAAGGACAAGTACCTTCCAAGTACTTTGATGTGACCTTTCAATGATCACATGGGGAAAGGGAAAGCTTTGGGAGAATAAAATTGAATTAAAAATTCACAATGATTGGAAGAATCTAGTGGATAAGACAAGGTTCCCAAAAGGTGGGAATTTTTCACATGTGACTTGATGTGACAAGTCAAAGATTATAGAAGATGCATGGGAAAAGGGGATTCTAGAAGGAATAAAATGTGAATTAAAAATTCACATGGGGAAGAGAGGAGCCTAGGGTGAATAAAAAAGAATTAAAAATTCCTTGGGGGATGGGGAAGAGTTGACTAAGGTACTAATTAGGTTTAACTAATTAGTAATTAGAGGATAATTAAGGGTTAATGAGGATTAGAAGCCAACTTGCAAAAGTTGGAGGATGTGACACATCCTAATCAAGGATTAGGCATGTGCACATCCTTAATGAAGAGATTAAGAGATGGATTAGGATTAGATGAAAAATACATGTGAGGAATTAAATAAATGTAATATTTATCTGATTCGTTTGATGAAAAGAGGATTAAGGAGAGTAAGGTATTTAATTATTAATTAAATATCTTAGGGATTTGCAGAATTAAATATATCAATTAAATAATAATAATATTACTTAATTAACTCAAATAAGAGGAAGTTTAGATGAAAAGTGATAAATTTGGATAAATTAAGTGTCCAAATTTGGATGTCTACAATACCCATTGGTAGAAAAATGCATGGAAGTCAACATTGGCATCGATGATAATTCTAGAATTATCCATTTGGAAACATCCTTGACAAAGATAGAGAAACCAGAGTTTTGTACCTTGTTTTTTGAGAGACAATTCAACTTCACTTGGTCCTATGTTGATATGCCTAGCTTGGATCTTGAGTTAGTATTGCATCATTTACCATTATCTCCTGATGCAAAACTAGCCAAACAAAATTTAAGGAAAATTTGTCTCTAGATTGCACTATTGGTAAAAGCAGAACTAAAAAAGTTATTAGATGTTGGTTTCATTTGACCCATTGACTATGCAGAATGGATATCTAATCTAGTGCGTGTTACAAAATAAACATGTGGAATTAGAATTTTTACTGATTTTCAATTTGAATAAGGTGTTCCCTAAGGATGAATTTCCATTTCCCAACAAAGGCATCATAATGGATTTGATAGTAGGATACAAGATGCTATCTCTCATGGATGGCTTCTCTGGATATAACCAAATTAAGATTTCTCTTGATGATCAACATAAAACATATTTTACTTGTCCTTGTGGAACATATTTCTAGAATGTTTTTCCATTTGGACTAAAAATGTTGGCTCCACATATCAACAAGCCATGACTATAATCTTTCATTATTTCATGCACACACTAATGGAAGATTATGTAGATGACCTGACCTGTTAGCAAAATATTTGACAAGGGGTGACCATCTATGGGTATTAGATAAGATTTTGAAAAGATTGGAGGAATGCAAATTTTGATTGAATCTAAAGAAGTGTGTTTTCAAGGTAACTTCAGTTAAGCTCCTAGGATATATTATATCCTATTGAGGCATTGAAGTCGATCTAGTGAAAGTAAAGCCTATCATGGAAATTCCCCCACCAACAAGCATCATTAAGTTATGCACATTACAGGGAAGGTTATAGTCCATTTGACGATTCATTGTTCAACTCAGATAAATTTCAGCTAGTTCAACACTTGCTACAAAAGGGTGTACCATTCATATGGACTAACCAGTGTCAAGAAGTATTTCAATAGATAAAGGATTATCTATCAATACCTCTTGTTCTCATGTATCCCATTGATGGTAATCACCTCGTACTTTACATATCAACAACCATGTTGGCATTGGGGGCACTATTGGCACAAAATGATCATGATGAAAGAGAAAGAGAAATATATTACATCAGTTGTACACTTGGTGGATACGAACTCAATTATAGTCCTATTTAACGTGCATTCCTAGAAATGGTTTTTGTCACTCAAATAATTAGACATTACATGTTGAATAACCAATAAAAATCATAGCAAAGAATGATCCCTTGAAGTACCTCCTTAGAAAATACTCCTTAATGGGTTGATTAGCCAAATGAGTCATGACATTAAGTGAGTTCAACATTCATTTTGTTGAGTGAAAGGAAATAAAAGGATAAGTAATAGCCAGTCAACTTGAAGATGTACCCATAACAACAAATCATCTGTTGATATCCGACTTCCTCGATGAGTCTATCTTCACATTGGATACTTTAGTCATATGGAAACTTTATTTTTATGGATCTTATAGGAGTCATGGATCAAAATCATGGATACTATTTGTTACACCCCAAGAAGATACAATACCAAAGTCATTCAGAATAGCCTTTCCTTGCACCAATAACATAGCAAAATATGAGGCACTAATCACAAGACTTTATCCTAAGAATAATTTAGAGGAGAGATGATGTATTGATGGACTGTTTCTCTTTTATTTTTATTTGTGGTTTGCCTCGACAAAAATATTGGGGCAGCTTCACTCCTTGTATGCGTCGTGGCTCTCCTTGTCTGTCAAGTCTATTTTTTGCAAAGGGATAACATTGCACACCTTAGTCTATGTTATACCATGGTGTTTACCATCCATTTTTTTTAATTTAACACCTAATGATGATAAAAATGCAAGCCTAGCATCTATCAAGCAAAATATCAATCCCTCTCATTTTCTACTAACTCCGCACCTAACATCCATCTCCCTCACATTAACATTTCTTCTATTCCCATCCTAATAATATCCTATGCAACACAAAATATCTTGCATACATAATCATGTAAGTGCATCATAGGCATCATAAGCATATTAGGTCATCTATATTGAATTAGAAAATAAAAAAAACATAGATAGCAACTTAGCATAAAGCATCAATAGAATATCCACATAAATATCACATGTCATATAGTACCATCCTACATCCATAAATTGTTAGCATACATCTCATTGCATACATCCTTTATAATCATTGCATATCATGAGAAAGACATCAAAAAGAGATCATACATATTATTTCATTTACATACATATCCATAATCCATATCATAATCATAATGCATCCATAATTTCCTAAAAAATATAATATGATCAAGTGCATCCATCCATACATTGTGAGATAGAAAATTATATATAATCATAAATCATACATCATACATCCATAATGCACCATAAAATATAGGGGAATCTCATAATCATATAAATGGATAACATCATAATCCATATCATATAGAAACATGCATAATAAATAACACATCACATATTCATCACCAAAAATCATGTATCTGGCATTTATATCAAAAAATGATCTCATATTACAATATCATGATGTCTCTCAAAATGGAGCTCATAGGCTCAAATAAAAAATAACAATGTCCAATACATGTGTAATTCTAGCAACTGCTCTCCCTCTCTCTTGATGGAGATGGTCTTGCTGAGGTTGGCCTATTTGGTGGCTACTGAGACCTTGATACCGCATGTCCCAACCTCGGGGGTCACTGATATGGAAAATGCATGGAATGTGAAACTCACCCACTGCTCTATGATCGATGAGAGTGTGACCTGCTCTGACTCTGACTCTGACTCTGCACATAGCTCAGGGCCCTCTTTACTAGTAGAACATGACGCTTGTACAAGTCCCTATAATATCGAGCCTCTTTCCCTACTTGAAAGAGCTGATGTCCTAGCTCAACCACGGGTCCATTAACAGTCATAATAAACTCTAGGACTCGTTGGTCGACTCTTTGTGATTTGATCACCACCAAGTGTCTCTCTATAGTTAGTTTTTCCACCTCTACCTGTAACCCCTAAATTTGTGCATCTCTAGCTTGAAGCCACACCTATAACTCTACAACTTGTGCATCCATTGAAACATCCTCCTCCATGGCCTCCAAAATGGGCACATCTTGGAAGCCCTCACCTAGGGTCTCTCCCATGACAATCTCCTCCTTTTCCACTCCTCAACCCTCCTACTCTCCATCTTGTAAAGGCACCTCATACTTTTCCTTTGCTCTGGGTCCCCCATGCTCTGCCTTGGCCCTATGACCCTCCTACTCTATCTCGTCCCTGATGGGTGAAAGTTGTCTAGCGGCTCTCTACCCTCAATCCCTCCTATGTCTGGCCTTGCCTTCCCTGCCTTCTCTACCTCCATCTCCTCCATCATCTCCCTAACCTATGCCTCCTCCCCTCCCCCTTCCTCTATCCTAGAGTCTACCTAATGGATTTCTACTCCTCTACTCTACTAGGGGGTATGTGCAGGATCATGATGGGCCAAAAAGTGGCAATATGATGGGTATGTGGCTGATGACCTTTTTTACCCAAAATTGATGAAATGAAAAGGATTTTTAAAGGAAATTCTTAGCTTTCCACCAATATAAATCATTCTTTACTTTGAATTTAATAAGTAATTATTATTCATTTTCTATTCAAATTATGACTAAAGTCCTGATTAATAGGCTGATTGAAAAACATCTATAGGTTTCAAACAAGATCATAATTTTTAAATTCAAAACATGCATCACATTCTATCCTTCGCATACTATAGGATTAAAAAAAGAAAAATTGAATTTCATCAAGTTTTGACCAAGTTAAGTTGGTCAGACATATGGGTTTTTTTTTTAAGTTGTAATAAAAAATTCATAATTAATTATTTACTTGGAAAAAATTACAAAAAAATATGCATCACATTCGGGCATGAGTCCTCTACTTATATTTAAAATATTATAAAAAAATATTATTATTTTATTGTGGTTAGGGTGGTCAGATAGACACCTACTTATTTTTTCCCTGAAATTTAAGAACCATTGCATTGAAATTTCAAATTTTCACCAAATAGATTTTTTTAAAAACAAACCTAGTAGTTTAGAAACTCATTTCAATTTTCTACATATTCTATTCTTACATATTTTTGAAATAATATAGATAACTTATTCAAATTTTTACATCAAGTTGCCTAACTCTTATTTTTCTGAATTTTTTGCCACTTAAGGGCCTATTTTTTCCATGAGGATCCTGCACATACCCTAGCGTACGTTGATCTAGATCTATCAACCAAATTGACCTATGCTCGGCCCTCAATGTGTCATACTCGGGTGTCGTGCCCACATTTGCAACCTCTACATCGACACCCCATTGAATAGGCTGTAATTCTGGGTGAAAGTGCAAAGTTGTGTCACACACTCGACCAACTTATTAGCACAAGTGAATTTAAGTATTTCTAACTAAAAAAAAATTTTGGTCAAGCACATGATCTTTGATTCATTCTAGCTAAGTTATATTTGTCCACAACTTTTCCAACTAAAATTATTTGCTAAATTCATATTTAGCACAACTTTGAGGGTCCAATTTACCAAAAAGTAGGTGTTTTTGACAAAATTGATGTTTGAACAACTTCTACTCATGTAAATAACATATTTTTATAAATATAAAAATACCCTTTTGTAGATATATATATATATATATAGGTATATGCATGATCATGATGGGCCAAAAAGTGGCGATATGATGGGTATGTGTAGGGTATGGCGCTGATAATTTTTTTACCCAAAATTGATGAAACAAAAAGGGTTTTTAAAGGAGATTCTCAGCTTTCCACTAATATAAATTATGCTTTAATTTGAATTTAATAAATAATTATTATTCATTTTCTATTTGAATTACAACCAAAGTCCTGATTGATAGGTTGATTGAAAAACATTTATAACTTTCAAACGATATCAAATTTTTTGAATTCAAAACATGCATCACATTCTATGCTTCACATAATATAGGATTAAAGAAAAACATTGAATTTCATAAAGTTTTGACCAAGTTAAGGTGGTCAGACATACGAGTTTTTATATTTTTTAAAATTTGTAATAAAAAAATTCATAATTAATTATTTAATTGGAAAAAAATTACAAAAAAATATGCATCACATCGGGACATAAGTCCTATACTTATATCTAAAATATTATCATTTTATTATGGTTAGGGTGGTCAGACAAACACCTACTTATTTTTTCCTTGAAATTTAAGTCCTACTACATTGAAATTTCAAATTTTCACCAAATAGATTTAAAAAATAAAATTAAAACTAGTAGTTTAGAAACTATATTCAATTTCCTACAGATTCTATTCTTACATATTTTTGAAATAATATAGATAACTTATTCAAATTTTTACGTCTTGAGTTGCCTAACTCTGATTTTTCTGATTTTTTTGCCACTTAAGGGCCTATTTTTCCATGATGATCTTGCACATACCCATATATATATATAATTTAATTATTATTTATATTTTCCTTTTTTATTTTTACTAAAGTGGGTTATCAACACAAAATATTAGGTTGATTACCATGTCAAGGAAAAGTAGTAAATCTTATTAAAAAAAATAAAAAAAATATGATGCACTAGATAAAAGAATCTATATCAAGATGGTATATTTTTTTTCCATTTTAGATAAATAGACAATTTATGAAAGTTGACGTCGAATAGGAAGAACTATATTTTTATATGTGCACATTTTAATATATATATTTATCAAACTTGGAAAAAAAAATCCATGCATTAAGGTTTCAAGTTATAAATACACAAAAAATTGAAGGAAAAGATATTAAATTTACTATATAAAGACTAACATCTCATGTAACTTCATTTCTAAGCATTTTTTTAGCAACTAAATTATGGTGTCAATTTATGATTTTATTTTGATAGGAAAAGGTAGCATAGTTGCAATATATTGATTATAAAAAATGTAGTTACAAAGTATACCCAACAGGGTTACATTCCTACAAAATAGCGCTAGCCCAAGTTAGCAAATGCATGGCACCAGTCCAACCCGACAACCTCATCCAGCCCTAGCCTCCAACATAGAAATTTTTGTCCCATTGACGCCCATTGCCTATGGTACTGTAGAGCTTTTCCTTGTGTGTCCAAAATAAAAGGATTCCAGTCAACTGTCACACCCAAATTGAGCATTTGTTCCACGTCATCTGGCTAGGGAAGCCCAACACCAGTCAATGCAACAGTGACCGTGTCAATGTTACCCACCAGAATCGACCCTTTGAACACCAAGCGGAGTAGGAGCAAACATGTCTCCTTTGGCAAGTCAAAATCTAGTAATGACGCCAAAAACCTAGAGGATATATCTAAATTGGCCTTCGTGTGGTTTTTTGAAACACAATACTCCTTGCCAAGCACCATCTTCACAAATTTTGTGTAGAGGATATCCTTATTCCAACAAATATATTTCAATTGCTTTTCTGAGATTTTTCCACAGAATACTGCCTCCTTAGAGCTTGATAGCTTAATTAGAGTATCCATTTTGGTGCCAATGAATTCCCTCGATTGTGCTATAAATAGAAGGTGGAGTGGTCTTCGCATTAAACGTCGACTGCCAGTATACCTCATTTACTTCCTTTTGGACATCCTCCAACACATGTATGGCATACTTGCTATTAATTCACACATTCAATCCCAATATTTAATATTTTTAAGCTTGAGGTAATAAGGTTGGTGTACTCCTGTAGCCTAGGAGTGTCATCTGTACATCCTAGCCAATCATGTCATCTCTCAAAAAAATTCCAGCCATCCTCCATTTCATACATTCAAATTGCCTCCATCTCCACTAGCCTTCATCAAGGAGTGTAGCAATCCTATCTAGATTAATAACCTGCCCACCGAATGTGGAAGTTATAATGAGGTGCTTTCCACTCACCAAGTGTCTAGGCCCATACACCCAATCTAGCCATCTGGCATAGACAATGCACGCTCCTCGGTGCATGGGCCAACCGATTACTCTGCTTTGACTCCTTCATTGGCCAAGGCATCAACTTCTTTATTTCCTTCTCTATATGTATGGTTTATCATGATGTCTTCAAATGATTGTGTAAGCTCCAGTGCCTTCATAAGAAAAATGTTGAGTTTCTAGTTTGGAGTGCCTTTACTTCTTAAAGCATTGATGACTAAGGAAAAGTCTCCTTCTATCTCTAACCTTGCAATTCTGAGCTCTTTACATAATTTCAAGCCTTGAATCAATGCCAAAATTTTGTTTCGTTATTCATGCCAACCGAAAGAGCTTTTGCTAAGGAAGATACAATATTTCTTTGATCATATTTGACTATGCATCTAGCCCGTGAAGGGCCAGGATTACCTTTGAAGCCCCATCAAAATTTAGTTTGTATCAGCTTGGGTTTAGAGGTTTCCATACCATTACTGCTCGATCCACTGATGATTTTGTACCCCCTTTCCCAATCTAGGGAGGAATTCAAAGAGAGGGCCATGCTACTCTCATCCTTGCATCCCATTCCGAAAAGTGTTTATTTTTCCCTTGACTCATGGCCAATTTAGCATTTAGTGTTTCAATTAGGCACACCTCAATTTTATTAATTAGAGAGGACACTCCCATTTTCTTTTCTTGTAAAATTATTCTATTCCTCTCCTTCCATATCTCCCATATTAAAATTGATGGGCCAAGAGTCCAAATGTCTCCATTAATCGAATTCCTCTTGAGAGATGGCCAAGAGAGAAACTAGGTGAGAAAAATATGTGTGTAATGCATTGGCCCAACCTAGCCTTGCACACAACCATCTCCAACATTCTTGGGAAAAGTGACAGCCAAGTAATAAATGGCTCATTGTTTCCTCTTCTTCCTCACAAAGGGCAAGTCTGGAAGGACCCTGAAAGCCTAAACACTGAAATTTCTCAGCTGTTACGATTTTTTTTTGCATAATCACCCATGCAAAGGTGTTGACTTTGGGTATACACATATTACTCTAGCACAAATGGAAAGGTAAGGTGCACCTTGTCCTATCCTTCTCTTCGTATAGCTTCCTATATCCGTACTTTGTATTGTATCTTCCCGTTTTAGCTCCTACCTAGACTATGGTTTCCCTGCTCAAATACAATGTCAAAGTTCTATTCCTTAGTGCATCTAAGAGCAACTGGACTTCTCTTGGCGGAAGATTTAAGTTGGAAAAGTCTTACCATTTCCAATCTAAGATTGTGTTTCTTTGATCATAGTGAATGTAGTCTCTAACCTTGTCACCTGAACACACCTTTGGGTCATGCTTTAGTTGCCCCCCATCAAAGATGCTATCCAAATAAGGATAGCCAGCCTAGGAATCCTCCCAAACTAATTCTCTAATTCCATCCACAATGTCCCATGAGAGATAATTACATATGAGGGGGTGGAATTTTTCATGAAGTTCCAGATTCTAGACCCAAACGAAGGATTTGCAAATGAGATGATATCTCCATTATTCCCATCCTCAATATATTTGTTGTGTAGAATTTGTGCCCATTTTCTCTGGGCCTTAGTGTGCATTCTCCATACTAGCTTAGCCCCCAAGGCCACATTTTTCATTTCTAAGTCCTTAAAACCCAAACCTCCATCTTCCTTTGTTCTGCAAAGTTTTTCCCAGGAGATCAAAGCAATCTTCATTTTCTCCTCATTCCTATGCCAGAAAAAGTGTCTCAGTATCTTCTTGATATTGTTTGCACTTCCACTTGGTATGCAAAGGACTATCATTAGATAAATTGGGAGGCTTGAGAGCACCAATTTAATTAGTGTGATTCGAATTGCCTAGGAAAGCCATATGGCCTTCCAAGAGTGCACCTTCGAATTTGTTATGAGGTTGAGGGGGTCCCAAAAACTCATTCCCATACCTTTGGAAATGGGGATACCTAGGTAGGTAAATGGAAATTCCCCTTTTTTGAAATCCAAAATCCGTAGAATTTCTTTTTCTTTCTGGATTGTAGTATTCAAGAAGAAGACTTTTGATTTCCTTTTATTTTCCATTTGGCCCGAGGCAAGTGCATATTGGCTGAGAATTGCATGTAGAAACAATGCTTCCTTTCTTTTGGCAGACCCCAAGACAGAAGTATCATCTACAAATTATTGGTGCGACACAGCTTGTATTCCATTCGTCACCTGGACTCCCTCCAATTGGGAGGAAGTAATCCTCTGAAAGATTGTTCTACCTAATGCTTCTACCATCAAGATGTAGAGAAATGGGGAGATCAGGTCTCCTTGTCTTAGCCCCCTGGATGCCTCAAAAGATCCTTCAGGCATTCCATTAACCAACATTGAAAATCTAGGGGTTGAGATGTAGTAAAAGGCCCAATTAATCCATCTTCTCAAAAAGCCAAATGCTTCCAGGCCCTTCATCAAGAATCTCCAATCCACCATGTTGTATGCCTTTCTGATATCCAACTTGATGATCATCCCTGCTTGTTTGTTTTGTTGTAATGAATGAATTGCCTCTTAGACAATGATTATACCATTTGTTATAGCTCTACCAGGGACAAAGTTGGTCTGCTCTTGAGAAAATTTTAATGGAAATATTAGCTTAAGTATATTAGCCATGGCCTTTGTCATGATTTTATATATCGTGTTGTAGAGAAGATCAACCTATAATCTTCCAAAGAGTTTACAACCTCTTTCTTAGGGATTAAGGCTAAGAAGGTGTGATTTATTTCCTTAAGAAAGTGGCTTGAGGTCCAAGCAACTACAATTGCATCTGATACCTCATTACCAATCAAACCCTAGAACTTTTGAAAAAAACCTATTGGGAGGCCATCTGGACCTGGAGCTTTATCTAGGTGGAGCTAGAATAAAGCTTGCTTAATTTCTTCCTTTGAGAGAACTGCAGTGAGTATTTTGTTTTGATCCTCCATAACAATCCTAGGAATGTTTCTCAACATAGACCTTTGCTGGTTCAAATTGGATCCTTCAAAATTGTTCAAAATATTTTTGAAGTAACCTATTGCCTCCTCGACAATTTCACGAGGTGTATCAAGGAGATGGCCATCTTGTCTTTTTAGGCTAGAAATTTTGTTCACACATCTACGCTATCTCATGCTATTATGGAAGAATTTTGTATTTCTATCACCTTCCCATAGCCAAATTTCCCTTGATTTATGCCTCCAGAAGGTCTCTTCTTTGGCTATTATATCCTCATACTTCCCAAGTAGGTCCCTCTCCTTGTGATAAATTTTGTCATTCATTCCATTTTTCATAATATCTTCCTCAATCAGTTGAATTTCCTCCTCAATGCAAGATTTTGTCTCAAAGATGTCTTTGAAGTAGTCGGAATTCCATTCCTTGATTCTCTGCTTTAACTACTTAAGTTTTTAGACCAGACAAAACATCTTCGAGCCGTGGATCCAAATTTCTAACCACCATTTTTCAATTAAGTCTGAGAATGAAGGGTCTTTGTACCACATGTTTTCAAACTTAAAGGGTGATCAAAGTGGGCTTCTATCTTCTTGTATAACAAGTATGATGGGAAGATGATCAAAGCCAACACATGGAAAAATGGTGGCTTCCAATGTGCAATGAAAATTATCCAAACCACCCCAGAGAAGGAAGTAGTCAAGTTTCTCTACTATCATACCTGGTCTTGTTCTTTTGTTTGTCCACATATATATACCATTTCTGCAATCAATATTAAGTAGCTAGTTTATGAGAATCCAATCTCGAAAATCCATGTGAGATTGATTACCTCTAGGGATGCCTCCCTTTTTGTCCTTGTCTTCCAATATCGCATTGAAGTCTCCACCTAAAATGAAATTTTCACTTAGTTTATCCTTCAGAAAATCTTCAAGTTCTTGCCATAGGCTTCATTTTCTTATGCATGAATTTGGACCATATATGTTTATTAAGTCAAATTTAAGATTGGAGTGTATGCCATGAATTCTACAACATTGCCAGGCGGGTCTCTCAACCATGACCTTTGCCTGGACTTGCCTTGGATTCTAGAAAACAACTAATCCCCTAGAGGCACCATTAGCTTGAACCCCACAACCTTTCCAACCATTGTATTTTCTCTTGACCTTCTCTAAATCTTCTTTATATAGTTTTGTCTCTTTTAGAAGCACAATGCCCTCCTTAGCTAGAGCCATGCATCTTCTAGCTAGGTGTTGTTTATTAGGGTTGTTAAGACCCCTAACTTTCCATGATAGGATTCTCATGGAGAACCTGGGAATGGGGTGCTCTTCCCCATATTCATCAAGTTAGTAAGCTTTCGTTGGCCTTCTGCATCAACTACCATCAAAATAAGTTTCTGGGCAGATTTCCTTCCCCTTGTTTTCCTTTTTCCACAATCTAGTTTGAGTTTGGATGAGGGGTTTTGTTAAACTCCCAAATGGCCAAGAGGGGAGATGTCCTCAATTTCATTTTCTGAGTCCACCGTAGCTTCTAACAACTAAAGTTATGTAGGCAGAAGTAAGGAGCCTGTGGTAAGCTTGTCAATTGCTTCCTCCTCACCATTGGTGGGCATTTTGAGGTCTTGGCCAAACAAGTTATTTTGTTCTGCATTTGAAACAAGCATTATGCTCAAATTTCTTACTTCACAATTTGAAGCAGCTCTCATCCAAGCATCTTCATCCACCATCTAATTGATAGGCTCCAAGAGATCCTCATTGTTCCTAGTAGCCTTAGCATCATCCGCCCTTGACAAAGCTAAGATTTTTTCAAAAAAATTTCTCCCCAGATATTCCATATCTTGTCTCAAGGACTCCAACTATTCTAGACATACTTTCCTAGAGACGACATTGACTTTTCTATCCATTCTTTTCTTTTGAGTTCCATAGAGAGCCTATGAACTAGTGAGATATGAGGGTTTGTGATTTCTTTATTTCACTGGTCATTCGATGAATCCGACACATCTGTGCACTGGGGAAAAATTCTCCCAAACCAACCCTCATCCATGTCCAAGTCAAGTACTATCCCATAGCTTCTTGAGCAACCCACAATATAGCTTTTATTGGGGACATAGCTACCCCCTATTGCAGCAACAAAAATGCATTGATGCCAACTCCCATGCTTTGTGAGAATTTCCAAATTATCTAGGAGTTTGGACTCTGCATTTATTTCCACTAAAATTTTGGCCACCCTAGATTTCCCTTTCACAAATTCTTCCTCTATGCCAACAAAGGTTCCTAGGGAATTTCCAATCTTTTCTAGGATTTCCTCACACCAATATTCTAGGGGCAGTCGATCTAGGGTTATCCAATGAGGGTAGTGTTTCAGTATATGCAATAATGGGTCAAAATTTGGACTCCAATCTATCCTATAGAAGCAATAATCTTTAAAGAAAATCAGTTCTCTGTGAAGATTTTTCATCTTAATTTTTTCATCTTCGCATTCTATCAAAACGAAATTTTCAGCTAGGGTTTTTTCTCTTACCTGATTTTCATATCAACTGACAAACCAAGCACCAATTTCCTTAGGAGATTCACCTTTTCCTGTCCATTTGACAAACAATCCATAGTGTTTCAAGTAATCTGATTGGGGCTGAATGAAAATTTCAGCAATATGCAGTGTCATGTTTTGCATTGCATCTAGAGTGGGAGGTATCTCAAGTTGGCCCTTTGCCTTCGGGACCCAAGCCATTCAACCACTAAATCATCCATCATTCCTTTGTATTTTTCCAACATTTTGAAATCATGGGTTTTTCTAAGCTACTCGCCTGCATTTACCTTACTTTGTCCATGGTGGAGGGACTCCCTTTCACTTTTTCCCTAACCACCCATGCCAATTTCCTGCTCGCCTATTGTTTTTCCAGTTTTGTGTTTCTTGTTGATGACCACCTAGCTTTGGATTTCTCCTTATATTACCATCTATCCTCCCATTTGGAAGGAATCTCCTTTGATTAACAACTTTTCACTCCTTCCATTGCAAGCTTCATGCCTGTATACACTTTTTCATCCATGACATGTCATCTATAGAGGCTCAAGATTTTTTAGTAATGTGCCTTCTATGGACTAGCTCGCCGTCATGTATTCCTTCTTGCCAGTAAAATGAGTGGCATCTATCTACCCACTGACCATCTTCAAAGACCCATTGAGGTAGAACTCCAAACTACATTACCTTCAAATTATTTTCAACCTCCTCATCTCCCCAGCATCACTTTGAGTCTTCACCACTCCTCTAGCTAGTGTTCTCATTCTTCTGAAGCTCGCTAATCTTCACCAACTCACTTGAATTCATTCCATCAACACCCTGCGAACCTGCACCATCTTGCGTCATTTCCCACTTTTTGTTTTTACATTTTTTAGTTAAATTTGGGGTAAGCAATCTCAATTGTTGACATGGTAGAGAGCGATCCTGTGTGGTTGAACCTTGGTTGTTGGAACTATAGGACAGAAGCCCCACCATTTCACCGTAGGGTCTCCCCCAATCTCAATTTTTGACATGGTAGAGATTGACCCCATGAGGTTTGAACCTTGGTTGTTGGCACTACAAGCAAGAAGCCCCACCATTTCACTAAAGGGTCACCCCTAACAATTTATGAAAAATTATATTCAAATAATTTTTTAATTTTTTTTAATACCAACATAAAATATACTAAAAAATAAATATTTCACTAGTTTACATCATTTCAAAAGTCAAAACATATGTCACATTTTAGTGATTCAAGTTTAAAGGTTGGATCAATGTTGGCCGTTTCCTTTAGAAAGTGTGACACAACTTTGTGCTTTTACCCTACATCAATGTCCTGCTATATTGTAGCCATCCTAATCATTGGTCCTCATGGCTAGATCTCTTGTGAGGAATCACCATGCTCTAATGTACCCACAAGAATCCCCTGTCACTCCCAAAATTTCCAAAGTACTAGCTCTAGAAGGTAGCACTCAATAATATGATGTGACTGCACAATCCTTCAAATCAAATAACTTGCTTGAAAATAGTATGGCAGGTGCTCCCCATCATCCTCCCATGGATTCCACTAGTGAGATGGTCTCCATATGAAACTATCAAGAATATCGATGGCATGACACTAATATCTGATGTCACCAACATGTATTTGTGTGACTAACCCTCCATACAAGTAGACTATGAAATTCCTACTCCAAGATCTCTTCTAACAGGAGGTTACAACATAGAAATATGCTCCCATGTCTAGATCATAAGTAGTGTAGTCTCGTAGCTTATGGACTATGCCCCCTATATGTACATCATGTAACTACAACTACAACATGGAAAGAAGGCATGGCCCCCATACATACATAGTATCATGGGTCATCATGCTGACAAGCATCTCTCCTCATCCAATAGGGAACCCATGTCCTCAATGATCAATATCATGGTCCCTCCAATCACAGTTCACAAAACCATGATGAATCACTCATACCTATCGATGAATACATCCCAATGAATCTCATACTCCTTAAAAACTAGCTGCATAATTTCCTCATGCTTGAAATCCCTCTTAATAGAAACAAACTCATGATTGAGATCATACAAAACACACCCTACGTGAATAGGAAGCCACAAAATCTATCATACTTCCTCTAGTGTTAGGGCTGACCTTTCTTGTGGGTAGGTGAAATGAGCTGGTCTTTATGTGCCACCACTCAGCCAAATTAGTCAGTAACTCCTTATTATCCCTAATCATGTGCATGAAGGTCACATAGTATAAACTGAGAGTGTGTAGCTGATCCTTCTCGTCATCAAGTAGTCAATCTCATAATCTGAAAGTGCAAGGTTGAGTCTCATGGGTATAAATAGGATTGAACCTCACCTGTGGTCACAAACAAGCACATCATGTCAATTGAAAACTCTAAGCAAACCTATTCGAACTCGAATAGAGGGAAATATTTATCAAAAATTGGGGAAAAAAATAATCAAACAAATGCATCTCACTGTCTAACAAATGCAACTTAGCAATCAAATATGTTGCATAGATCCTCACATGTGGCTTAGAATTTAAATACATCATGCAAAAATTAGCATATGCAACTTAGAAAAGTAGATGTGTCATAGGGTAAGCACATGCTTTGCATAAATCACTTGCAGCTTAAAAGTGAGTGGATGCATCGCACAAATGCACATGTGTTGCACAAGCACAAATAAGTCACATGCCTCAATAAATGTGACTCACTATACCATATGACATATTCCATACCACACTTGCATTGCACCATTGCACATGTGTTGTGCTTTACAGTTGTGTCGCAACATATGTGATTTGTGCTAAATTTTTACATTCATCACATCAAGCAGATGTGGTCAACCAACCCCCAGTTGCAGCGATCATGACAATAGAGGAAACACACAATGTGCACTACATTTGTTTTCTAGAGTTTAGGCCCTAAAATGTAGCAAAAAGATGACAAAATCATGAGGAAGGAAAGGCGTACATACCACTTCCTTAAAGCCCTATGGCTGTCTATAGGTGCGAACCTTGAATCCATGGTGCAAGGTGTGTGATATGAGTGACATCCTGGTAGCAGCTCCGCAACAAGGTCACTCTAAGAACTCACTATTCACTCAATTAAAAATGCAGAAATGACCATTTTACCTCCAAAAATCTTACTTATACCCCCTATAGAAGGGTTTTTACTAGATGCATCCAATATTGAGTCAAAACCTTAATGCAAACATTCTGGAAGCCTAAAATTTGAAATATTTTGCTATAAATGCATTGTGCATTGTCTGATATATTTAGCAGAGTACTTTTTCAAAATTTTCAAGATTTCTCCAAAATTTACAAAATTTTCTAAGGGGACATAGGTTTATCTTGTCTTCATCACAACACACCAAGGCATATTCTGAACTGAATTTCTTTGATAGAATATTCAGATGACTTCATATTTTATCAAAGAGGGGAAAAATGTAGACATTGAAAAATGTATTAAGCCTATGAACACCATTTTCCTCGTCAATTCGCCCTTCTTCCCTACATAATTGAATAATTTTAATTACTTGATTATTTTCCAAAGTTATATTCTTCTATTAATTAAATAATTTTTAAATATTTAATTAATTTATGTCCCTTTCTTTGTTCTTCCTTTGATTATTTAAATAAATTAATATTTATATAATTATGTCACTAGAATTAATTCTTTAACTCTATAATTAAATAAATTATCATTTATTTAATTATTTATTGATATTTTCCTACTATAATTAAATAATTATTTTAATTATTTAATTATTCATTAGCTTTTCTTTCCACAATTTAAATAAATCCTATTTATTTAATTCCCACTTTTTCCCTCCATGATTAAATAATTACTTTAATTATTTACTAATTTGTCTTCTTCCTCTTCTTTTTTAATTAAAATATTGTTTTCAATTATTTTAATTAAAAGTCAAATTTTCCCTCTTCTTTTATAATTAAATAATTGCTTTAATTATTTAGTTATTCACTTTCCCTCCTAAATTAAATAATTTTATAATTATTTAATTTACTCCACCCACCTCTTTTTTGGTGCCAATTTCCTCTTTTGTGTCAATTAATTTCCACCCTTGATAAGGTTTTATTAACTTTTAATCTTCACTGTTCATCCATAACTAAACCCTATTTTTTCCCTAGCCCTATTTCCATGCTTCTTAAAAAGCAATCTCCTTCATTGATCACCATCATTCAATCTTTCTCCTTCATTCAAATTTGGTTTTCTATAAAAGAGACCTATCCTTTTTATTTTGAACTAACTACAAGTACTATAGACACTCAAAAAATCTGATTGATATCATGCACTCGATTTTGATTAACTAACTTCGATTCTTCCTTAGTCATTTCTTTACTAACCAATTAATTGAATAATATTTATTTAATTAAGTCATCAAAATTCCTCTTTGATTAAATAAATCAACTTTATTTAATTAAATCCTAATGTTTCGCCTTTGATTAAATAAATCAACTTTATTTAATTAAATCCTAATGTTTCCTCTTTGATTAAATAAATCAACCTTATTTAATTAAATCCTAATATTCCTCTTTGATTAAATAAATCAACTTTATTTAATTAAATCCTAGAATGTTCTTCCTTTAATTAAATAAATCAATTTTATTTAATTAAAATCATATCATTCTTCATTTAATTGAATAAATCAAATTTATTCAATTAAATTACTAATCTTCCAATATCCTCTCATTTGATTTAAATAAATTCAAGCATTTAAATTAAATGTCACAATTAAATTTCATCAAAGTTAATTAATCAATAATTAACTCCTAACACTAATCCTCCATTCCTCTAGCTTTTGCAAGTTGCACATGTAAATCAATTTATTTGATTTACTAGATTACCCTATTTTCATTCAAATATGTCCTATTCTTGGAATATTCCACTTATTTGAATTTTCCCTCCCAAAGGATGTTTGTCCTTCAACTTGCCATTAAAAGCTCTTACATGTCTTATCCTTGAGCCAACTTTGCATTAATTCCTCTTACACCTTCTCTTACACAAGTCACCTCTTCAAATTCAAATTTCACCTACATGCATTTAACATGCACATTGTTCAAAATGTGCTCCACCTCCCTTCATTAGCATGTTGACAAGTGGCACAATGCCATTGGTCCCTTTTTTAATCCCACATTCTTCCTACTCTTCAATCTTCAACTCTTCTTCATTATAAATAGAGGCCTTCTCTATTGATTTGGGGACACAACTTCATGCAAATACATTATAGGAATTTGAATCCATAATTATCCATATTTTTATGCAAGTTAACATAGAGTTCATCATCCATAGCTAGGTTATTGGAATTTTGTATCAAGGAGCACACAATCATCATCAAGCTTATTAGGGAATTAGGAAAGGGCTTCTTTCCACATCAAAGAAGCACCAATTCCCCCATAGGGTGCTGGTTTGAACATTTTGAATAAGATTTCATTAGCTTTTATTTGATATTTTACCTTGTTTTCTTGTTCTTGTGTTTGAATGAATTTCACAGGGAATGTGTTGGTTTAAACTTGTTTGAGGACTAATGTTTGTTTGTCCATGTTTGAACAGGTCTAGGCTAGAGCATTCGCAACTACTATCTTTGATATTTTCATGTTAGTATCATTAGGCCTGTACTTGCATACCACAAATATAAGGGCAAGCTAGCATATAAAGAAAAATAGAGAAGAGTAATGAAGGTGAATCAACCATGGTATAGGAATTTTGGTAATATTGCTTCATTTTTTTATGTTTCAATGTTCATTTGTGCTTCATTGTTGGATTAGGGACTTTAGGGTTTGAGTTTAGGCATTTGGTGGTTGTTGATGATTCATGCTTTGTACCTTGATTTTACCCTATTTCACAACTAATATGAGAGTATTTGGATGTGTGGCTTATGCACATGTCTTAGATGAATTGAGAAAGAAATTGGACAACAACAGAGAAAAATGCATATTTGTGGGATATTGTGATGAATCACAAGAATACAAGTTATACAAACTAATAAAGAAAAATGTTATAACAAACAAAGATATGTAGTTCATAGAAGAGGAAGCATGGGACTAAAGTTTGTAAAAAGTAGTAAATGTAGTAGTATGATTACCAAAAGAGGATAAAGAAAAAATAATACCAATAATTATCCCTTCAATTGTGACTCCTATTCCCATTCATGTTTGAAACAAAGTGGTTCTCAAGTGACACTTCCAACAAGGACAACCCCATGCATTCAAGAAAACGCTCCTTTAAGTGACCAACAAACACCATCAATAATAGGCATTCTTGGTGCAAGGCCATCAAGTCCACATTGTACAAGTGCAACCTCAAGTGACACATCAAATCCAACCTTGGCAAGCTTGAGAAGAAAAATAATTAGAAGATTGAGAGATATTTATGAACAAAATAAAGGTGAGAGTAGTGCAAGTATAAATTATCTTTTTTTTTATATTCACATGTTGATGATCTTATTCATTTTTAAGATGTAATTAAAGATGAAAAAAGGGTATATACAATGGATGAAAAATAGATGCTATTGAAATGAACAATACATGGGAGTTTGTGAATCTTCCACAAGGAAATGGTGTCTAGGTGTAAAGTGGGTCTATAAGACAAAAAATAATGCAAAAGGATTGAAAGACATAAATCAAGGTTGGTTGTTAAGGGATACAAACAACATGGAAGAGATTCTGATGAAACAAATGCTTATTTTGCAAGAATGGAAACCATGAGGGAAATCTTAGTAATAGCAACCCAACACAAATGGATGTTAAGTCAGCCTTTTTGAATGAAGTATTGAAAGAGGAAGTGTATGCAGAGTGGCCACCTAGATATGAGATTCTACGGCTAGAAAAAAAAGTGTATAGGATGAAGAAAGCAATTTATGAGTTGAAGAAAGCACCAAGGGCATCATATAGTAGAATAGACTCATACTTTTTGAGAAATGGATTTACAAAAAGTGATGGTGAGCCTACTCTCTATATCAAAGCAAGTGATGGTAATATTTTAATTATTATTTTGCATGTGGATGATGTAATATTTTGGGGAATGGTGTCATCCTCATTGCTGATTTCAAATAGGTTATAAAAAATGGGTTTGGGATGACAAATTTAGGGTTGTTAAAGTATTTTGTAGGCATATAAGTGTAGTAAACAAAAAATTACATTTTCATTTGTCATTCAAATTATGTAACAAAGATTTTGAATATATTTAAAATAAAAAGCTACAAGCTTTCTCCAACACCAAATTAGTCACAAAATTAAAACATCAACTACAAGTCTATTGTTGTACAACATTCATTGATCTTGTTGAGAAAGGTACAACCATTGAGAAAAAACTTATTGATAACGGGGAAATCAAGACCTTTAACAAGAACCAAAGTTCCCAAACCAATTCCAATGAAAAAAGCGAATATTGGGCTCAAAATAAGAATGTCACAAATGATGGGATAGTCGATGCGAGACAAAAAATAAGGCTAGCCCTACAGAGGGACCCAATATATATATCAATCCACCACATGTCTCTAATAAAAAAACAAACGTAATTTAGAATAACCAAAGACACAAAACTCCAAGAAGTAATCAACCAAGATGTAATTACACTCCCTCATGGGAACCTATTGAATCCATCTTGAAGAAAATACCACAATCAAATGTCATCCAACTTTCAGAAGCTAAACATTATGATCTAGGTCCTTTTAAACCATCCTGGTAGGATGACAATGCTTTCTATGACTATCACCACACTAAAGGGAACAAAACCTCATCTTGTTGACAACTTAAGAATATAATCCAAGACCTTATCGAGAACGATGATGTAGAAGTGGATAATCCTCAAGAAACCTCTAATAATGATCACACTATCTTCAAAGATCCTTTACAAAACCATGGGATAGGAAAATCCTCCAATTCAAGTACTAAGACCAATGACAAAGCTAATTACACCCATGTTTCCCATGAACATACCGTACATAATATTTGAGCCTTGCATGGCAGTGTTGCTACAATTACAATCAAGAACCAATTAGACTATCTAGTCACAACTCAAAGGATCAAGGTGACCTTACAAGGAGCTCCCCCTAAACAATAGTTGAAAACCAAATACAATATTTTAGGATATTTGGGAAGACATGTGCATGAATCTCTATCCTCAAGTTGCTTCACATATCTCCTGAACACAAAGCCATCTTGTATTAGGCCTTGCATGATACATCTATGCCCATAGTCCTTAATTTCAATAAGTTCTAGGAAATGGTGGGATACCTAGAAAATACCCACCATGTTACCTTCTCTGACAAGAACTTCTTGTTGCAAAAGCCTAACCATAATGACCCTTTACACCTTGAAGAATTTTTCAACAAACATAAATCAAATGAGTCCTAGTAGATGGTGGAGTAGGATTAAATATCTACACACTAAAATTGGTTACAACATTAGGGTTCTTTGAGGCTTGTGTGGATATATCAAAGATGTTGAAAATTGAGGTGTTTATGTAGCTTTTAATACTTTGAAAAACTATTATACTTGCTTATCTAAATATGTATTATTTGTTACAAATTATTTATGGGTGATTATCTGATTAATTCATTTTATCATTTGTAGAATGAAGAAAAAATGTTGTAGAAGAACTAGATAGAATATTAGAAGATACACAACATATACCATGGACAAACCATTTTGGGAAAAAACTCCACCAAGAATCAATGTATTCTTTAATCTCTGAAGTAGATTACAATAATTCCAAACCTTGCTTGAAAATGCTTCTTTTTCCTTCACCAAATCTTCTTCACAACTTGCAATAAAACTGATACAAACTCTCTTCAACTTGTTTGAGATATATAGGCAATAAACAACTTTGTAAACTCCAAAAGAGTTACAATTACAAAGCTCAATCCCTATCTCCTAAAAAGTACACCTATCTAGTCCAAGTAGAGTTTAACTGTGAAGAACAATGTCAAATCATCATCTTCATCCATTTGGGCATCCCATACTAAAGTAGTAACTCAACCTTTATTCCATAAATATCTTCAAGGATTTATCCTCAAAGTAGGTTCCCAAGAGTAGGCCCACTTAACTCAGCCTTTTGAAATATCTTAGCATGCAAAGGAGTTAATTCCAAGAAGCCAATTTGGGTGCCCAAGTTGGGTCCAAGTCATTTTCAATTAATTGAAACATTTCTCTCCACCATTCATGCAAGATTGGTCATCCCTTATTAACTAAAGGTAGTCCCTATTATCTGTCATGTAACTCAAGTCATTAGTCATGCATTCCAAGTTAATTAAAGCCAAGTAGAATTCAACTAAAACTAATTGAAAATAACTAAACCATAACTGAACTGAACTAAACTAAACTAAACTAAACTAAACTAAACTAAACTAAACTAAACTAAACTAAACGAAAATGATTCTAAACTAAACTAAACTGAATGAACTCAACTGAACTAAACTGATCTGATATGAATTGAACTAAACTTCATGCATGTAAAGATCAAACCCTAACTCCTAGGATCTTTACATGCATTCAGAAGTGTTATCTTTTACTCCAAATAGTTAACTGAACTCAAGGTGAGTGTCACCTACAATGTGGGTTTCCCATGTGCCCCTATTATTTAGGAACTCATATTAGATGCCCTCACATGCTCCTAACATTTATAATTAATTAATCTTGTTTTTTTGTTAGACAATCCGTCTGGCATTTTTTCAGTTTCTTCTGCGACTTCTATGTTGGTTAGTCCAATGGAGCCTCCGCCCTTCTGGGCTAAAGCTTGGATTAATCTCTTGATTCCTAAAATCAATATTTTCTATTGGATAATGCTACAAAATAAGATTCTCACTTTGGACAATCTTGGTAAAAGAGGAATTCAATTACCTAATAGATGCTACATGTGCAGGAATGACGCTGAGATTGTTAATCATCTTTTCCTTCATTTCCCTTTTGTTCCACACATCTGGGGCAAAATTTTTGCACTTCTTGAAGTGGTTTGGGTTTCCCCTGCTTTGGTCGAAGACTTTTTCTTGCAATGGAAGGATCCTTCAAAAAATCCTTTTGTGTGTAGGCTCTGGTCTTTTGTTCTACCTTTTGTGTCATGGAATATTTGGAAGGAAAGGAACAATAGAGTGTTTAGGGAAAAAGAGAAGTCGGAGGGGGACTTGCATGAAAAAATTGTAAGGGAAATAAAGGAAAATTTATCTTTAATCCCTAGAAAAGTGATGGATAAAGCTAATTGGTCTCCTTTGATATTGCTACTGCTGAAAAGTGGAATTCAAAATTAGTAGCGTTAAATGTCCCCACGCCTATTTTTTGTGGGAGGGAGAATGCTAGTTGGTCTTTGCCACCTTTGGGTTGGCTGAAAGCCAATTTTGATGGTGCTGCTAAAGGAAACCCTGGGAAAGCTAGCAGTGGGTGTGTTTTAAGGGACAATTCGGGGGATTTTATTGCGGCTTTTGCTGTGGAAATTGGCACCCAAACGAATCATGTTGCGGAAGCTGTGGGGGCTTATCATGTGGTTAACTTAGCTTTCAAGATGAACATGAAATGTCTATGGTTGGAGGGTGATTCAATGAATATAATAAATTGCATTCTTGGGCTTACCCCTCCCTCGTGGACTATTAAAAAGTGGATCAAAGATACAATTGCCTTATTAAGTAAATTTGAAAAAGTGAAAGTTTCCCACGACTATAGAGAAGCCAATAAGGCGGCTAATTACTTTGCCAATGAAGGGGTTAAGAAGGGCGGGGAAAACACGTGGAGGAAGAATGAATACCTCCATTCTGAGGTGAAATCACTAATTTATTATGATTCAATGCATGGAAGAGAAGTTTGTCTTCGCCATGATGAAGCGGATAAAGATTAGGTACATCGATTTCATTAGATTTGATGGGACCGACATCATTTTATTTTTCAAGAAGAGTTTCCGACATGCTTTTTGGGTGTCTGATAAAATATGCTTAAACGGGACCCAGAGCAACTGTAGGGTGTTGTATAACAGAGCTTTGAAGATGGGGGGAGAGAGAAAACGTGTTGAGCTGAGCTGCTTTCAAGAGCATAGAAAGAATGCTAAAGCTTGGGAAAAAATTGAAAAGGGAGGTTTAGTCCCATTTTTGGAAAAGCTCCATGGTACTGACAAGATGATGCTGGACTATTTTGCCAAAAATTGGAAAAATGGAGAGATTGTGTTGTTTGGTAGGAATGTTAAGCTGAATGAGAAAATTATCGGTGAGATTACTAGTCTTTCGACTGAGGGTGTGAAATTTTATCGAGACCATCGATTCTCTGATGAAGCAGTCATAAGATTTCCTAAAAAATACAAGGAGAAGGCTAAGCTGGTTAAGGTTGCCAATAGCTACTTTGGTGTGGAGTCCATTAAATCAATCTAGAGGAAAGTTTTAAGAGTCATTATGGAGTATATCACGATTGATGGGTGCTTCAACAGGGCATATGGTTATCACTTTGCCATCTTGAACCACTTCCATCACAAGGTTCGTATTTCTTTGCCTTTTTACTTATTCTCTTCTCTGAAGAATTGACTTGATGAAGTTGAAAGAAACCCTAGGAGGACTTCTATTATTCACCCTGGTCTTGTTAGGCTCATCTTTGAGCATTATCAAAATTTACCTGCTTTGCCTAAAATTGTTGATGTTGGGGATTTGGATGATGAGGATACGAAAAGTAGCAGGGAGAACGATCCCTTGGCCCTTCCTACTTGTGCCCTTGTTGGGTCTAAACAACTACTCCCCATTCCTTGTCTTGTCGGAATGCCCTTATGGGTTCTGCTCCGCCTTCTTGTCCTAATTTGCAGCTTTTGCATGATTGCCCTATCTCAGGTTTTGCTTCACTGTCCTATCTTAATCCCCAGCCATCTCCTAGTTACCCTACCCTGGGTTTGGTCTCTGGTTTTAAAGGTACCTCAGTTACAAAATTAGTCTCGTACTCTAGGAATTCTATGGAAATTCTTTCTGATAAACCTATGGTCAGTAAAGAGTTGGCCCCTAGTGCCCCTACATCTGGAAGATTGGTGAATGCCCATAAAGATTCCCCTAATCAGGATGAAATTAATTCTACCCTGAATAAGCTCAGGCCTGAGGACATAGTGAGTGTGGAAAAAAAAGTATGGATGGCTTTTCACTATTCTTAAGTGGACCCAGAAGGAAGTTAGTGATTTGAATGGCCATGATAGAGATCTCAGCAATAGAGTCATGGATTTGGAGCAGAAGATTAGCTAGATTTGTAATGAGAATGAGGGACAGGACACCCCCTTACTGGGGAAAAGACAGTAGTCATAGGATGAAAGATTGACTAGGCTCGAGTGCAATATTTCCAAGATTGGCCAAAATATCAGGGCCACTGTGGCGAATAATCACAAAATTTCCAGGCACAACACCATTATCATCAATGCTATGGTGGAAATGTTAGAAAAAAATCAAAAGGGCTCGCTGGTCATGGACTTGGATGCAGACAGAGGTTGTAGCAGATTTGTTGCTGAAGGGATTTCGACTCGCACCTGGGCTAATACGAAGAGGAAGGCCCCAGCTTCTCCACACACGGTGCAAATCCTCAAGCAGAGGTTACAGGAAATGAATGAAGTTGAAAAGGAAGCCGAGGAGTTGATGAACACCTTGGAGTAGTGCCACGGTGGTTGTTTCTGGCTTTTTGGCAGTCCTTTTTTATGGACCCTGTTGTCTCTTTGTGTTGTCATTTCCTTTTTGGGACAGTTGTTTGTTTGTTTGGACTCGTAATGCTCTATCTTTGTTTGTTTTAACTTTGTGGTTTCAGGTCCTTGTAAAACCTATTTTTTCCTTTTCAAAAACATTTATAATTAATTACAAATTTCAATTAACATGATTATTTCATTCAAATTAATCTCTTTCTAATCCTAGTGTTTGAGAACACTTTCCAAGGACTTAGGAGATAAATGAAATAAATAATGCTTATGATTGCAATTAAATGGAATCTCATAATTTCCAACATTCTCCCACTTGAAATTATACATTGCAATTATTATAAACAAGGAATAATTATAAATCAAGTACAGAACTTAAGGCCAATAGCCTTCCTGCAACAACTAATCAATCCATGCCAACTTCAAATGCATCTTGCATAATCATGAAGCTCCAAGCAAATGATTAAAACCAAGAGAAATTATATGTGTTGGATGTTGTGGATGTGTTGTTGATATGTGGCTATCATTGATGTCAAAACTATTAGTATTTGGTGTATTAGAGGTTGTATATGTCGAGAATATTGAGAAAATTATAAAAGAAAGTGTTCCAGGTTCCTAGTGGAACTGTGCAATTCATGAAGGCGTCTTGTTTTGTACGTTGAAGTTCAACTACTTTGGACTAAAGGGTTTATTCTTGAGAGTATCTAGATCATCTATGGAAAGTTTCATAGGTTTGCATATAGATTTGGTCATGTTGTGGTATGAAAGTGTTTCTATGGTCTTTGTCAGTGTTCCTGAGTAAAGTTTGTGTGATTATGGAAATCTTAGTTGTTGCGGATGTTTATTTATTGTTTCTTGATGTTTTTGGATGTCTCTAGACCATGCTCTATCTTTGTAGTACATCCACATTGATCAGTGTACGTGGTCAAAGGTTTTTTCTTACACATGTTCATTTTTTCATGTTCTTGGCCGACATGATGATGGTAGCATGTTGTGTATCTTCGAAGTGAAATTAGTTGAAGTATTTTTGTGTTGGAGATATTAATTGGGTCTCCACTATGTTGTGTCTGACCTTGGTGGATTCACCTTAAAAATTTATTTGTAAATTTGGGCCGACATTGAAAACATGTTTTATTTTCTTGGCTGACTAAGTTGTTTATGAAATATCATATAATGGATATATAAGAGTGATTGTTTCATTGGTGTAGTGAGTAGAAAATGTGCTTCATGTGCTTCATGTGCTCTTATGTGTGTATGTGTGAATATCATTCGATTGCAGAGTAGAGTGTGAAGAAGATCAAGCAAAGTGTGAAGTAGTTTGTGAAGGAGTTTTCTGTGCTTAATTGGAACTCTAATCAGGCTTGTGTAGAAGCTATTTTCTTAGCTCATACCCTTTGAATTTTAATCCTATTATGTATAGTTGGGCAGTGAGCCCCTTCTGTAATTGAGCAGTGAGCTCTAGGAAGTGTGCCTTAATGCATGTGCATTCCCCTTTATTGATTTCATTATACTTTTAATAGGGTATAATCTTATGGACTAACATCCATCATGTTTTTCCCCTAATAGGATTTCCATCTAAAAAAATTTGGTGTTCTCTGTCTCTTTGATGTGTTAATTGTTTATGGTTAATTGCTTATTCATCAGATTTGAGATTAAGTTAAGTTTGGAAAGTTTATTATTCTATGATAATTGATTCACCCCCACTCTCAGTTGTCTGTCCTTGTTTTTCCAACAATTGGTATCAGATCAGGTTCCTCTAAAGAAGTCTAAAAGCTTGATGTGATCCAAGATGGAAACATTCGAGAAGGATAGTCCAATATTTGATTGAACTAACTACTCATTGTGGAAAGTTAGGATGCAATGTTACCTAAGATGTATTGGTGAAGCCTACTAGAAGATTACAAAAGATCCATATGTTATTCCTTAGAATGGTCCCTCCACTGTTCATGAGATCAAAGATGCTAAAAAAAAATTAGGGCTATTGAATCTTTGGTGAGTGCTTTGATAGATTCAGAGATGGAAAATGTGGTAGGACTATAGATAGCTCATGAGATTTGGATGAAGCTAGAAACTTTTTGTTAGGTGAATATGGCTAAGCTATAGAGTTTAAAAGGAAAGTATGAGAATTTGAAGATGGGTGAAGATGAAAATATCAATTCTTTTATGCAAAGAGTAAATGAAATAGTGATGGGTATTACATGTGCTGGTGGTTCTCTAGATGAGGATGAAATTGTGAATGAGATACTCAGATCCTTTCATCCCTCCTAAAAAGTGAAGGCTCACACCATTGAAGAGCTTAGATCAGTAACAAAGATGTCAAGAGACACGTTGGTTGGTAAGCTTGCTACTTTTGAATTAAGTGAATTTGGTGAATCTATTTTGAAAACTTAATCAACATTCAAGGCTACTATATTCAAAAGTAACAAGCAAAGATATGGTCTAGGAGAATTCTCCAGAAAGATATCCAATTATGATGAAGAATGGAAATAGCTTGAAGACAAAGAAAGAGAGGTAGAAGAATAAGAAGCATTGATTGTAAAGAAAGAAGGTAGAGGAAAAGGTAAGTATGAAGGAGTGTTACCTATTAAATTTTTCTCATGTAGTAAAATAGGTTATTTTGCATCAAGATGTATTGAAAGAGTTCCTAGAACTAAGCCTAACAAGTCCAAATTCCAAAAAAAATGTTACTTTTCTGAAGGAGTGACTGATGATGAGTTTGATAATGGAAATGAATATGAATGCGTTTTCATTACTATCGTTGAAAATAGCCCTATGGCTACTGAATCTACTAAAGATGAGAAAGCTCTTACAACTTGAGTTGAAGAAAGGGATTAGTGGGTTATTGACATTGGATGCTCACATCATGAGATTGGTGATAAATTTTTTTTTGTAAGTCTAGAGAAGTATGATGGTGGTGTTGTAAGATTTGGCGACAACAATGCTGGTGTGATTTGTGGCAGAGGTTCTATTTGTCTTGGTGGTAAGGATAACATTGATGATGTTCTTCATGTTGAAGGCTTGAAGCACAATCTTTTGAGTGTTGGATAGATGGTAGGAAAAGGATATGATGTACAATTCAAATATGGAAGAAGCAAGATACGTGGAAGTTTTGAGAATATGATTGCTACTGGTAAATAGACAAAAGGTAATATTTTTTTCCTGAATACTACTAGTGTCCGTTGTTTAATTGCTCAAGTAGATGAAAGGTCATTATGGCATAGGAGGTTGTGTCATGTAAATTTTGATAACATTGTCAAGGTAAGTTCCACTCAAGTAGTAAGAGATTTGCATAAGTTAGTGAACCCTGCTAACACAATTTGTAAGGAATGTTAGATGGGTAAATAGACTAAAGTCTTCTTCCGAAGCAAACAGTTTCATTCAAATGACTTGCTAGAGCTACTACATACTAAGCTCTATGGTCCCTCCAGAGTCAGAAGTATTCATGGAGAAAGGTACTTTATGTTGATTATTGATGATTACTCTAGAATGATATGGGTTTCCTTCTTAAGAAAAAAATGTGAAGCACTGGAAAAGTTCAAAAGTTTCAAGTTTATGGCAGAAAATGAGAAAGGTCTAAAAATAAAGTGTCTAAGATCTAACAAAGGTGGTGAGTTCAACTCTTTTTGTGAAGAACATGGAATCAGAAGATAGTTATCTGCTCCCCGAACCCCTCAATAGAATGGAGCTACAAAAAGAAAGAATAGAACAATTTTGGATGTTCCTAGAACAATGATGATAGAAGGAAATGTGCCCCAGATCTATTGGAGTGAAGCTGTAAGCACTTTTGTGTATACTTTCAATCAAGTAACTATTAATGGAAATTCTGGTAAGACCCCTTTTGAGCTATGGTTTGGTTACAAGCCTACTGTTAAATATTTCAAGATCTTTGGAAGAAAATGTTATATCAAGAGAGATGATGATATAGGAAAGTTTGATGCAAGAAATGATGAACGAATATTTTTAGGTTACTCTACTAAAAGCAAGGCCTACCGATGCTATAACAGAAGACTAAGAAAGATGGTTGAGAGTGCAAATGTTAGAGTTGATGAGGACTTTATCAAATCATCTAGATATTATGGATATGATTCAAATGAGGACAACACAAACAAAGGGAAGAATGTTCAGACACAAAATCAACTTCAAATTGTGCCATTTGTTCCATATGTTCTAGTTGTTCTGATGAATCAAGGTGGTCAGGAAGTAGAGACAAGTGTAAGTACAGAAGAAAGAACATAAGAACTAGAAGTTTGTGAGAGTCCCAAAAATACAAGGTATGTAAAGCTAAGTCATTCTTAAAGTAAAATTATAGGAGATAAGAATAAATGAGTGCAAACTAAAAGGAATATTGTAGAAGAGTATTACCTAATTTCCAAGATTGAACCTAAAAATGTCACTAAAGCATGCCAAGATGAACAATGGATGGAAGCTATGAAGGAAGAGCTAACACAAATTGAAAAGAATGACACGTGGATACTGGTTCCTAGAACTAAAGACAAAAATGTGATTGGTACTAAATGGGTGTTTCGGAACAAGCTAAAAGAACAAGGTCAAGTGGTTTGACATAAAGCAAGACTAGTATGTAAAGGGTATTCTTAGATGGAAGGTGTTGATTTTGAAGAAACTTTTGACCCTGTTACCAAAATCAAAGATGTTAGATTATTTCTTGCTTATGCTACATACAAGGACTATAAAGTCTATCAGATGGATGTAAAGTCAACATTTTTTAATGGAGAACTAGAAGAAGAAGTATACATTGAACAACCAGATGGGTTTCAGCTAATTGACAATGAAAATATGGTTTGCCACCTGAAGAAAGCTCTATGTGGACTCAAGAAAGCCCCCAAAGCCTAGTATGCTAGATTGGACAAATACTTATTGAAGCTTGGATTCACTAAAGGTACTGCTGATAGCAACTTATATTTCAAATTAGATCATGATAAAGAGTTAATTATAGAAGTCTTTGTTGATGACATCATTTTTTGGAGGAGATGAAAATCTATGTATGAAGTTTTCTAATGAGATGAAGGATGAATTTGAGATGAGTATGACTGGAAAGATGAAGTTATTTCTAGGATTGCAAGTGACCTAGTTAGACAAGGGGATATTTGAATATCTCAATCCAAATATGTGAGAGAGATACTGAAGAAATTTTGGATGGAAGAATCAAAGCCTATTGTTACTCCCATGGTGAATAGATGTAAGCTAACAAAAAATGATGATTCTCCTAAGGTGAATCAAACTAGATATAGGTAAATGATCGATGGATTGCTTTATTTAACCTAGAATAGAATAGATATTATGAGTGTTGTATGTATGGTTGCTAGATTTTAGGCTGATCCAAAAGAATCACATGTGACTGTTAAGAGAATCTTCAGATATCTAAAAGGAATAGTTGACTTTGGACTTTGGTATCCAAAGGATGATGATATCACTTTGAGTGTGTATACTAATGTGGATTGGGGTGGATTATGTAGATGACATGAAAAGTACTAGTGGCGGTGCTTTCATCCTAAGGAAGAAGCTAGTATCCTGGTTGAGAAAGAAGCAAAATTCCATTTCTCTATCTACTACTAAAGCAAAATATATTGTTGCTGCAAACATTTGTACTAAAGTGATATGGATGAAATAGATGTTGAAAGATATCAGGGTGATATATGAAGAGCCTATTGCCATATACTGTGACAATTCAAGAGCAACAAATATTTCAAAGAATTTGGTGCTACACTCTAAGACTAAACATATATCAATCAAGTTTCACTTCTTGAGGGAGAAAGTGAATGAGAAAGAAGTTAGATTGGAGTATGTGCCTACCAAAGAACAAATTGAAAACATCTTTGCTAAATTGTTGCTGAAGGATACTTTTTAGTATCTTAGAGGAATGCTAGGGGTAATTACCCCTCCTGATAAGAACTAAGAGATGCATTTACTTGCATCAATCCATGAGCTACATTTCTATATTATAATCTAGATTGATGTTTTTGTGGTTGCTACTCAGGGGGAGTAGTCAGATGTGTAGATATGTGGTTCAGAGTATGTATATGGAAAGGTCATGGATACCTTTTCCATTGATGTCAAAGGGGGAGAAGTGCAATGTGAAAAATAGTTTTAAGGGTTGCAGATAAATTGAGGAAAAGAGTCAGAACCAAAGGGAAAGCAAGTGTTTTGGGTTGATGGTATTTTTCACATCATATGTTTCCATCAATGCCAAAGTGGGAGATTGTTGGATGCTGAGGATGTGTTGCTAATATGTGGTTGTCATTGATGTCAAAACTATTAGCATTTGGTGTATTCGAGGTTGTATATGTCGAGGATATTGAAAAAATTATAAAAAAAAAGTGTTCTAGGTTCCTAGTGGAATTGTGCAATTCATGAAGGCGTCTTGTTCTATACATTGAATTTCAGCTATTGTGGACTAAAGGGTTTATTTTTTAGAGTATCTAGATCATCTACTAGAAGTTTCAAAGGTCCGCATATAGATTTGGTCATGTTGTGGTTTGACAATTTTTTTGTGGTCTTTGTTAGTGTTCCTAAGTAAAGTTTGTGTGATTCTTGAAACCTTAGTTGATGCGGATGTTTCTCTATTGTTTCTTGATGTTTCTAGATGTCTCTAGATCATGCTCTATCTTTCTAGTATGTCCACATTGATCAGTGTGCTTGTGGTCAAAGATATTTTTTTGTGCATGTTTGGTTTTTCATGTTCTTGGCCATCATGATGATTGTAGTGTGTTGTGGATCTTCGAGGTGAAATTAATTGAAGTTTTTTTGTTTTGGAGATATTAATTTTGGTCTCCACTATGTTGTGTCTGACCTTGGTAGATTTGCATTACTTTTTTTTTTTGTAAATTTAGGCCAACATTGAAAATATGTTTTATTTTCCTGGCCGACTAAGTTGATGAAATCTCATATAGCAGATATATAAGAGTGATTGTTTCCTTAGTTTAGTGAGTGGAAAAGGTGCTTCATGTGCTAAGTGTGCTCTTATGTGTGTATGTGCGAATATCATTCGATTGTAGAGTAAAGTGTGAAGAAGATCGAGCGAAGTGTGAAGCAGTTTGTGAAGGAGTTTTCTATACTTAATTGGAACTAAAATTAGGCTTGTGCAGAAGCTATTTTCTTAGTTCATACCTTTTAGATTTTAATCCTATTTTGTATTATTGGGAAGTCAACCCCTTTTGTAATTGAGCAGTGAGCTCTAGGAAGTGTGCCTGAATGCATGTGCATTCCCCTTTATTGATTTCATTATAATTTTAATAGGATATAATCTTGTGGACTAACATCCACAGTGTTTTTTCCCCTAATAGGGTTCCACATAAAAAATCTTGGTGTTCTCTATCTCTCTGATGTGTTAATTGTTTATTGTTAATTACTTATTCATCAGATCTAAGATTAAGTTAAGTGTGGAAATTTTATTATTCTATGAGAACCGATGCACCCCCCTCTTAGTTGTTTGTCCTTATTTTGACAATAATATGAAGGATCTGGTTTCATAAGATAATCTATAACATTAATTAAAGTGTCAACTTTCTACATTAATACCTTCCCACTCTCAACCATTTCTCACATAAACTGATACTTAACATCAACATGCTTAGCATGAGCATGATACATAGGATTTTTGGATAAACACAACACTCTGACTATCACACTCAAGTTTAACTTACTTGTAATTAAAACCAATACCTTTCCCAAGTCTTTCTATCCAAAATGCCTCTTTGGAGGCATTTAAACTACTGAGTGTATTAAACTGACTTTCAACCAAAGTGTAGGATCCTTAGTCTTTTCTATTGAAAATAGTTTTTCTTACTAGTAACTATTCCAACATATATCTCTTACCATAAGAGAACTCAAGCCTCACCTATTTCTCCAACTATCCGTGAGGACCTATAAACAACCAATCCATGCCAAACTCCAAATGAAACACAACACTTTCATGAAGTAATCAAGAAAATGATTAATATACCCAATACATAAGAGAACTACACAAGATCAATGTCAAAGCTCCAATCTTGAACATAAACATGACATCCATGATCTAACCATCTCCTCCTTGGAGATCACATGCACCATAACATACTTAAACATCCTAGTCTCAAGAAAACCATGCCAAACTCTAAATGCAACAAGAGTAAACCATTGCATGATAACAACCACTCTAAACCAAGGAAAAACCATATCCCCAATCATATGAGGATAATCTTGCCAATGATGCATCCACGTCATTTCCAACAATTCCCACTGAATTGTGGTACCGAGTCACACATGGAATTTTTCACATCATATGTTGCCATCAATGCCAAAAAGGGAGATTGTTGGATGTTGTGGATGTGTTTTTGATATGTGGTTGTCATTTATGTCAACACTATTAACATTTGGTGTATTCAAGGTTGTATATGTCGAGGATATTGAGAAAATTGTAAAAGAAACTGTTCTAGTTTCCCAATGGAATTGTGCAATTCATGAAGGCATCTTGTTCTGTATGTTGAATTTTAGATATTGTGGACTAAATGGTTTATTCTTGAGAGTATCTAGATCATCTACCGGAAGTTTCAAAGGTCCACATATAGATTTGGTCATGTTGTGGTTTGACAGTGTTTTTGTGGTCTCTGTCAGTGTTCCTAAATAAAGTTTGTTTGATTCTTGAAACCTTAGTTGTCGGGGATGTTTCTCTATTGTTTCTTGATGTTTCTAGATGTCTCTAGATTGTTATCTATCTTTGTAGTACATCCACATTGATCAGTGTGCTTGTGGTCAAAGATTTTTTCTTGTGCATGTTTGGTTTTTCATGTTCCCAGTCGACATGATGATGGTAGCATGTTGTGGATCTTTGAGGTGAAATTAATTGAAGTGTTTTTGTGTTGGAGATATTAATTTTGGTCTGTACTATGTTGTGTCTGACCTTGGTAGATTTGCATTAAAAATTTATTTGTAAATTTAGGCCGACATTGAAAATATGTTTTATTTTCCTGGCCGACTAAGTTGTTGATAAAATCTCATATAGCGGATATATAAGATTGATTGTTTCATCAGTTTAGTGAGTGGAAAAGATGCTTCATGTGCTAAGTGTGCTCTTATGTGTGTATGTGTGAATATCATTGAATTGTAGAGTAGAGTGTAAACAATATCAAGTGAAGTGTAAAGTAGTTTGTGAAGGAGTTTTCTATGCTTAATTGGAACTATAATCAGGCTTGTACATAAGCTATTTTCTTAGTTCATACCTTTCAAATTTTAATCCTATTTTGTATTGTTGGGCAGTCAACCCCTTCTATAATTGAGCAGTGAGCTCTAGGAAGTGTTCCTAAATGAATGTGCACTCCCCTTTATTGATTTCATTATACTTTTAATAGGATATATAATCTTGTGGACTAACATCCACAGTGGTTTTTCCCCTAACAAGGTTTCCACATAAAAAATATTGGTGTTCTCTATCTCTCTGATATGTTGATTGTTTATGTTTAATTGCTTATTCATCAGATCTGAGATTAAGTGAAGTGTGGAAAGTTTATTATTCTATGACAACTAATTCACCCCCCCTATCAGTTGTTTGTCCTTGTTTTGACAACAATATGAAGGAACTAGTTTCATAAGATAATCTCTAACATTAATTAAAGTGTCAACTTTCTCAATTAATACCTTCCCACTCTCAACCATTTCTCACACAAATTGATACTTAACATCAACATGCTTAGTACAAGCAGGATACATAGGATTTTTGGCTAAACACAACACTTTGACTATCACATTCAAGTTTAACTTACTTGCAATTAGAACCAATACCTTTCCCAAGTCTTTGTATCCAAACTGCCTCTTTGGAGGCATTTAAACTAGTGAGTGTGTTAAACTGACTTTGAACAAAGGTGTAGGATCCTTAGCCTTTTCTGTTGAAAATAGTTTTTCTTACTAGTAACTATTCCAACATATATCTCTTACCATAAGATAACTCAAGCCTCACCTATTTCTCCAACTATCCGTGAGGACCTATAAACAACCAATCCATGCTAAACTCCAAATGAAACACAACACTTTCATGAAGTAATCAAGAAAATGATTAATATACCCAATACATAAGAGAACTATACAAGATCAATGTCAAAGCTCCAATCTTGAACATAAACATGACATCCATGATCTAACCATGTCCTCCCAAGAGATCACATGCACCATAACATACTTAAACATCCTAGTCTCAAGAGAACCATGCCAAACTCTAAATGCAACAAGAGTAAACCTTGACATAATAACAACCACTCTAAACCAATTAAAAACCATATCCCCAATCATATGAGGATAATTTTACCAATGATGCATCCACATCACTTCCAACAATTCCCACTGAGTTGTGGTACCGAGTCACACATGGCATCGTGACTACCATCCTCTTCATGAAAATCAATATATCCTACCAAATCTCCCATTGAACTATGATACCGAGCTATACATAGCAACAAGATAAACATAAAAAAATCACTATCAAAAGCATATGTAATTTTAGAAATTTCCTCATGATCAAAATTATCATAACATGTACCATGCCACAACTCTAAACTACTAATCAAGAGTATACCATGACATAATAACAAAACCATCCTACAATCTAGAATCCACTTCATTGCCATTCTCCCATTGAACTGTGATACTGAGCAATCCCATGGCATCATGATGCACATAATTAAAACCAATTTTTTTTCATAAGCTCACACCAAACTTGTGAATCTAAGCTCTCAAAGACACATAATAAAAATCCTCTAAAGAAAGAATATATACCTCTTGTAACAAACTTATTTTGCAAAATCAGCAATAAAAAAAATAGTAAAAGATCCCACTATAGCCAAAAAACCTCCAATCTTTTAAGAGAAAGGCATCCTAATACTCTACCCAACCTTAGCTCTGATACCAAATGCTGAAAAATGAGATGTTTATGTAGCTTAATACTTTGTAACTTGCTGATCTAAATATGTATTTTTTGTTACAGATTCTTTGTGGGTGATTATTTGATTAATTCATTTTATCATTTGTAGAATGAAGGCAAAAGGTTGTAGAAGAACTAGACAAAATATTAGAAGATACACAACATATACCATGGAGAAACCATTTCGGGAAAAAACTCCACCAAGAATGAATGTAAATTATTTAATCTTTGAAGTAGATTACAATAATTCAAATCCTTGCTTGAGAATGTTGCTTTTACCTTCACCAAATCTTCTTCACAACCTACAATAAAATTGATAAAAACTCTCTTCAACTTGCTTGAGATATATAGGCAATAAACAACTTTTTCAACTCCAAAAGAGTTACAATTGAAAAGCTCAATCCCTATCTCCTAAAAGGTATGCCTATCTCTTCCAAGTAGAGTTTAATCATGAAGAGCAATGCCAAATCATCATCTTCATCCATTTGGGGGTCCCAAACTGAAGTAGTAACTCAACCTTTATTTTGTAAATATCTTTAAGGCTTTATCCTCAAAGTAGGCACCCAAGGTTGGGCCCACTTAGCCTTCTAAAATATCTTAGCATGCAAAGGAGTTAATTCCAAGAAGCCAACTTGGGCACCCAAGTTGGGTCCAAGTCATTTTATGTTAACTGAAACATTTATCTCCACCATTCATGCAAGATTGGTCATCCCCGGTTAACTAAAGGTAGTCCCTATTATCTGTCATGCAATTCAAGTCATTAGTCATGCATTCCAAGTTAACTAAAGTCAACTAGCATTCAACTAAAACTAATTGAAGATAATTGAACCATAATTGAACTGAACTAAACTAAACTAAACTAAACTAAATTGATTCTAAAATGAACTAAACTGAACTGAACTAAATTGATTTGAATTGAACTAAACTTCATGCATGTAAACATCAAATCCTAACTCCTAGGATCTTTACATGCATTCAAAAGTGTTATCTCTTACTCCAAATAGTTAACTGAATTGAAGGTGAGTGTCACCTACCATGTGGACACCCCATGTGCCCCTATTATTTAGGAACTAATATTGGATGCCATCACATGCTCCTAACATTTAGAATTAATTGAAAATCTCAATTAACATGATTATTTCATTCAAAATTAATCTCTTTCTACTCCTAGTGTTTGAGAACACTTTCCAAGGACTTAGGAGATACATGAAATAAATAATGTTTAGGATTGCACAATTAAATGGCATGCTATTTCAAATAAAAGAAGAATTTTATAAAGTCATATGACGATGCAAAATGCTCTTCTAAGCATGTTATTTTATAACCTATTAGAGTTGGACCTGCTATATTGGATACAACATTCCAAGTGTTGGATTTGGATCTTCCCTACAATATCCATGCCATGAAGGCGGTCCCTTCCACATACCACCAATGCTTTAAATTTCCACATAATGGTACTAAAATCACAATAGTTTGAGATCTTGATCATTTTCATTATTGTAGTAACCTAAGAGGGACACCCAAACAACAAGTGCCCATTAATCAGGAAGGCTCATCATCCACATCATCCCATTAAATTGACCCTTCCACTTTGACCAAAGCATCCACATCCACCATTCCATCTTCCAACCCAAACATCTAGATTTAAGACAGGATGTGGGGAGTACCACATGAAAACCTCTTGTTGTATCAACATGCTACCAATGTCTCCAAAATACCATGGCAAACCTTATCCTATCAAATAGATCCCAAAGTCATTATCTAAATATCTCCCAGCATGACCTTCACAAAATGAGAACCGAGCAAAGAAAATATCAAGAAAGAAGATATCTCCACATGGATATATAAAGAGGAAGAAGACATTGAACTTAAATAGATCCCAACTGAGCAATATAGTAAGGGCTTCAAGATTATGAAATTTAAGGGTTATGATGGACACAATGGACTTGGTTTACATAAGAGTGAAATGGCATAGCCCTTAATGCCTCCTAAGCTGCAAAAGAATAGAGGGTTAGGGTATGAACCACCAAAAGTGATTGCTCCTAGTACTAAGGTGCTTTTGACTGAGAATGCTAGTGCTTTAAAAGTTAAAATAAAGGATGTATCCGAGGGTGAACATCTCTTTGAGGTTCCCAAGGATGGAGGGATGTGTGCAAGAAGTTGAGTCCACTTTTTGGCCAAAAAGTGGAAGTGTTTTCCCCGATTTTCAGCATTTGACACATTTGACCTTGAAATTTGAAGCACTTATAGATGAAATCTTTTAAAAATCCACTAATCATAAAATGTAGTGCTTGGAGTCTAGTTTCCAAATAAGTAATTTATTTTAATACCCAGATTGTACAAATTGAGTTTTAATAGGCATTTCTAAAAACCACTATTTAAAAGTCTTTTTTTTACCATACCATGCACGTGTACGACATCCATATTTTGACTTAAATTATTGTATTTTCTAAATCCTTTTGGGAAAAGTTTTATGATTCATTGAAGCTTGTTCTTGATATTTTTTTGTAATTTTTTATTGAATATAATTTTTTTTGTTTAATTTTTATTAGGCAGATTTGTCATTTTGAAAAATCGTCATGTATGACATGCATAAGATGACCTAAACTTATCATTTTATGATTTTTTTTTCAAATTGAAAAGAATTGTCTGAAGTTTGTTCTCGTGCAATCCGTTTGTAAAAATGTTATGTTGATCAAAAGTTATTAAAATAGTAAAAAAGTCTGATATTTAAATTTTATGGACCAATTTTATTAGAAATTAATTGAAAAATAGAAAAAATAATTCAATTGCAAAACAAATTACATATTTAGAATCTACATTGTTTCATCTAAAATGGGTTTTAATTTTGTCAAAAAATTCTGCAAAAAAGGTCATCAGCCATATGTCCAAAGTTTGTAATTTTCTTTGACATTGTTAGGGCCTTCAACTTGCAGGTCAAACCAGGTTGAAGGCCTAGGTTCGGACTTCCAATGCTTTTTTTGAACCAAAAACCTTGGCAAAAACCCGACCACGATGCAAAACAAAATTCAAATTTAAAAAAAGGGGATCCTGATTATAAAATGGGATCTCGTTTATTAATAAACAGGATCTCGTATTATAATGGGTATCCCATTCCCATATGACAGTATTCAGACTGTTGTAAATGGAACGGGATCCTGTTTCATAAACGGGATCCCGTTACCTTCACAACGGCTCCAACATTCAAATTCAGTGAACGGGATCCTGATTATAGAGCGGGATCCCGCTTATTAATAAACGGGATCATGTTTTATAATCAGGATCCTGTTTTATAGTAAGAAGGATCTTGTTTTATAAACGGGATCCCGTTTATTTTATTTAAATACACTGTGCAAAATTACTCTGAAGTTTGCAACTTTGCAACTTCATATGTATGGCCGAGAGCACTAAAAATGAATTATTTTTCATACGTTATTGTATTTATAGGTGGTGGATTTGATTTTTGGTTGATTTTATCAAAGGGAGCGTCATCTACACCATTTTTGAAGTGAAATTGTGTTATTTTTGTGCTTGTTTGGAGGAACAAAAGGTTTCAATTTGCAATATGGATTAAATTTTAAAAAAGAAGCATGAAGAAAACAATTTTTAAAGTGGAATTGTGGTAGTTTTCTACTTGTTTTGAGGAACACAAGAGGAAGAATTTTGTCCTAATAGGTATTCAACTTCCAATTTGGATTGAATATTTTGAAGTATTTCACTATTAACATTCATTTGTGCTTGAGAATTTTATAATTATGGGACATAAAGCTCGTAATAAGAGAAGAAAGACATTGACTCCTCAAGAAGTTGAAGCAAATAGAGAAAAAGAGAGACAAAGACAAAGAGAAAGAAGAATGAGAATGAAATCAATGAACGATGGTGGAGCAACCAATTCAACAACTATTGAAGATGAAAACATTGAAGATACCATAGTTGTAGATGAAGCTAATTTGCAAGGAGTCAATTTGGAGAAGAATATGATTATACAAACAAGTCCTACTATGTCTTCAAATCCCTCTTTGAATGTTAAGGAGAATGTTTCAATATGCACAAATCCAGGTACGTCTTCAAATCCACATGTTAGTGAAATGGTAAATTTGTATGTAGAAGTTTTACAAGATGCTGGATTTAATGATGTTGACATTGACTATATTCAGAGAGATGAAACTTTTATAGAATTTGTTGAAAACAAAAAAGAAAAATATTTTGTTGCAAATGAAAATCAAAATGATCATTTTCTTGAAAATGAAAACAAAACCTATATTTTTGATGAAAATGAAAATGAAAATGAAATCTGTTTGTTGATGAAAATGAAGATGAAAATGAAAATGAAAACCATTTTATTGATGAAAATGAAAATGAAAACTGTTTTATTGATGAAAAAGAAAATGAAAACTGTTTTGTTAAGGAAAATGAAAATGAAAATGAAAACCGTTTTGTTGATGAAAATGAAGATGAAAATGTAAATGAAAATGAAGATGAAAATGAAAATGAGGATGAAAATCTAGAATGTGATGTTGAATTTAATGAAAATACTTTTTTTAAAATTGGAAGTGGTGTTTTTGATAATCTTCCTGATCAAATTTCTTGGAGGAAAATAAGAACACATGTGAATAGAATATACACCAAATTCTTTTATTGTAACAAAATTGCATTTCAATGTCAACTAATGATGCAATTGATGAGAATGCAAAAAATGAGGAAAGTAATGAAAAGGTTAGGCTTTTATGTTAAACAAAAAAGAAAAGATCAATCATTAAAACATGCTATGTCTACTGTTGCTAGTGCCATTCAATCTATCGGGAAAAATAGTCGATCTAAAGATAAAAATGCAGCAAGAAGAGCTATAACTACTGCTATAGTTAATAAAACAACTTTGAATAAAATAATGGTAAGCAATATTAGTGAATTTTTAAAAATGCATCCTAAAACATTACTAAGAGCGGAAAAAAGAAGAGAAAGTATAGAAATTGATCCTATCAATCAATGTTGGAGTTTCAGTGGATGACTACCGAGGTCTGATATAAAATTGAATGTTGAAATTAAATCTTTGATCACAAAATATTGGCATGATAATACTAGGGTTTCATCTAATGCTAGAGATGTTTTAAAATTAAGGGTGGGGTCCAAAGTTTGTGATCCTCACCCAAAACACCTATTAGATACAACACAAACCGAATTTTATAGAAAATTTTGTAGCGATTCAGTGTTACCTGGTAATATTAAAATAAGTCAAAGGTCTTTTGAAAAATGTAAACCCTGGTATGTAAAAATTAATAAGCAACGAATATCTTGTCGTTGTAAAATACATGTTCAATTTCATTATTTTTATGATTTTTTTCAATATATACATTGTACCTTGCATTCTAACATGATTATACAAGATTGTGGTATTGATATGCCACCTGAAGCAATATGAGAGTTTATTTTAGGTTTGTTTTGTAAAAAATATAATGATAAATTATTTTATTTAAGTTCTTGTATTTCTAGACAATACATTAACTACAGAAATCTTTCATTTTTAAGAATTTGTTTGCATGAAAGTGTTGATCATGATTTTGGACAACAATTAGTAGACGCCAAAAGATTTAGGAATGTTCACTATTCTTTAAAAGATGGAAAAATAGGAAAGCGTTGTGATTTAGTTACAGAAAAAGTTAGTGTGCATGCATTTATGAGTGATTTTAATAATAAAATTGTACCAAAATATGTTATACACTCTGAACATGCTCAATGGCTTGATGGCCAATTTCACGCATGTAGAAACACATTTCCAATTGGTACTATACTTCAGTGGTTGATTTTGTGGAGAATTATACTCTCGCTCCGCAAAAGGAAATTCAATCTCAATATTATAATTCAGTGCAAGTAGCTATGTTTGTCCATATTGTTTATATACATGCAGATGATAGCACTGAGGATGATAGAAATTTTTTGAGGGAGTATCATTTTTATTTGAGTGACAATCAGTTACACTCATCAGAGTTTGTTCAATATTGTTTTAGTATATTTTATAGAAATTTAAGAGAAAGAGGAATCCATATGAAAGAACACCTCATATGGTCGATAATTGTACGGGGCAGTTCAAAAATGCTAGAATGTTCTATTGGTGAAGTAGGGTTCACAAGGAACTTAATGTCCAACATATATGGAGTTTTTTTGAAGTTGGGCATGGTAAAGGAGAACATGATGGAGCTGGTGCGTGTGTCAAAAGAATTCTTGCTAGAGAACAATTAAAATTCGAGGATTCAATAAAATTTAAAAATGCATATGAGATTGTGGATTGGTGTAATAGAAGATTATCTGCACTTGGTTCAAGTGATTACTCTACAGTTCATCGATTCTTTTGGTTGGTGGAAGAAGATAACATTGTATCTAGAGTTGATTGTGAGACAATTAATGGATCTACTAAATGGCATTCATTTAGGAGTGCGACAACAAGCACATGGACTATTTGGACAAGGGAGCTTGCATGTTTTTTCCATTTTTGTATCTCGGGAGATTGGGAAGCTTGTGAAAATACAGAATGGGTTGAATAGTGGGAGAAAGATCATTGACACCTGTAGAAGCACATAATCAATATGAAAAAAGTATTGAAGAAAATGATCAATTGTTTGCATCTGAAGATTATGATCGTGTTTCAGACCTTGTACAAGAAGGTAATTTTAATTTAATTTATTTCATTTTATTTTTCTTTATTAAGTTATTTTTTAATACTAAATTAGTTATATGGATATGCACAAGTTATTAAATCAAATTTTGTTGGCAGGATATGTGTATGCAGTTATTGTACCTGAGGGAAATGAAGAGCAAATAGAATATTGGTTGGCTTGTTGTGTGGAAACTAAACATAAGTTGTTAACACCTCGAGAAGATGATGGCTTTCATTATCCAACAGGTACGGTGATCCCCTTAAGACACCTCCTTAAGAAAATTTCGATAACAAGTTTTAGATCCCCTTAAGCAATTTTTTAGAACAAGTCTTTGATCTCCTTAAGTAAATTTTGAGAAGTTATTTGATGATGGTTTTTGAAGATGTTTTCCAATAGGATCGATGGTGGTTTTTGGCACTTGGGTACAAAAATACTTGAGAAGAAAGAATGGTCTACCTGCATTCGAAGACTATGAAACACATAAAAAGATTATGCATTATTCACATTTGGTGGTGGCAACAAATATAAAACTAGAGTGGTATCATGGAAGACCTTCAAAAAAATTGCTGTGGTCAATTTCTATGGAAGAGCATGAGGCAATCATAGATGCATTGCAAAAAAGAGAGGATGCAAATGGTACAATGGATTAAGTAAATACAGGTAAATATAGTTTTAGTTTTATTTTGTCCTTTTAAATACATTAAATACATGTTTCGACATTGGTCAAGTGTGTTATTAGTTGAAATTGATTTAAATTGTTCTTTTATATATCCTTAAGGCATAATCACAAAAATGATCTAGTCCATGCAAATTCAACCTAGACAACAGGGAATACTTGGTTAAGACAGGTAATTGTCAGTTAAATTATATTTAAATACATGTTTTGATTACATATTGATATTGCTTGGACATTAATAGTTAAAATTTATTTATTGTCATTTTTTGTATCCTAAAGCCATCATTGCATTGATCTCATACTTTGAAATAAAAAGGAGAGGATGCCTGGATTCAACCTACAAACATGTGTGGAATACTTTTAAATGAAGGTACTTGAGTTCTGTACATATAGATAGTTTTATATAAATTAAAATATGTATGTTTTGATGATTTCATTGATATTGCTTGTACCTTTTTGATATCAGGTGGTGTGAAGACCTACTACATTCTAGCCATGAGTTTGAGATGTTCTTGAGATGGCATATCCAAATTTTGTAAACATCATTTTGAGATGACATATATGTACATACATACTTACAAAATTAAACATACTCTATGTACTTCTATGTATCAAATCAATATTCTATATATTTAGGTGTATTATGACCCCTTAATACATCCCCTTAAGACGTTCTATTATGACCCTTTTAGACATCTCCTTAATTAACATGTTCTATTATGACCCCTTTAGACATCCCCTTAAGACCCCTTAAGACATCCCCTTAATTAACACGTTCTATTATGACCCCTTTAGACATCCCCTTAAGACATATTATAACCCCTTAAGACATCCCCTTAAGACATTCTATTATGACCCTTTTAGACATCCCCTTAATTAACATGTTCTATTATGACCCTTAAGACCCCTTAAGACATCCCCTTAATTAACACGTTCTATTATGACCCTTTTAGACATCCCTTTAAGACATATTATAACCCCTTAAGACATCCCCTTAAGACGTTCTATTATGACCCTTTTAGACATCCCCTTAATTAACATGTTCTATTATGACCCCTTTAGACATCCCCTTAAGACCCCTTAAGACATCCCCTTAATTAACACGTTCTATTATGACCCCTTTAGACATCCCCTTAAGACATATTATAACCCCTTAAGACATCCCCTTAAGACGTTCTATTATGACCCCTTTAAACACCCCCTTAAGACATCATTATTTGTTTTGACAACTTATAAATTAGTGTTAGATGAACTATTATTTATAGTATTTATTAATTCTTTTATTCTCTAATCTTCTATGGTATTGTTATGGTTAGGATTAGAAATTTAATTAGAGTTAGAATTGAACCTTGATTCTAACTGTAATACTAATTGAACCCTAACCCTAACCGTTATTAGAACCCAACCCTTATTGAACCCTTACCCTGTCCTAAAATTAATCCTATCCCTAAGCCTTGTTGTATCTAACCCTAATTGAAACCTAACCCTAACTCTAGTTGTGTCCTAATCCTAACCTTTACCCAAAGCTTTATCCTATAACCCTAACCTTAATCCTAATCTTAAAGTAACCTTAATCTTAATTGAATTCTAATCCTAATTGAACCCTTTTGAACCCTAACCCTAAATCTAACCTTGATCTAACCCTATGCTAACCATTACTCCAAGCTTTATCTTAGAATTTTGATTCAACCCCAATCCTAACAAAGTCATAATCATAATCATAACCCAATTGTAAATAATAATAATGTTATATAATTTTTTTCATATGATAAAGTTATATGTGAATATAATTCTTAATTACATTTATTTTTAAATATAGATATGCTAGCTTTAAATATATTGCTTTAAAAATTTATTTTATGTGTAATAATAAATTTATTAGATTTTCTTTGTATTTAATTTTATAATTTTAAATTGATTTTAGATGTCCATTTATTATGAAAAACTTATCTATTTAAGTTGCTATATTTTTGTACAATAAAACCAATAGTAAAGCCTTAAAATTTTAATATTTATTTACATATATATGTTAATTTTGAATAAAATAGAATATTAGTGATTTTTCCTTTTTGAAATGTTCTTAATTTTTTAAAAAATATTGAAGATTTTTATGTTGGAAGATTTCTACTATTCATGTACAGTGTTAATTCATGTGTATTTTGAGCAATCATTATTATAGTTGAAGATTATTTTGATTTTATAACTATTTTTTTCCTTTTTGAAATGTTCTCAATTTTTCCTATAGTTAAATTTGACATGTTAAAGACTTTCATTACCAACTTGATATTAATCTAAATATGCAGTAATCCAAAGACTTTACATTCACATGATTATTTCCAAATAATATTAAAATAATAACTTATGTAGATTTTGGAAGTGCATCTACACATTTTAAGCATAAGATCCATGTGCACTTGACCCATATTTTAATGCAATTCAGGTTTAGACCCTAAATTTCTGGTATATAAATAGATTGCTTTTGTTTGTAAATTATGATTTATTGACTGATTATTGTAAATATTAAAATGTCCTATATTAATCCATGTATGAGATCACTAAATTTCACATTAATGTCCTATATTAATGTCTTGACTATGACCATAAAATGCATAAATGTACATGTGTAAATCAAAATTTCAAACAATAATAAAGTCCATAATTTATGTAACATATTAAGTGCATGAAACCAATATATTAAGCGCACATGAAATAAAGTCCAACAAAGTACATGATAAACAAGAAATATAGTCCATGAAATAAACAAATATAACACATAAAATCACATGTTTCTAGGTCATGCACTGTCTCTATAATCAAGAGACCTCTTCACACCATGCGGACTATGTGGATGACCTGAAACACTCTATACATAAGAGAAAGATGAAATTAGATGTAAGACAATAAAAAATGATTTAATGACAATTTAATTTATAATCCATCATAAAATTAAATTACCATCATATCTACATCTGGATGCTCTGGTGCGCTTGAAGAAAGCTCTAAATTCTCTAAATCAATCTACATAAACAAGACAAAGAAATTCGAAATTAGATGTACAACTTTACAATTAATTTTTTTTAATTCAATTTAATTCAGAATTTATCATATTTTAATTGTACTGTATTCTAAGGTTGTGCACTAGGCTCTTCTCTAGGACCTGTCTGTACATGCTCAACTGCAAGATGTGTCTCATGCTATAAAAGAAAAATAATATGTGAAAATATCATATTATGTATATATTCAATTTAAAATTTATAATTCACTTTAAATATAATAAAAAAATTAAATTACCATTTGATCTGAAACCTGCTCTACATGTCCTCCTGGTGGTGTAACCATGTCTGGTCGTATTTGAAAGTTGCACTAACAAAGTCCTACAAGATCAAAATTAAGGCATGTACAATTTAATTAGGTTAATATATACATATATATTCAAGTTTGCACATTTTGTGTAGAAAGTTTTGTAAACAACCTGGAAATCAGTGGCCTCATGAGTAACTGCAACATCAAATGTTTTCCCAATGCCCATTCTTATTGTGGTATCAACCTAGGCATACATGTACATAGACATTTAACGCTTATAATATTTACAAGTGTGCATGCATGTGTTTCATATATCTAGTGAATTCAAAACTCATAAAATTGTAACTATACTAATGTAAACTTTAAATAAATTTACAATATGAATGTACCTGCCCCTGATCTATGACGCTCGATAGTGGAGGAGTGCTTGACAATCCCTCAGGAGGAATCGACATGGATGTCAATTGACTCACCTAAACCAACATGAATATTTGAATCATATATGTGATTCAATTATAAATTTAAAACTCCAGTTAAATAATTTATGATTTCATATATAATTTTTAAAATTGAAATCAAAATACCCCATAAGGGTTGCCAAGTATGACCGATGTTGATGTATGTACTCGTGGAACAGATGATTGCCTTGGCATTGTTAGTGTCATCTGTACACCAAACAATTTGATTGTTAAAATGTATTGCAAAATTTTCTTTGATATATACAACCATAAAAATTATTATAAAATGAACATACATCTAGATGCATATTTATACCTGTGTCGTAGTGTCCTCAGGGTGATGTTCTACTACGAGGAACTCTACAAATGAACTAATGCGACTAGATGAACCACCAGAATCTCCCCGTCCACCTAAACTAGGTGTGGCCTGATCAGGTCCATAGCATACTTGATGACAACTAGTACATATATGGGGGACAAGTCTTGACACTCCTGGAGTGGTACTTGGACCAGCTCCATAAAAAAATCCTCCATCATCGTCATCGTCTCTATGCTCCCCACTCAGTATCGCAAAAGCGTGCTGATCAAGGTCTCCTGCGAGTGTACTAAGGGAACCTAATGTTGAGACCAGAGCTTGATGATGTATAGGTGCAGGAATGGGAGGAAAAGGAGCAACAAAAAGGGGTTACGCATGCATGGGGAATCGGGGATCAACCCTTGCCCCTAATCTCTGTTGTGGCATGCCGCCACCAACACCCTGAAATGATCTAAAATCAAAATAATTGGGATTTTGCCCCAAAAAAAAATCTACATACAGTTTTCTCAAAAATACAATGGGCACTCCCAATTAGCATGTGGGGGACTATCAAAAACCATATACCATCGATCCCAAAAATGTGCACTCATTTGCAGATGTATGCACCACCTCATGGATATTCTATATTTGTTGGGTGGAATGGGTTGTCGAGTAACGGGGTCAAGAAAGTAGGGGGCTAGATGGACTTTCGTTATTTTAAGGTCTAATATTTGTTTGTAAGAGAGACCATCATAATAAAATTGTCTCATTTGTTCTCTATCTCATCGATGCCTATCAAGATTAGAATCGATCATCCTGATGGAATCAACAACGTTTTGCATTGTAGATGCAAAACATCTCACATGTGGAGGAATCAATGCTTGACTCTGCATAGCATTGATTTGATTTTGTAAGGATACAACTTGATCATTTATTCATGCTCTCAAGCGAGCCTCATCAGATACCATAGGTGTTGGAGGTGGCATATGAGGGGGAGGGGGAGGGGGAGAGGGAGGTGGAGGTGGAGGTGGAAGGGGGGAGGCGGATCTGGTTGTGGCTAAGGTGGTGGATTGATGATATCATCAATGTTAAAATCATCCATGATATGCTTGATATAAATGTGCACCTGCATTAAATCATACAAAATAGTCCATGTGCATACATCTATTAAGATCATATATTTAATTGAAATAGGATGAGCAACATATATATTAAGCTCATATATTTAATTGAAATGCACATATATATACATTGATTGTTCAACTCAAGAGCATATCCATACAAAATTAAAAATTAAATGTATGTATATGTACATTTAAAATAAAAAATATGATGCATAATTTGCATGCGTACTGTAAATCATTAAACTAAACTATGTACATACATAAAAATTTCAAAATTTAAGAACTATATATGCAAATTTTTAATACATGCACATACATACTAAACAATAAACTTGAAACATTCACAAAATCTCATTTTATGTCTAACACACACACACACATATATATATTACAATTTTTCAGCAAGAGAAATCATGATCTAGTAGATAGTCATAAAATATATAATATTATATACTATTCATTATAAGTTCATAAATTCCACCAAATTCATAAATCCATGTCACTAAAAATATCCATCTAGAACCAAAATCATAAATTCATGTCACTAAAAATATCCATTTGGAACCAAATTTATAAATTCATCACACAAAATATCCATCGTTCACCAAATTTATAAATTCATAACTATTTAAGATCATTGTTTTAATTTATAAACTATTATGGCTCTCTACTATATAGATCTTCATTTCTTTGTGTTTTCCTTTTCAAAATCAGGAGTTATCCTCTCCTCTAGCCATTGTCGATGCTCATCTACAATCCCATACATAGCCCTGATAGCATCAACAAGGGTTTGAATCCTAGATGCGAACATCCTCACAGGAGGTGCGACACATTCTTCATTTTGAATAATGTTGATTTGATCTTGGATGGTTCTAGAAAAAGCATTGATTTGTGCTTGCAAAAGAGCATGTTCATTGATTTCAGGTGGTGGAGGTGGGGGGTTACGAGGTAGAGTGGGTGGAGGTGGAGGTGAAGGTGTTGGAGATGGATGGCGTGGAGGTGGATTGCGAATATTATTGAATGGATCCATGTGATCTTTAAGATATGAGTGAACCTACATTAGATTTGTAATTTCAAGATGTAAGATACATATTTAGGAAATACCTTTAAACCATTCAATATAAATGACCTTAAATAATTGAATACAGATAAAATTATATGTAAGCCCCATTTATATGTCTAAGGCACATGTTACTTGAATGAAAATACAATTAACTATTGATATTGTATAATCTTGCAGGATCTTATTATTGTTAAATTTGGTTGGGCCTTGGGCAACTTTGATCACCAAATTTTAAGAACTTCTTTGATCCCCTTAAGAAATGTCATATTGGAACCCCTTAAGAAAATTGAATTACGATTTAGGGTGACAGGATGGCTTAAGGGGATTTACATCTAGTGAGGTCCTAGGAGAAAATGGCATGGCTCAAATGAATAAAATTTGGTGAAGTTTCCCAAGGCAACCAAATTCTATTAAGAGCCTTTAAAAAAAATGATGGCTTTAGGGTTTAGGGTTTAGACTTTAGAGTTCAGGGTTTAGGGTAATAGGATAACTTAAGGGGATGTACATGTAGTAAGATCCTAGGACAAAATTACATGGCGTAAGGGAATGAAATATGGTGGATATTCCTAAGAAAACCAAATTTCACTTTATGGTGTTGGGTAGGACAAAATGAATGGTTTAGTGTTTAGGGTTTAGATTTTAGAGTTCAAAGTTTAGGGTTTACAAAACTTAGGGTAAAGTTTTGGTGCCCCTTGGAATATTTAATGAACTTGCAAGTTAGTGAAGAAATTTTCTTGTGGAATAGTTGATTGAGATCTACTCTTGTTTCAACTGACCAACCTAGATCATGAAATCTCATTCATATTATAATCTTGCATGATCTTATTATTGTTAAAATTTGGTTGCCTCAGGCAAATTCACCAAATTTTAAGAACTTCTTTGATCCCTTTAAGAAATTTCATATTGAGACCCCTTAAGAAATCGATTTATGATTTAAGGTGATAGGATGGCTTAAGGGGATCTAGATGTCTAGTGAGGTCCAAATTTAGTCATACTATAGCCTCATTGGTTCCATCTAGCTCTGGGTCAAAAGTGTTTACCCCTCTAATAAAAAAAAGTATCATGATGTTAAAAATGAATCAATCTATACATATCACAAAAATAACAATAATCTTAAATGTAACCATACTCTAACAATAGTAGAATGCTAAATGATCCCCACCCCTAACCATATCCTAATTGAATTGCAAACCTAATTGAAACTTAATTAAATTATAACCTTTACCTAATCTTAAATGTATTCCTATATTATATTATATTTAAATTAATTTATATTTTAGTATAATTATATTAATATTTACTATATATTCCTAATTGTAACCTAACTATTTACTACAAACCCAATTGAATCTTAAGTCTAATCCTCATTAAAACCCCAAGTAAATTGTAACATTACCTATCCTTAATTGTAATCTTATATTTTTTTATGATATTAAATATTTATATTATTTAATATATTATATTAAATATAATATATTAAATAATATAAATATTTAATTATATTTCTTTTATATGAATCATCCTCCTATTTCTAAATTGTAATAATAGCATGTAGTTCCTCCAAACTATCATCATGTACCTCCTCCCTTTCCCATGTAATAGGTGTACCTTGTAGGTGTTAAATGGTTCCATCTTGGTCTCCTTATTGATGCATTTCTATCCTTCCACATAAATCTATATAGTATCAAAATATAGGTAATTTTATGGTTATTGAATCTCTCTTAATTAATAAAGAATCCATTATGATTGAGGATGGGTGGGTGGATTATTATCTAGGATCACATCTTAAAAATCCTATAGAGGTCATGTGGTATGTTTTCTTAATACATATATTCCCATACAAACCTCTTTCTATGTATTATCAAATCTCCTATATAATAGACACCTTCCTAGATTTAAATTTCATATGATATATATGTACCCAAGTGTTTCCAATTGGAATTGCTATAATTATACTTTTATGGATTCTAGATATTCAAAATAGTTTTCATAAATCTACCAAATAGACCCATTCTTGACATTGAACCTACATAATTTTAGGTATGTCCAATGAAAGATTAGGGTCTAGGGTTCATAAATTTCAAATGCTTTAGTGTTATGGGTTTAGATTTTACAGTTTAAGGTCTAGGGTTTAGCAAACTTAGGGTGAAGTTTGGGTGTCCCTTGGCATAATTTAGACTTGCAAGTTAATGTCAATTGGAATCGATTGTACGCGTTTAGATTTACAAATTTGCTAACTAAATTTGCAAACAAACATCAAGATAAACTTTATGAATTTTAACTATTCTTTAACATATTGATTTCTAATCTAATTATAATTTAATATTGAAACTAAAGTTTAATATATATCATTTTTTTCATACAAAGAAGATAAAATTTAAAACATTTAAGCAATGCGAACGATTTTTTTTAGCTCAAAATTACCTAGTTTGTTCGATTCCAATTTAGGGTTTTAACAATTTTTTTGTTCCAATTCAATTTAGGGTTTCAATTTTAAACAATTAGAGTTTTTCATGCAATTTTTTCGTTTCAATTCAAACTAGTGTTTTCAAATTCAATTTTTTTCGTTTGATTTGAATTCAGGGTTTCGAAAAAGCTTTATTTGGATTTGTAAATGCAATGTTTTTATTTCATTTCGATTTCTAGGGTTTTGAAATGCAATTTTTTTTGTTTTCTTTCAATTAGGGTTTTCAAATTCAATTTTTTTTTGGGTTTAATCGAACAATTTAGGTTTCAACAGTTAAATTTTGTTTCTAAAACACAATTCAAGGTTCATTTTTTCATTTTTATTAAAAAACCTTTAAGTTTCATTGCATTTTTTCATCTATTTTTACAATTATTCAATTCTACTATAACAGTTAAAAAAATGCTTAGAACGTGAAATAAATTAAAAAAAATGCTAAATTAACTTATTTTTTTCAAAATTTCAATTCAAAATAGAAAAATGCAAAAAAATGGCATGTAGGTGGGTACCTATTGCTAATGGTGGGGGTCTCAGTATAAAACAAGATCCCGATTTATAAATAATGGGATCTCGATTTCTATAAATCGGGATCCCATTTTTTATAAATCAAGATCCCCTTTTTTGACAATTGGGATCTCGTTCCTTTTCCTTTGGTTCGGGGTCCTGTGGGAAACAGGATCCTGAGTTTTAAAAAGCTGGATCCCGTTTCGTCTCAAGCTTGGGATCCCGAACCGTAATGGGATCACATTTCCTCAATGCTGATTTCAATTTTTTGGTTAAGGCAAAAACTTCCACGTTTCATGGACTCAACTTTGTGCACTTACTTGGAGGGTTGGAAATGCTTCTTATAAGTCAAGAAAATTCACCAATGTTGGTAGGAAAATCCATTGAAGTCAACATTGGCACAAATGACAATCCTAGAATCGTCTATTTGGTAGCATCCTTGATAAAGACAAAGAAACCAGAGTTTCATATCTTCCTTTCAGAGAGACAAGTCAACTTCACTTGGTCCTATGTCGATATGCCTAGATTGGATCCCAAGTTAGCATTGAATCATTTAACATGATTTCCTAATACTAAACTAGTCAAACATAAGTTAAGGAAAATGCATCCCCAGATTGCACTATTAGTAAAATCAGAACTAAAGAAGTTATTAGATCTTGGTTTCATTCAACCCATTGACTATGCAAAATGTATATCTAATCTAATGCTGATGACAAAACCAACATGCAAAATCAAAATTTGTACCAATTTCAGATTTGAATAAGGCATGCCTTAAAATTGACTTTCCATTGCCCAACATAGACATCATAGTGGATTTGACAACATGATACAAGATGCTACCTCTCATAAATGGCTTCTTTGGCTATAACCAAATTAGGATTTCTACTGAGGATCAATATAAGACAACTTTTACTTGTCCTTGGAGTACATATTGCTGGAATGTTATGCCATTTGGGCTAAAACATGTTGGAGGCACATAACAATGAGCCATGAGTACAATATTTCATGATTTCATGCACACACTTATGGAAGATTATGTAGATGGCCTATTAGAAAAATCTCTGACAAGGGGTGACCATCTATGGGTATTGGGAAAGATTTTCAAAAGATTGGAGGAATACAAATTTTGATTGAATCTGAATAAGTGTGTTTTCGAGGTAACTTTGGGTAAGATCCTAGGGTATATTGTATCTCGTTGAGGCATTGAATTCAATCTAGCGAAAGTAAAGTCTTTCATGGAAATGCTCCCACCAACAAGAATCAGTTAGTTACACACATTATAAGGAAAGTTATAGTCCATTTGATGATTCATTGCTCAACTTGCAGATAAATGTCAACTATTTCAAAACTTGCTATGAAAGGGAGTACCATTAATATGGACTGATCGATGTTAAGAAGAATTTCAATAGATAAAGGATTATCTATTAACATCATTTATTCTCATGTCTCCCATTGATGGTAAGCACCTCATACTTTACATATCAACAACCATGTCAACACTAGGGGCGCTATTGGCACAAAATGATCATGATGAAAGAGAAAGAGTAATTTATTACATCAATTTTACACTTGTTGAATATGAGCTCAATTATAGTCATATTGAATGCACATGCTTGACAATGGTTTTTCCACTAAAAGACACAAAAATTACATGTTAAATCACCAAACAAAACTCATAGCAAAGATTGATCCCTTGAAGTACCTCCTTGGAAAAGCTTCCTTAACAAGTTGATTAGCTAAATGAGTCATGATATTAAGTGAGTATGGCATTGAGTGTGTTGAGATAAAGGAAATAAAAGGAATAGTCATAGTGGATCAACTTACAGATTCACCCATGACAATAGATCATCCATTGATATCCGACTTCCTTGATGAGTCTATCTTCACATTGTATACTTTAGTCATATGGAAAGTTTATTTTGATGGATCTTTCATGAGTCATGGTTCAAAAGTAGGGATATTGTTTGTTACACCCCATGGAGATACAATACCAAAGTCATTTAGAATAGCCTTTCCTTGCACCGATAACATAGTAGAATATGAGGCACTACTCACAAGACTTCGTATGACCCTAAAATAGAAAATAAAGGGTGTCCAAGTCTACGATGGATCACATTTGGTTATTTGGTAGGTAAATGATGATTACAACACAAAGGATGAGAAACTTACTCCCTACAAATGAGTGATTGACAAATTTAAGCAGTACTTTGATGATATCTTCTTCTGTTAGGTCCCTAAAAATTAAAATAATGAATCCAATGTAATGGCTACAATAGGATCTCTCTTGGACATCAAAAACAACATGCCACATTATGAGTTCTTAGTAGAATACCTATTGATCCCCGCCTTTGATGTCCTCGAATTAGAGATGGTGTGTGAAATTTTTGGTCCCAATTCCCTTTGGTACAAAGATATCTATGATTATCTACATGACCACGTTATCCCTCCTAAATTTTCCACCAATTAGTGCAAAACCTTTATTCATAAGACCTATAAATACTTCATCATTGGTGATACTCTTTAATGCCAAAGCCTGGATAATACCCTCCTTAGATGTCTTGATTTTGATGAATCACAAACAACTTTACATGAGATACACGAGGGTAATGTGGAGCTCACTCGAGTGATCCTACCTTAGACAATAAAATCATACATGTTTGATACTACTAGCCCAGTATGGAACATGATGCATACCACTTGCTTAAGAAGTGCCAGGAATGTCAACTTGGCGTAGGGGCACCAATTGAGCAAGTTTGGTTCAATATGGTCTAATTTTTAGTTAGAGTGTTGTCATGTTTTGAGTCTTGTAGACATTAAATAAGGTCCTCTTAGACCATATTTTATGTAGTTTTCATCATAGTGGTTCTAGTTTAGAGATTATTTGGTTATATTTTGAAAATTTGTCAAATGTTGTCAAAGACAAGATTGTAAAAGTTGCACAAAATGCTTAAAATGGGAAGCCCAATGGTCATGGGCATTCAAGGGGTAGTTAGGATAGTTGTTCAGGAGGGAAAAAGTTTTAAATAAGATTGGAAATTTGATGGATGAATTTGTTGAAGGTTTGTGAAAGCAAAAATAATAAAAACTCATTGATTTCTCTTGAATTTCCTGTGTATTTCATTGTATATCTCTATTCAGTTTATTGTACTTGGTCGTACAGGAGCATATTGGTCCAAAGGATTCAAAAATCAGAAAATCCATGAAGTAGCAACAACTTGGTTCTATTGTGATTGAATTTCATCAAGAATTAAGTCTTTTATTTTCATTTTTTCACAAGTGGGTCTATACCTTGTTTTAAGGGTTTTGAAGACTTTAAAATGAAATGATTGGCCATTCCATCTATTGTATTTGTTGTAGCTCAATAGAATGGGTCAATTGGGATAGAAAGAGATGTTAGGAGATATTGAGAAGTAGGGGAGGTCATTTGGTAGGTTATAGGTGATGCCCTAGTTGGCAAATTTTAGTATATTTTGCTAAAAAATGAGAGATTTAAGAGTGGAAAGGGTTGGAAAACTTGGGGGTAGTAGTTTTTGAGCATGAATTGAAATTTTGTAGGCACAATAGGAGGTTTTTGAGGCTATTTTGTGTTGAGATTGGATCAAGGAAGTTGATTTTCATTCAACCCCATTCAATTTAAGCAAAAATGAGGGTTTTTCAATTTGATGGCTTAGAGGGTGATTCTCATTCTATAAATTGTTGATTTGGTCAATTTGAGACCTGTGGAGAAGGGTTGGGTTGAGTTTTGAAATTGGAATGGTGATTGAGAGGGTGATGATTTATAAAATAGACCTATTTAGGGGTTTAGGATAACATTGAAGCACTTGATTGAATTTTTTGTTTCAAAAGAGTCATATGGGGTTTTGAGGCATGTGAAAGAATTCATTAATGGGTTTTTGAAATGAATGAGGGTTGGAGAGTTTGTTAAGAAATTATAAAAGATATGGACAAGGAATTAGGTCTGCAGACCTACTAGGCAGAAATGTGAAAATGTGAAGGAATTCATCCTTGTTGGGGTTTCGTGGTTTTAAGATTGATTGTGTCAACATGAATTGTGCTGAGTTGGTCAAAGGCCTTCCTGTTTTGCATCAATTGGTATCAGAACGTAGGGATTAGATCTCTAAAGAGTTGAAAGTTGCAGATTGAAGAAAGGGTAAGTGGAAGTTGAAAAGACAAAACTATCAAGATGCCTCCTAAAGGGAAAAATATGGCCAAGGATATGAGTGATTGGAAGGATAAACATGTAAGGGAGATCAAATAATTGAAGGAAAGACTTGTTGATTTGGAAACAAGTAAGAGAAGAGATGTGAACTTGAGTGAAGACAATGATTTTGATGAGGAAGAGGAAGAAGAATTTGAAGATGTAGATGAAGAGCTAGATCCTGAAGACCAAAGGATGGAAAAATTGTTAAAGGAAGTTAAGAGTGACAAGCACAAGGTAAAGATTGATGTTTCAAAGTATGGTGGGAATCTGAATGAGGAAGAATTACTAGATTGGATTGCATCTTTGGATAACTACTTCGAGTGTGAAGACATTCCTAAAGAATAGAGGGTAAAGATTGCTAAGAAAAAACTTAAAGGTCATGCACTTTTGTGGTGGGACTATGAGCAATTAGAGAGAAGAGAGGAAAATCCAAGATTATTTGTTTGGACAAGATGGTAGCCAAGATGAAAGGTAAATTTCTCCCTTTTGATTATGCAATTCAGATGTTTAAGAAGCTTCAAAGTTTAAGGAAAAAAGAAATGGATGTAAAAACCTACACTAAAGAGTTTTATAAGTTAAGTATGAGATCTAACCATAATGAGAATGAGGATGAAAAGATAGCTAGGTACTTGGGTGGAATGAGATTTAACATCCACAATGAATTGGCCTTGACAAATCCAAGGTGTGTTGAAGAATGTTACTAGATGGCTCTAAAGGAAAAATAAAAAGTGAAAAGAAGGCAAGAAAAGAAAGTTAGAGGTAGAGGAAACACTTCAAGAGGAAGAGGATCATTTTCTATGTCAAGACCAACAAGTGAGATCCAAGAAGAAGAACACAAGGAACAAGGACAATTTTCTGATCAACATGGTGGATTTATAGAGGTAGATTTGGTGGTGGCAGAAATTCAAACACATTTGTAGGTAGGTGCTACAATTGTCAAGAGTTTGGGCATCCATCATACAAGTGCCCTAAAATTTTTTGTTCTACATCAAGTGGTGTTGAAAGAAGAGGTGAAAAGAGAGTCCAAATTGTGCAAGGAGAGGAAGGTGAAAGTGCCAATTCTCCAAGTTATGTTGCTACTCTAGAGGTAGGAGAAAAATTGATGCTGAGAAGAACACTCTTGAAGTTATCCAAGGAAGAGGAGAAGACTCAAAGAAGGAGCTTGTTCAAGACCTCATGCAAATGTAGAGGTAAGGTATGGAAAGTTGTGATAGATTTAGGTTCAACTGACAATATGGTGTCTAGAGAGATGGTAGAAAAATTGAAAATAAAAATAATTCCTAATGAATCACCCTATAAGGTATCATGGTTGAATGACAATCAATCACTTCTAGTTAGAGAGCAAGCTTTAGTTGAGTTTTAGATTGGAGGGTACAATGATAAAGTACTTTGTGATGTTTTATACATGGAAGGTTACCATCTATTGCTTGGAAGGCCATGGAAATTTGATAGGAAATCTCTTTATGATGGTAGGGCAAACACTTACACCATTAGAAAGGATGACAATACTTTCCAACTAACACCATTGTAGGAGAGTGATGAAGGATAGGGTAAGGTAGCAAGGATCATCATGTTTGGAAAGAGGGAGCTTATGAGGCTTAAGGAGGATAAATACAAATTGAATGCAACCATTGTAAGGAAAGAAGATGCTAGGATAGCAGATAGAAAAAAAAATTGTTGGAAACAAGCAACACTAAGAGCGGGTGGGTGAATCAGTGTTTTGCAAAAATTAACTTTACTATTCCAATCTTTAACCCAATTAAAAAATTCAACCAAGAAAAATATGCAAGAATAGAAAGCTAACAACCGCAACACCATAACACAAGGATTTTTTCATGGAAACCCTATTAGGGGAAAAACCATGGTGGATGACCAATCCACAATATGATCTAAGTATACTAAAAAATAAGTTTACAATATGGGAATGCATTTGCATTCAGACTCACTACCTAGAACTCACTGCTCAAAATAGAAAGGCACACTACCTTACAATGATTTGGATTAGATCCAAGAGAATTAACTGAGAGAATATCATCTACAAATGCATTATTATAGTTCCGGTTAGGCTTAGTAGTTGATCTTCTATCTTTCTGAATGATTATGCACTTATGCTTTGCTCTACTCTAACTCACAACACAAAATCTTTAATACACAAGTGAAATTGTGCATAAATCACTCAATCATCCTTCTAATATTCACAACACACATCAACACACCTTCTGCATACATAAAATGATATAATTGAACATTTATATATATCCACAACTAAGAGTTTAATTGCAACTAGTCGGCTTCAATAAAACTTAAGAATATTTACAACTGTTAGCTCAAATCATGAATAATATTCAATGCACACCCACAATGGTGGGTCAAAACTTCGCTTAGACCCAAATCAAGATGATCAAACACAAAAGCATTTGAGTAAACACTCCTCAAATATCCATGACACTTAAAATCATCTGGGTCGGCCACAAAACACTGATGAACAAAGAGATATCCAACCATATCTCCAAACTTGCATACAAATTGATACGAGGCACTGAGATTTTTGAGAAACACAAGACATACATTGATTAATCTCCCATAAGGTCCACAACTCAAAATAACATCAAAAAATTTGCATGAGAATCGAAGAACACAAAACTGTTGGATGCTATGTTCTTCTTGACTATCCTCAATCTGTCTGTCGGTAGGAGAAAATGATGACATGACGATCCAATCATTGAATAGCGTTTCCATCAATGACAACACCAAAATATATTTTTAGTGTCTCTTGCCAACAATCTCCCCCTTTGGCATTGATGGCAACACTTAGTGAAAAATGACTAAGTGTCGGATCAGTAGCAATATGAATTACACTGCCACTACAAAACTTCAAAAAGAATCTTAGAAATGCAACTCCCCCTAAGATGAATATACATTTTTCACTGTACAACTCTCCCCCTTTGACATCAATGGAAAGGTTGGGGAATTTTTTTTTCAAAACTACAACTGTACAAGCATGATCTTGTAACTTACACAAATTGGAAAATATCTGCAAAATATCTCTTCAACACACTCAAATTTGTGCTCCAAACCCTTTTGAAACTCTCTAGAATTGTTATGTGGCCACAAAATAAATAATATTGAGTTTCTGTAGTCTCAATATTCATTGGGTCACTAATTTCCATAGCATCTTTAGCTTCTTTTAAAGCATTCACCATTATTTCAATCTTTAGTCCAATTAGTCCTCCGATTTCACATGATCTTCCTACAATCTTGTCATTTTCATGCTTCAAACTCCTTATTTTGTCAAGTAGAGATATTAATTGACCTTCTTGCTTACCAACATTACCAACTAATGGATCAAAAGCATCAGAAATGGTAGCCAATTATTTTTCAAGATCCTTCACCTTCTTCTCATTGTCTTTAGTGAATTTGGACAAAATCAAACATGACTTATAGGCCTTTCCACCTTCAGATATACAATCTTGAATATTCTTTATACAGGTGGCTAACAAAGTTTTATCCTTAGCAATCACTTCTTTTAACCAACTAAATCTTTTTCCATCAAATTCCTTATGCACTTTAACCATGGCTGATTTTTCAAGAGACTCAAAATGAGTACTTACAAAATTTATGAGCTTCTTCAGTTCACTGAAAGAAGAACTAGAAGAATCCTTAACATGAGTTTGCATGATCTTCTCAAAAACTCCAGATGCAAGACTTAAGAATTCACTATCCTCAATGTGAGGCTTCAAAATCTTCTCACTGGCCTTAGCTTGTGCAATTGATGAAACCTTCATTATCTGAATTGGGGACAAGGTGGATAGATTGATCGGGCCTTCAACCAATTCAGGATCAAATTCTTCTTGTTGACCCACCAGAGATTCCTTCATTGCCTCAACAGTGTCTCTTGCTTCCACTGGGATTTCCTTAACTCAAATCTTTTCTTCTTCTTCAACTTTTCGTTCTACAGAAACTATTTCTTGATTTCCTTTAGGAGCTTCAACTTCTTCATTTGGTATCTCCTTTTCTTCAGCTAATACAACCTTAGGAACTTCAGTTTCCATAGGTGATTTTGTGTTATCAACATAAGGAGGAATCTAATTATCCTTAATATCTTCATTCACCTCCTCGTTTGTTGGATTAGATACAACATCTTCAGCATTCATTTCTTCAACATTGAGCTTGTTCTTTAATAGATATGCTTCCATGATTTTCTTAGTTTCATTAATAACAACACCAGTTTCGCCGATCATAAGTTTTTTTACCCTTTTTTTTCTTTTGAATTACCTCTGGCTCATCTCCTGAATAGACATTTCTGGACACAAGTGTGTAAGAATTCTCTTTCTCATATGCTCTTCTTCTATCCTATAATTTACTCTTCTTGACTCCAAAACATTATACATACTTTTAGATAAACCAAACATAATTTCAACAAGAACTTTATTGAAAATATTCAGATGTTTTATTGTTGCCTCTTCAAGAATTCTTTAACCTGATTTGTCAAACATTTCATACCATTTGCAGAGGGGCTTGAGATTTCCATCCTTGACTTGACAACATTCTCAACTTATTCAACTATCATACCTGGTTTGACAATTTTTGCCTTCTTTGACTTTTCTTCCTCATCAGAAGATTTCCTTTTGGTTACCTTGGTAGCCTGAGTGCCGATAGCCTTCATTTCTTTCACAACTTCATCTGACTCAGTCTCCTCACTTTTTTAGATGGCTTCATAGGTTCTTGAGCTCTTTTTCTTCTTCCTCTTGCCAAAACCCTTGTCTTGGGTTCGCATAGGAATTGGCTTGGTTGTAGGAGCGGATGGGGAACTCCTTGTTGATCTAGTATGGGTAGAGGATCCCATCAGACTAGAAAATTCAATTTTTGTTGAATCTTTTCCTACTTTAGCATCATCTCTCTTCCTTCTAGCTTCTTTTAATTTTTTTTTAGGTATTCCCATGTTTTCCGCAAACACTTCTACTTCTTTCCTTACTCTTCTGACTATCTTTGGCTTCTATAATTGATCATGGAATTGCATGCTCTTTTCTACATAAGATCCAAACCTTTCTTTTGTTGGATCCAAAGGCATGCTCAACAAATGTTATGCATACATCTTCAAGATGTTCTCCTCTACTTCATATCCCATAGGCGTAATCCATATCGTTCTGGGATCACTGGCTTCCATATGGCATTGATCAATCTAGCTACCATGAAACAAATTGTATCTTTTTACTTCTCTACAATTGAGGTAGGAATTCTTTCTCTTGCATGCATCATGTTCTAAAAAAAATTTAAGTACCCCTAGAGGGCAATATTTTGGATCTGATGATCACCACTTCCAAACAATATATCTCTTATTTTCATAGCTACAAGTTGATTAATTTTCCAATGAACTTTCCCAACAATAGGAACCTCACTCATGAAATAAAGGAACAAACACAGTAGCAGATTACCATATTTAAAAGAGTTTTTTTTTGTATTTCTTAATCTTAACCAAATTCTCCATTAGCTGACTTCTAAATAGCTCACACAAGTCATAATCTACATTTTCTTTTACCATTTAAAAGGCTGCATAAATTGTTTTACCAAATACTGAATTATCCCAGCTGGAGTGGTAGACCTTGTAGCCAATGACCATTGATGCAAATTTCACATCCACTTCAATAATGTCTTCGATTGTCATTGCCCTTCTATCAAATTGTGCACATGTTGCATTAGTAACCTTCTGATTATTTACAAATTTCAAAACTGGTAGTCCATTGGAGGAATTTACACCTGTGACAACGCTTATAGCCTCTTTCATAATCTTGAAAGGTATATTCAACCACATGAACTCAACATGAACTCTGCTCAAAATATATTACACCCATTTGATTTCCTCAAATATGGGAAATTTCACAAATTGTATACACTTCTTCACTTCTAGGGTTTTGTATTCTGGCATAACAGTGAAGTCCTCTCCAATTATATTGTTGGAATACAAATTCATCATTTGTGAGCTTCCTAACTCTTCAATATTGGCATGTATGTAAGTGTGATACCTTGGAATTTCTACTGGTCTAAATGTGTAAAATAACTAAGAAACGTGAATAACAAAATACCAAGGACACCTCAAGATTAGCCAAAAGAGTGATACAATGAAAAGGAATGCAAATAAGATAAAACACAAACACTTTTACCTCCCTTGTTGTTGATACCTCTTTGATTGGCCCTTGCTTTGATTGGTTGTGTGCTCCTTAGATGATTGCTTGAATGTCTAAATGCAAGATTGAAGGTACAAATGATTAACAAAGATAGCTAGATGATGGTAAATGATTGAGGATTCAAATTGACAGCATGTAGTTATGAGAATGCAAGTGTTTGAGAAGGCAAATGGGCAGCATGTAGTTGCTTCAATCAAAAAGTGTTGAAAAATGCCTTTGAGGAGGGGGTATTTATAGAGGATCTTGAATTCTCTAGAGAATTCAATGGTCAAGATTGATCCAACAAGGTCAAGATGAAGGGCTATGGTGGGTTGAGAACCCACAAGCCCTCACATCTTGACACGTGGAGGGTGAAGTGGCCAAGGGGATATGAGGTGGAGATGAGGTGTCAAGAAGGTACATGAGGTGGAAAAGGACATGCACCTTGGGGAGTGAGGAGATTTCCACAAAAAGGGATTTATTGTCCCCAAGTGGGAGTGAAAGAGACATTTGAGGAATTTTGGAATTCCTCAAAAATCTACATGGAAAAATGAAAGTTGGTTGGGGTTATAAATGTGAATTAAAAATTCACATTCCTAGGAGGATCTAGAGGATAAAAGGTGGGCTCCAAAAAGGTGGGACTTGGTCACATGTGGAGATTGTGACAAGTCCAAGGTTGGTCACATGTGGAGATTGTGACAAGTCCAAGGTTCTAGAAGCCTTGGAAGGATGGAATGTGAATTAAAAATTCACATATAAAAGAGGGGAATCTAGGAAAAATAAAAAGGAATTAAAAATTCCTTGGAGAATGATTAGGCTTAATTAATCAGTAATTAGAGGATAAATGAGGGATTAGTAGCCAACTTGCAAAGTTGGAGGATGTGACACATCCTAATCAAGGATTAGGCATGTGCACATCCTTAATGAAAATTAGGAGATGGATTAGATTAGATGAAAATGAACATGAGGAATTAAAATAAATGTAATATTTATTTAATTTATTTGATGAAAAGAGGATTAAGGAGGGTAAGGTATTTAATTATTAATTAAATACCTTAGGAACTGGAAAAATTAAAGATATTAATTAAATAATAGTAATATTATTTAATTAACTAGGATAAGAGGATGTTTAGGCGAAAAGTGATAAATTTGGATAAATTAAGTGTCCAAATTTGGATGTCTACATTTGCCCCTCTTTGAGATGGTGTTACAGTAATATGTTTCAAAAGTTAAAACATAGAACCTAGAAGATGGTTAGATTGGAAAAGATTCTTGATCATCAAAGGAGCGAGGAAGGAAAAAAGAAAATGATGAAAATTAGGGATGAAGGATGCCCCCTTGAGAGGACATGCGGGTTGAAGAGAACACGTGTGTGCTCTCAAAATAGATGATGCGATGCAAGGGGAGATGAGGAAGATGATGCAAGGTGATGGGTAAGAGAGTAAGTGATATGGAGATGGATGAAGCACAAATGGATTTCAAAAGGTGATGTTGCCCCAGTCAAGGTACAAGCCAAAATGGTTGATGATGGATGGAGTGTTGTTAATGAGGGAATTAAAGATCCCAAAACAACATGAGGATAGGAAGGATACATCCCATGAGTATTGATGAGGAAGGATACATCCCAAAACACCACTAAAGAGGATAGGAAAAATACCTCCCAATGATGATTATGAAAGTGTTGTTGATGAGGGAAGGATACATCCCAAAACAACACCAAAGGGATAGGGAAGAATACCTCCCGATGATAATGATGAAAGTGTTGTTGATGAGGGAAGGATACATCCCAAAACAACACCAAAGGGATAGGGAAGGATACTAATGGATGATCAAGGCTGGTAACAAGACTGAGGATATGATTAGATGATTCAGGCTAAGTGGAATGGAGGGAGATTGGATAGAGATAAGGATGAAGGATGAATGGATGGGGGGATACATGCAAGACGATAGAATGGAAAATGAGATGCAATCCTAATGCAATTTTCCATCTTTGGAGCACAGATTTTTGCTATAGCATAAGACACCAAGTGCCAGGGTATGTGGAACCAAGGCCTAATAGTGTCTAATGCATGAAATAAACACCATAGACAAGAAGGCTATCCCAACACCCCAAAGTCACAAAGACCTTGGTCAGGCCAGGTATTGAGATAACCACAAGCACAAAAGGATGCCCTAGCATAACACAAGACCGAGGGATCTTGGTGGGTACTATGTGGGATAACCAAGAAGACACAAATAGACATAAAAGATCAAGATATGCCCCTATGTTGACCAATCAAAACACACCATAATATGATGGATTATGGCGGTCTTGACAAGTGATGATAGGGAGCTCAAATGATAAACAAAATCCAAAAGTATCAAAATATCACAATTAATTTCAAATGTCCTTTGCCATAGGATCAATCAAGGGGATGGATGGGATGGATGAGGTCTGTTAGGAAGGATGCATCCTGTTGAGACCGAAGATGATGGATACTAAACTAAAAGATCGTTATGACGTGGGATGTTCAAAATTGATTGGATTTGTTGATACAAGTGGATCTCATTTGTTAAGAACCAGCTAGATAAGGGCATAGCTTGACGACACAACACAAGGAAGACAAGACATAGGACTGACCACCATAAAGACCTAGGGGCTTGGGGGCCGATCAAAGATTGGCCTTGCCTACATGAAAGCGCAGAGCCCTCGTAGTTCGATAAAAGGCTGACGACTGACCAAGATGGAGATCGTGATGGATGGTAAAGATAGGATGGACAAAAGGAGAAAGACTGATGATAGACGATAGAGGACCAAAGTGGACAATGAAGATCGATGATGGAACCCCGGGGGCGGATCAAATGATCGACCTTGCCTACGTGAAAGCGTAGGGGCAACGTAGTTCGACAAGACCAAAGCCAAACAATGGATAAAGGATGATGGATGATAGGATAAGTGGATAAAAAAGGTGGGACCGATACGACAAGATAGGATAGACTTGGTGGATTGGATAGGATGATGACGATCACATAAAGCTCAGGGATGGGATAGTTATCCAAAGCATTAAGATGACTTGGGAGGATGATATGATAGATAGATGAGTGATGAAAAGTGATAGGAGATTGGAAAGATGTGCGAGAGAAGCAGGGGTGATGACGATGAGATAAATGGTATTGGGTTGCGTGGGGGGAAGGCCTAGAGCCAGATACCAATGACAAGGGATTGTGAGATGGGATGAGATAGGATGAGGATAAAGATGGTAGAAGGAATAAAGATATAGGGATGGAGGAGGGGAGGGATTGTTTGGATGGATGGGAATATAAGGATTGGGAGATGAAAGGGATACTAGGATAGTTGGATACAAAGAGAAGGATGGGGAGATGGAAGGGATGATGTGATAGATGGATAGGGACAAAAGGATTGGGAGAGGAAAGGGATACTAGGATAGATGGATACGAAGATATAGATGGGGAGATGGAAGGGATGCTATGATAGATGGATAGGGAGATGAAGGGATGTTGTGATAGATGATGTCTCTAAGGACTATGTCACAAAGGAAGCAAATGCCCCCACTCTAGATATGTCATATACGAGGTGGCATGAGGGACAAAAAATAAGTGGATGGGAAGATAAAGGAGATAACTAGATGAGAATAGGATGGGTGACTGGATGAAGGGGATGTGTACCAATAGGTGTCCAAAGCATGCAGAGATAGGTGCCTCTATTTGGATCAAGATCACAAGAAGGATGGAGGGAATGGGAGATACATGGGATATGATGGTAGGATGCGGAAGATAGGTGGGATGGGGGGGATTTAGAAAGGCGGGTGCATAGCTGGAAGCATAGCGGATGGAGGGAGTGCATATCAGGAAGTTGCCCCCAAGTATAGATGGGGATTTACGCATGAAGCCTATTTTCTAGGTTTTCATCATGGTACTTATCCAAGACGCTTGTTTTCCAAGTTTTCACCATTGGACGAATTATTTCTCTTTACTTTACTTTTTTTTTACTTTTTGACTTTTTGATTTTTGGATAGTACATGAAGGGAGATGGATAAGGATAGGGTGTGGATAAGGAGATTTAGAAGACATGTATGATAGGATCAAGGTGTTAAGAGCCCATGTTTGGAAGTGGTTGTTGGATGTTGGTACAACCTTATGAATAAATGGATTATGCAAGAGGATGAATTAGGGGGATTTTAGAGGGGAGATACATGGGATAATGGATGGGATGCTGCAAAGGGTATGGATGGAATGATAGGGTGGATATGTGATGGGGAGATGTGTTCAGGACCAACATTGGCACATGTGGTGGTGGATGTGGGAAGATAATAGGATTAAGGGATGGAGAATGTGGGGATAATGGAGGAGATGGAATGGTGAATTTGGGGACATAGGGACCCAAAATAGACTTAGGAGATGAAAGGGGTGTATGATTAGCTGTTGGATTAGCGACGTTGGATGTTCTTA
>VDFB02193867.1:469536623-469578814 GCA_007258455.2 Sequoia sempervirens
AAAGAGGGGAATCTAGGAAGAATAAAAAGGAATTAAAAATTTCTTGGAGAATGATTAGGCTTAATTAATCAGTAATTAGAAGATAAATGGGGATTAGAAGCCAACTTGCAAAAGTTGGAGGATGTGACACATCCTAATCAAGGATTAGGCATGTGCATATCCTTAATGAAGAGATTAGGAGATGGATTAGAATTAGATGAAAATGACATGTGAGGAATTAAATAAATGTAATATTTATTTAATTTATTTGATGAAAAGAGGATTAAGGAGGGTAAGGTATTTAATTATTAATTAAATACCTTAGGGATTTGGTAGAATTAAAGATATTAATTAAATAATAGTAATAGTATTTAATTAACTAGGATAAGAGGATGTTTAGATGAAAAGTGATAAATTTGGATAAATTAAGTGTCCAAATTTGGATGTCTACAGTAAGCCCTAATGTCTTCAGTTTGCAAGACTCTGTATGGTACAAATGAAACACACCTAGGGGATCAATCTAAACATACTTATAAGGATGCCACTTGAACTTTGGACATGGTCTATCCTTGACTTCAACTACCAATGGAGTGGCCATTTTTACAATTTCACAAATTCACTAAAATCTTCTTCGCACTTGAATCTCGCCACAACTCAACAAAGTTCGCTCTAGGGCTCTCCAAACTTCTTTCCTCCAAAATGAAAAATGAAAAATGAAGGATAAAACATATCTTTTATCATTCATACAACTAACCCTTTCTGTTGCAATAACTGCTTTTATCCTAATTCATTCAGTTACCCTATTTCCATTCACTAAGATAGATAATTCTTCTATGAATCTCTAATATTGTATGATATTATCTCCAATTCATTGAGACACATCTTAAAGGCATCTATGTACTTATTAGACTTATCCATATTCCAGTGTCAGTTACTGAAAAGGGGTTAAGATATTTTCTTGATAGCTCCCCCTAGGCCAAAGGCCTAAAACTAATTCCTAGAGGAATTACCAAAAGTAGATTCTGGTGCAGGTACATTTCCTTCAATAGAGGGATCCTTCGTCACCCATTTCTTCTGCATTTTCCTCCTGATTACATATTTAGTGAATTTTTATTTTCCCTTAACATCTTGTTGTATGTTCTTTTTTACCAAACCTCTTATGTTCCAACAGAATCTAATAGTGTGGCCAAATTTGTTGCAATTGTAACACAACATTTCTCTATCCAGACCTACTATTCAACTAATTTTTCCTTGATTTGCATTGGTTAGCAATATTCCCAAGTCTATTGCATGCATAACATCTAACATCTCTATGAAAGTTGTTCATCACAATTCTATATTCACTTGACTTATGACCAAACTTATTACAATTAAAGCACTAGCCTAAGAATGATGGTCCTCTTGGATTCATCCTGCTTCTACACTGAGAAGCCATATGACCAAATTTACTACAAAAAATTTAGTAACCACTAAATATTTGAGCATTTGGTTGTCTTACTGGATTCCTTCTAGCTCCATTCATCTGATTTCCTTGCCTGAATCTCCCTTGTCTAGAATTCCTTTGTCTAGATCTAAAACTTTCTCCTTCTTCATAGCCAAGACCACGCTTGTCACCATCAGTCCTCTAACCTTTAATCAATTCATCAAGCTTGGCTAAGCTTGCTTTGAATTTCTCCTTGTACTCATTCAGTAGTAAGTTCATTCCCGAGATCATTAAGTTGTTTTTCAAGCATTTCCTCATTGTTTTTAGATTGTTCCAATTCATTGTCTAGTTGGTTGCATTCTTTAGATTTTTCTTTCAAGGATTGATCAAGATTTTCTTCATTCTTCTTTCTATCTTCAATTTCCTTGGTGATTTTCATCATGTTAGATTCCATCTCATGCTCTAGGGTAGCATTTTCTTTGGAAAAATTTTCACTTTCTTTTGTTTTCTCCTTCAAGGCATGACTGAGTTGTTCATCTTCCATGCTTCTATTATTTTGCTTAAGCTGATCACATAATTCCTTTCTTTTCTCCCTTGATTCATTGATTTTTTCTTTCAATGACTAAATGAATTTCTCTGCATTCTCAAGATTTTCCTACAGTTCCTAGTTTTCAGATTTTAACTTGTCAAGATCATCCAGGGCCACCAAAAGTTGTTCTTGAAGACTGCTTGTATCCATTGAAAACACTTTCCAAGATCTCCCTAAGCTATTAGACTTCTTTTGAGGAACTAGTTTTGATACCAATTGTTGGAAACAAGTAACACTGAGAGGGGGGGTGAATCAGTGTTTTGCAAAAGTTAACTTTATTATTATGATCTTTAACCCAATTAAAACATTCAACCAAGAAAAAATATGCAAGAACAAAAATGTAACAACCACAACACCATAACACAAGGATTTTTTCATGGAAACCCTGTTAGGGGAAAAACCACAGTGGATGCCCAATCCACAATATAATATGAGTATACTCAAAAAGAAGTTTACAAGATGGGAATGCACTTGCATTTAGGCTCACTGCCTAGAGCTCACTACTCAAAATAGAAAGGAACATAACCTTACAAAGATTTGGATTAGATCCAAGAGAATGAATTGAGAGAATAACATCTACAAAAGCTTGATTATAGTTTTGGTTAGGCTCAGTAGTCGATCTTCTATCCTTTTGACTTATTCTGCACTTTTGCTCTGTTTTAACTCGCACCACAAAATCTTTAATGCACAAGTGAAACTGTGCATAAATCACTCAATCACCCTTCTGATATTTGCAACACACATCGACACACCTTCTGCATACATAAAATGATATAATTGAACATTTATATATATATATCCACAACTAAGAATTTAATTGTACCTAGTCAACTTCAATAAAACTTAAGAATATTTACAACTATCAGCTGAAATGATGAATAATATTCAATGCACACCCACAATGGTTGGTCACAACTTAGCTTGGACCCAAATCAAGATGATTGAACACAAAAATATTTGAGTAAACACTTCTTGCATATCTGTGACACTTAAAATCATCTGAGTTGGCCACAAAACACTGATGAACAAAAAGATATCCAACCGGATCTCCAAACTTGTGTACAACTTGATATGAGGCACTGAGATTTATAGACAACACAATACATATATTGATTAACCTCCCATAAGATCCGCAACTCAAAATAACAACAAAAAATTTGCATGAGAATCTAAGAGCACAAAACTGCCAGATGCTTTGTTCTTCCTGACTGTCCTCAATCTGTCTACTAGTAGGAGCAAATGATGACATGCAGATCCAATCACCGACTAGGGTTTCCATCAATGACAACACCAAAGTATATTTGCAGTGTCTCTTGCCAACAAAAATTGTGTGTTGATAAAAAATGCAAGTCCTAAGAATGATGCAAAGTTGAAGGAAAAGGTTGGTAAGTTGGCCAAGGGTGAAATGTGTGGTGGAGTGCAAAATTGCTTCAAAGGGCATGAGAGAATCATGGTTGGGACAATATTTTGTCATTTAGTTCCAAAAGGGATGGGAGGTAAGTCATATACTGATAGTACTAGGGTTGGAAAATCTATCACTAGACAAAGGATATAAGCCAAATAGTTCTTGTTAAGATAGAGTTGTACAAGACTAATAGGATAGAGGTTTGTAAGTTTTCTAGTATAGTGATGTTTGGGGCAGAAAATTTAGTAATAGAGATAAAGGAAAAAGGTAGATTGCAACAAATTAAAAGGAAAGGACAAGTGAATGAAGATAGGTATGATTCAAGGACAAGACAAAGGACAGTTGGTGCAGGTTCAATGACAGATATTCAAGCAAGGAACCGGTTCAAAGACAAAGGTAGTGCAAGTTTCCAGTTACTCACTCATTGGAATGGGTCACCATGTGAAGATGTAGGATGGAGAGCTTTCAAGGATTAGAGGCAACATGGTTTGATGGCATACCGTCGTCAAGGGGACTTGGGAACTTCTTTTGGCTGGGTGTATGGTGCAGGGGTACCAATTGAGCAAGTTTGGTTCAATATGGTCTAATGTTTAGTTAGAGTGTTGTTATGTTTTGAGTCTTGTAGAAATTAAATAAGGTCCTAGTAGACCATATTTTATGTAATTTTCATCATAGTGGTCATTTTAGAGGTTATTTGGTTATATTTTGAAATTTTGTCAAATGTTGTCAAAGACAAGATTGTAAAAGTTGCACAAAATGCTTAAAATGGGAATCCCAATGGTCATGGGCATTCAAGGGGTAGTTAGGATAGTTGTTCAGGAGGGAAAAAGGTTTAAATAAGATTGGAAATTTGATGGATGAATTTGTTGAAGGTTTGTGAAAGCAAAAATAATAAAAACTCATTGATTTCTCTTGAATTTCCTGTGTATTTCATTGTATATCTCTATTCAGTCTATTGTACTTCATTGTATAGGTGCATATTGGTCCAAAGGATTCAAAACTCAGCAAAGGAATGAAGTAGCAACAACTTGGTTTTATTGTGATTGAACTTCATCAAGAATTAAGTGTTTTATTTGCATTTTGTCACAGGTGGGTCTGTACCCTGTTTTAAGGGTTTTAAAGACATTAAAATGAAATAATTGGCCATTCCATCTATTTTATTTGTTGTGGATTGATGGAATGGCCCAATTAGGATAGAAATAGATTTTATGAGAGATTGAGAAGTAGGGGAGCTCATTTGGTAGGTTATAGGTGATGCCCTAGTTGGCAAATTTTAGTATATTTTGATGAAAATGAGAGATTTAAGAGTGGGAAGGGTTGTAAAACTTGGGGGCAATAGTTTTCGAGTGTGGATTGAGTTTGTGCAGGAACAATAGGAGGTGTTTGAGGATTTTTTGTGTTGAGATTGGGTCGGGGAAGTTGATTTTCAATAAACCCCCTTCAATTTAAGAAAAAAATGAGGGTTTTCCAATTTGATGGCTTAGAGGGTGATTCCCATTCTGTAAATTGTTGATTTGGTCAATTTAAGACCTATGGAGAAGGTTTGGGTTGAGTTTTGAAATTGGAAGGGTGATTCAGAGGGTGTTGCTTTGTAAAATAGACTTATTTGGGGGTCTAGGACAACATTGAAGCACTTGATTGAAGGTTTTGTTTCAAAAGAGTCATATGGGGTTTTGAGGCCTGTCAAAGAATGCATTAATGGGTGTTTGAAATGAATGAGGGTTGGAGATTTTTTTAAGCAATTATGAAAGATATCGACAAGGAATTAGGTATGTAGACCTACTAGGCAGAAAGGTGAAACTGTGAAGGAATTCAGCCTTGTTGGGGTTTTGTGGTTTCAAGATTGATTGTGTCAACTTGAATTGTGTTGAGTTGGTCAAAGGCCTCCCTATATTGCATCACAAAGTTACATGGAGATCTTATACATGCGCCAACCCCTAACCTTCAACCAATCACATCACCAAGGCCCTTCTCTCAATGGGGACTTGATCTCATAGGTAAGATTCATCCAACCTCATCTAATGACCATAAGTTCATTATCACAACAATTGAGTATATCATGAAATGGATTGAGGCTATCCCTATGGCATACATGAATGGCAAGAAAATATCCAAATTTATCCTCAGTTATATCATATGCTAGTATGGTGTCTCATAGTCCATTTTCGTAAACAATAGTCGTCCCTTCAAGAACCAGGATATCTGTGAATTGTGTTACAAGTTCCACATTCAACACCACTTCGCCACTCCGTGTTACCCCCAAGGTAATGGCCAAGCAGAGGCATCCAATAAAATCATCATGAAAATCCTAAAGAAGACTATCAATGACAATGGCTATGACTGACACCTCCAACTCATTCCTGCCTTATAGGCCTACCGTACTAGCATTTGTACCCCCATAGGAGCCACACCATATGGGCCTATCAAACTAGCATCCAACTCTGTACAAAAGCATGTGTAATATTCCGTGCTAGGTTTGATTAATGATTTATGATATTCAATTTGATATAGTTCATTTGTCAAAATAAAAGTTGCATAATCTGAATTGAATATTGTATATAGATTGAACTAAACATTTCTAATGACCGAATAATGTGTTGATTGTACAAAAATTGCAATACACTGATTTCTTTGGAACAATAGCTTCATTAAATCATATAAAATGGAATGGAACATGAACAGTATTCAAACATACTTCTGAGTTTAACATTCAACAAGTTTCCACACTAAAAAATAATTATACGGTGCCTCAGACACTTCGAATTGGAGTATGTGATGAGCAGATTTCACCATTAGCAGTACATTCAGTAGTTCAGATTAATAACAATCTAGAATGGTTACGGCAGAGAGAAAACCACCTTTAATCAATTAACAAGTCTAAGAATAAGCATAGATAGTTCATGTCGTAATAATCTCAAACCTGGAACATCAAGCTACAACCTGGAATGAAACAATAACACCACGAAATGCAATGCACATCTGGAATATGCTCACATCTAGCATTAAAGGTCTCTGGCAGCTCTCATGGCAACCCCATACTCGCATAAACACACACTAGCGACTCCACAGAACCAAGATACGGAAGTAGAGGGTAGTGTCTTAAGTGTATATGTCCATGCAAAGCCTCAATCTATCTTCACGTCCTTTATTGGAGGCTTCAGCAGCTAAAGTCAATAGAACGATGGCCCACAACAACCCACGTAAGCATGAAAGGTTGAATCTTTTTGTCTTTATCTGCTTTTGTCTTTATTCTCCTTTTTCTTATCTCCTCTTTGTCCACTGTAGGAATTTTGAGTATTTTATTCCTCCACAAATCAACACTACCAAACATATTATCGGGCCCATTAAACTCCTTAATGGAAAATCTGAGCTTGTCTTTTATTTAAATCTGGTGGTAAGGAGTAATGAAACATAGTAGGGAAAATATAGGTGGCACATTGAAAAAAGATTCAAATCTCCATTTGGCTTGCTGATATAACAAAGACGATACATATTTCCCAAGGCACTCCCAAACTCATATCTAAGCTTGCAATGAGCTTCTACGGTGCATTAAATAATACGAGGTACTAATGAATAAGCCACGACTACCTTCCAAAGGATATTCGATGGATAAAGACAAACTTTCGATGCCTTGAAAATGTCATCACCATATAGCCTACTGTTACTATTCCAAAGATACAGCAAATAAACCAACCAAACATGCAACTCAATATAATATTAAATTAATATTACCTAGGATCCAGTTCTTCATTCCAAAAAATCCTAACAAATATTTTTAAATGGATTCTGCAATATCCCTGAAAAATTCTTCGAACCCTAACATACCGAATTTTATCTTCGAAGAAGACCCACAAAATTCCTTCAGTCGATCTTGACACTCAAATGTGAATTTTGCATGAATCCGCCTATGAAAGAGATTGAGGTTTAATTCAATCCTTCTCACCTCATAGTGGATCTCTCCTTAAACAAGACAAATAATTTATAATCTTTACATAATGAGAGAATGAGCTCTTGAGTCCTTTTATAATACTTTTTAAGGTTTTCCAACCAAAATCAATTAATGCTTTATTATAAAGTGACTTTATTAAATATCTTTTAAATATTCCTCAACATCACTTTATGATTCCAATTAATATAATTATTTAATATTACCTTTATAATTGCACTTTTTTCAGGAAAAATTAAGTAATTAAATTAATTAATATTTATTAGGTGGGATGGAAAACATGGGACATTACAACATGGTTGGAAGTTTGATGTACTTAACTACAACTACACTTAATATAATGTTTGCGGTGAGTTTGATTTCAAGATTTATGAAGACTCCAAATGAGACACATTGGCTAGTGGCTAAAATAATCATAAAGTATGTGAATGGAACCAAGGAATATGGCATTCTATATAGTGTAACAAATGAGTTTAAACTAGTTGGATACACAAATAGTGATTGGACAGGAAGTGTAAATGATAGAAATAGCACATCATGGTATGTATTTCATTTGGGTTCAAGAGTCATTTCATTGAATTCCAAGAAGCAACCCATTATTTCCCTTTCCATAGCTGAAGTTGAGTATGTAACAGTAATAGGGGTTGCATGTCAAACCATTTGGATGAGAAGAGTACTAAGAGAATTAAAGTATGAACAAGAAGAAGCAAGTAAAATCTATTGTGACAACAACTCTATAATTACACTATCCAAAAACTTAATTTTTTATAAAAGAATAAAATACATTGACACAAGGTATCACTTCATTATAAAACTAATGAATGATGAAGAATTTGTTTTGAAACATTGCAAGTCTGAGAAATAGTATGTAGATACCTTGACCAAGATATTGGAAAAAGAAAGTTATATCCATCAAAGAGACATGTTGACCATCAGGAATGTTAGCAGTTGTGATTAAGGGAAATGTTGGAATTTAATCCCAATTGCCTCCAATTAACTCCTCCATAACCTCATCATTTTCTCCACAGTCACACATCTGTCCAAGCACGTGAACTCTCTTTTCTCTAGCTCAGATTCACACATCTCTCTCTTCTCATTTTCTATATTAAGAGAATTTCAAATATAAATTAAATCCATAATCTCTATATCTGATTCTCTCATGCAGAAAAATTAATTGAATTTTTTTTTTCTCTCTTGTTGGGCATATACATAGGCTCAAGATAGTCCTTTTTTTATGTATGAAAAGAGAAAAAGAAGGGCAGATGCCAATTTTTGCAGGAATAATAGTTTGAAGCAGCCAGTGAAACAGGGGACCATTATTTTCAGTGTTTTCTGAGTAAAATTAAAAAGAGAAGCAGCTTTGTCATTTATTTTATGATGAAAAATATTTGTATGTTTTGAAAATATATAAAATATAAATCAATTTCAAAACTTTGTGTTTCCTTTTTTTCTTTATTTTATTTTTTTATATATTATATCCTCTGCCTCTTCCTTCAGATTCATGGTCCCTAAAACATGGCATACCAAGATGAATATTAAATCAATTCATATGTCTTGATTTTCTTGTTGATACTGAATCGTGAACAAGAAAGTTGCTGGACATTTGGACTATTTGTCTATTACCGCTTAAGGAATAAATTATCAACTTTCTTCCAATTATAATTGATGATCAAAGTGACAGTGTGGTTGCCTCTACTCTTGAGCAAATGTTGGTAGAGGTTATGAAACATGTTGTTCCAATCCTTGCTGCATTTTCTAACAAGAGCTGCAGTGCAGCACAGTTCTTGCCTAGTGCTGACAGGGCAGTTTTGAGAAACTACGGATTGTCAATCAAAATGTGGAAGCATAGACTAAGCATGTAAATATTTGGAAAAATGCCTAGAAGAAAAGTGTGTGTATATAGAGACATGCATAATCATCTCTCTATACACACATTATGGTAGAAATGTATGCAAAATGTGGAAGCATAGAAAGAGGACAGCTGTTTGAGAAGCATGTTCAAACTGTGTTTGTTGAAACTTTTACACAAATGTAAACCATCATCCTGGCTGCCTGTGCTCATTGATTTATAATAGGATTATACTTTTGTCAAAGATGTATGATGGTGTAAATACTGTTAGTGTTGTTTAATGATAAATGGTTGGTGCTTTAAACAATCCAATCAACTCAACTATGCACCTGTAACAAAATTAGCTTAGCTGACACTTCTCACACTACAAGTAAGGCATAGTAAAAGCTTTCAATATGGGTATTTACCTCCAGGCTTGGATTCTCAAGTTCAATCCTGTGGTGCCGCCAATATCTGCTGCGAATGGAAACAAGTTATAGAAAAAAGTTTACCGTAACAAGTTATAGAAGAAAGTTTACCATAACTAGCACAAGTTCAATTAGAAGTTTCTCAAACAAATTATAGAAGAAAGTTTACCACACCAAAATATTGTCAAGATTAGTTTGCAGCAAACTTTGAAAAAAAATTAACATTAAATTTGTGCTTCGATAATCATCCATTGCAAACATAGGACCGGATGAGACATTAATACAACCCATTTACAATAGTTTCAGCTTAATGTATAATAAAACTGAAGACAACATATGATATGGTAGATTAAAGAAAACAAACCTGTTGCATATATTGATGTGGTGCACTGCCATTATCATTTGAGCCCAGTAGTTGTCCATAATTGAGACTCTACAAAAAGATGACATCCACTTTGTATAATGTTAAGATATAGTTAAGAATAAGATACACTAGATGAACATTCTTGGATTATAGAAATTCGATAAGTAGGAGGTATTTTTCCACAGCGTGTCAAATTATGATATTGCTATCAGGATTCAACTGTGTAGTTTCGAGTCAAACTCATTGACCCATGTTTCATGAGTAGTGGTTCAACAAGAACCCATCTCTCATGATATCGAATGGTCCACATAGCACTGTTGCATCTAGTGATGTCTAATAGAAGCACCGGTCCGTCTCGAGGTCACCCATCCCAAGAGCCCAGTTTTCAAGCCAACTGGTGGGAGTTTTCTCCAAGGTTGGCCCGCTTGAGTTGTTACCCCCATTTGCAAAACCTTCAGCAAGTGTTGTGCCTTATGAACCATTCACAATAGAGCCCCTTTAGCTCATCAATTGATAGTAGGAGGTATTTTTCCACAGCATGTCAAATTATGATATTGCTATCAGGATTCAACCGTGTAGTTTCGAGTCAAACTCATTGACCCATGTTTCATGAGTAGTGGTTCAACAAGAACCCATCTCTCATGATATTGAATGGTCCACATAGCACTCATTGCATCTAGGTGATGCTCACAGAGGTGAAGCACTGGTCCGTCCCGGGAGGTCACCCATCCCAGTACTGCTTCAGCTCAAGCGCGCTTAACCAGGGAGTTTTCTCCAAGGTTAAGCCCGCTTGAGTTGTTACCCCATTTGCAAAACCTTCAGCAAGTGTTGTGCCTTATGAACCATTCATAATAGAGCCCCTTTAGCTCATCAATTGATAAGTGGGAGGTATTTTCCACAGCGTGTCAAATTATGATATTGCTATCGATTCAACCGCGGTAGCCGAAGTCAAACTCTTCATCAACACCCATGTTTATGAGTAGTGGTTCAACAAGAACCCATCTTCATGATAACTAATGGTCCACATAGCACCATTGCATCTAGGTGATGCTCATAGAGGTGAAGTAATCGTCCCATTCCCCGGGAGGTCACCCATCCCAAGACAGCTTAGCTGCTGCTAACTGTGGAGTTTTCCGTTAAGCCCGCTGAGTTGTTACCATTTGCAAAACCTTCAACAAAGTGCCAGCCTTTATGAACCATTCATAATAGAGCCCCTTTGAAGCTCACATCAATTGATAGTAGGGAGTAGATGCCGCACAAGGTCAAATTATGATATTGCTATCAGGATTCAACCGTGTAGTTTCGAGTCAAACTCATTGACCCATGTTTCATGAGTAGTGGTTCAACAAGAACCCATCTCTCATGATATCGAATGGTCCACATAGCACTCATTGCATCTAGGTGATGCTCACAGAGGTGAAGCACTGGTCCGTCCCGGGAGGTCACCCATCCCAGTACTGCTCCAGCTCAAGCGCGCTTAACCAGGGAGTTTTCTCCAAGGTTAAGCCCGCTTGAGTTGTTACCCCATTTGCAAAACCTTCAGCAAGTGTTGTGCCTTATGAACCATTCATAATAGAGCCCTTTAGCTCATCAATTGATAAGTAGGAGGTATTTTTCCACAGCGTGTCAAATTATGATATTGCTATCAGGATTCAACCGTGTAGTTTCGAGTCAAACTCATTGACCCATGTTTCATGAGTAGTGGTTCAACAAGAACCCATCTCTCATGAAATCGAATGGTCCACTTAGCACTCATTACATCTAGGTGATGCTCACAGAGGTGAAGCACTGGTCCATCCTGCGAGGTCACCCATCCCAAGAGCTCAGCCAAGCGCCGCTTAACCGTGGAGTTTTCTCCAAGGTTAAGCCCGCTTTGAGTTGTTACCCCATTTGCAAAACCTTCAAATGTTGTTGTGCCTTACAACCATTCATAATGGGAGTCTCCTTTTGCCATCAATTGATAAGTAGAGGTATTTTTCCACTACGCGGTCAAATTAAGGATATTGCTATCAAGATTCAACCATGTAGCTTCGAAGTCAAACCTATTGACCCATGTTTCTCTTACTTTAGGTACGTTCAACCTTTTCACTTATATCGAATGGTCCACATAGCACTCATTGCATCTAGGTGATGCTCACAGAGGTGAAGCACTGGTCCGTCCCGGGAGGTCACCCATCCCAGTACTGCTCCAGCTCAAGCGCGCTTAACCAGGGAGTTTTCTCCAAGGTTAAGCTCGCTTGAGTTGTTACCCCATTTGCAAAACCTTCAGCAAGTGTTGTGCCTTATGAACCATTCATAGAGCCCCTATTCATCAATTGATAAGTAGGAGGTATTTTTCCACGCTGTCAAATTATGATATTGCTATCGATTCAACCATGTAGTTTCGAAGTCAAACTCATCAATTCATGTTTCATGAGTAGTGGTTCAACAAGAACCCATCTTATGATATCAATGGTCCACATAGCACTCATCGTGATCTAGGTGATGCTCACGAGGTGCTAATCGGTCCGCCCCGAGATCACCCATCCTTACCAAGCCTAGTTCGTTGCCAATCGTGGAGTTTTCTCTAAGTCTGCTGAGTTGTTACCCCATTTGCAAAACCTTCAACAAGTGTTACTTATGAACCATTCATAATAGAGCCCCTTTAGCTCATCAATTGATAAGTAGGAGGTATTTTTCCACAGCGTGTCAAATTATGATATTGCTATCAGGATTCAACCGTGTAGTTTCGAGTCAAACTCATTGAATTAACAAAAAGAAAATTATCATTCAAAAAGAAAATTAACAAACTAGCATTTAGAAAACAAATAAATTATAAATTATAAATGAATTTCTGCAATAGAATATTTAGGTCTAACATCCTAATTAGTATGTTTTTCAAGCTCTCAAGTCTAATGTGATTTCAATTTACCCAACATGTTTGGTCATCCTTTCAGACTCACCTTGAAAAATGTTGGTTAGCTGTGTAAAGAATATTGACATGCACATGCCAAAGTCGGCAATTTTATCTTATTCTCATAAGATTTGCACCAACTACAACACCGGCGATTTGAGGAGGTTGATAATTAACATTAGACACTCTTAAGGATGTAGAGAGGCAAGAAAAATAGTTAAACATAGTGTTGTGCTGCCAAATATGGTAGCATCAATATTCTTCTTAATATATATGACTCCCATACCAGTCCATTGTTTACAAATGTTAAACTAGTTTGGCTTTCTTCAAACAGTTTTGTAGCATTCAATTTTTTAATCTATAAAGAACTCAAAAAAATAAATTTTCCAAGTTTTGAAACCTTTCGCACTACACTAATAGGCGTAGGATTCTTACAGTTTACCTCTTAAGATATAGCTATGCAGAACAAAAAAATAAGATATTAACAATCATACACTTTCCAAGTTTCCTAATTGTGGGTTTCTTGGATTCTTTAAAATGGCTGTACGTCAACCATTTCCTATGGAACTATTTGCAATTGTAATTTGTATTCCTTATGAAATACATTTAGTGGAAGCAATGGGTTTTAAAGATGAACAGAGATTCTCACTCAATAACAATTACTGCAATAGAATGCTTAAGAAATGCATCAAATTGAATAATGTGAGAGAGGGTAAGCGAATACATGCTCATTTGATCAAAACTGGACTTGGGTTATGCATTTTTCTCGTAGATCGTCTAGTGGAAATGTACACCAAGTGTGACAATCTATTGGATGCTCGTAATATGTTTGACAGAATGCTAATACAAAATGTATTTTCATGGAATACCATGATACCAGGATATTAGCAAAGCATATATACAAATTTTAAGATCAGAAAGTCAGTGATTACCTGTGCAGAGATTTTCTAGGGTTTTTAAGGTTTGACACTGCCACCACAACGGTTTCACGCCCTGCATTTTCAATAATTTACGATTTTCTTATATAAATCTTCTCCTGCATTGAAAAAAAATATATATATATAAACAAATTAAAATTAGAGGAATGATACATTGATCATGTGTACCTTCTACCATTATTAAGATCTATACAAATCTTTGCAGAAGATTGGGGTAAAAAGTCTTGGCATCTTTTCCCTAATCCTAGGGTGAATAGTTTTTGGGATGCATTTGAGGGGCATAGAATTTACAACGATTGCTTTCCAAATGTAGGGTTTATTCACCTGAAACCTCTATAACATGAATTCTTTCAAACTTAGAATGTCTACGTGCAAATGAAACTAGTGGTATTTTAAACTCGTTTATAGCCTTGAACTCTCCGTGCAATGTCTCTCTGCATGCAATGAATCCTACCCTAATCGTCAATTGTCCAAGCCATTTGATTGTCTACAGAGCCTCCTTCAAAATTTGTGTGCTCTCTAGTCTTTGTAGATGTGAATGCACCTGCTAGCCATTTGCAGCTCCGACCAGAGGCCGCTAAAACACTCTCTAACCAAATTTTCATTAAAAAAATTGCAACTTGCTTATAACCTAGTCTAAAATAAATCTGTCCAAAGAAAGAGATTGCAATGATTTTGATTGACTGAATGAGACAAATTAATCACTGTTTAACGTTATAGCCTGATGAACAGAGATTCTTACTCTATAACAATGACTGTGACAGAATGTTAAAAGAAATGCAACAAATTGAATAATGTGAGAGAGGGTAAGAGAATACATGCTCATTTGATCAAATAAAATTTTCCGATTTTCTTGTATAAATTTTCTAGTGTATTGAGAATATATATATAAACAAATTAAAAATAGAGGAAGGATACATTGATCATGTGTAGCTTGTACCACTATTAAAATCTGCAAATCTGTGCAAAAGATTGGGGTAAAAAATCCTGCATCTTTTTCCCTAATCCTAGGGCGGATTGTTTTTGGGATGCATTTGCGGGGGCATAGAATTTATATCGATTGTTTTCCAAATGTAAGGTTTATTCACCTGAAACCTCTATAACATGAATTCTTTCAAAATTAGAATGTCTGCCTACAAATGAAACTAGGGGAGAAGACCCAGTATCTGCCAAGACTAACTTCGCGCAACTGTAGAATTCAAACCGCTCACGAGTTAAGTGCTTATAAGTAAGGTTTTGGCTTTTGGGCAATTTGATCGAGTGTGGGAGCATTGGATATGCACGTGGAGGTCAAAAAATCACCTTTTAAAGATGTTGTCCGTTTACTGCCACCTAATGTCCCAGTATCCGCTGGCTATAGTTTCAATCAATTATAGCTGTTTTAGCACTTAAAATCCACTCAAATCATTCACTTTAGCACTTAATGAGCAGCTATTGGTGTTTTTGTAATTAGTTATTCAATAAAATAAAAAAATTTAATGGATCAAAGTGAATTTTTTTTTGAGTGTTAAGTGAACATGGAGGTGGCGGTAATTCAATGGGTGGCGGTAACTAAGTCCTTTCCCCTAATGATATTTTAAACTCAGTTTTAGCCTTGAACTCTCCATGCAATGTCTCCCTGGCATGTGTCTCTTGCATGCAATGACTCCTATCTTAATCGCTAACTGTCCAAGTCATCTGACAGTCACAGCCTTCTTCGAAATTTATGCACTCTCTAGTCTTGGTAGCTGCAAATGCACCTGCTAGCCATCTGCAGCTCCAATCAGAGGCTGCCAAAACACTCTCCAACAAAATTTCCATTAAAAAAATTGCAACTTGCTTATGGCCTAACTGAAAATAAATTTGTCCAAAGTAATTGCAATAATTTTGATTGGCTGAATAAAGACAGATTAATCACCGTTTAACGTTCCAGCCTAGACAGATTAATCACGTTTCCAGCCTAGTTCCCCGGAAGGAACTAATAACAGTTTGGAGGATGAATTGTTTGGCCAGGTGATCACATCGTCCTTAGTAAAGGTTTCGTGCCAAACCTTGATTTTGAATCGGTTGCTTGTATCAATAAAGAGTTGGTCCAAGGGAAAAGATAGTATTGTGCTATACTAACATAAGCATTAGTTGGCACTTAGCATTTTGTTTTCTGGAAGTAAAACTCATAAGCTACTGGTAAGCCAACTGCTTAGATTACTGAATGGAAACTTAAATCTGTTAAGGCACAGTTGTGATCTATAACATTAACAAATAGATTCAAATTATTTTTGTTTGTTTGTTTGTGAAGTGTAATTGAAACTATATTTTGATTAGCCACTAAATGATTATGTTATATATTTTTGTCTAGCAGATTGCCCTAACCAAAATGTTAGAGAGATACGATTATGAATGAATGCGGCAATATTGTTGAACACTAGCAAACACACTTTATATATAATCGAGATGCCGCCTCTAAAATTAGCACTCCTTAATATGGGTTGTATTGGTCTTTAAACCAGAGAAAGTCTGTGTGATAATATTTTAGCTCTTTGACAGGTGCAAATATATTTTGGATTATTATATGTTTTTTTTTTATGCTATTGTTTCTTGGTTATTTCATTATAAGTCCTTATTTCTAATAGTATGGTGTTTTTGTTATATGGTAGGATGCAAAAGAAAAGATGATTGTTCAACATTATTTGTATTAATAAAGCATCACAATTATTAGGGCATTTGTGCATATGTATTGGATTAATTGTGCAAACTTTGTGGTGGTCAAAGTGAATGGTCATTGGGGCAATAGAGAATATGTATCCCACGTCACCTTCAAATGACCAACTTTTATCTTTCTGTACATAATGAATCATCCCATGTTCGTCTTAACTATCCTAAAGCTGAAACAATAGCTATAGCTCTTAAGTCACATACAAAGAAACTCTTTTTTTTCTTTTTTTCTTTTTTGTTGAAATCCAACATACCATTTAAGAGCTTAGGATGCAAGAAATTAGCTATAATGACTATTGATACACTTGCCTTGATGTAGATATACTTGCTTTGAATTGGTACCTTATAAAATGTTGATCTTGTCTAATACTCATATAAATATAGATTAATTTTTATTACTTATATATATATATATATATATATATATATATATATATATATATATATATATATATATATATATTTCATAATTTTCAAATTACTAATAAGTTATTATTATTTATAATAATATTATTTTAAAAAGTAATATGAATATTATTTATTTGTCATAAATCATTTTTACTTCTAATTGTCCATGCATTAGATGTTATTGGTGAAGATTTTATACTTGATGATTCTCAATAATTCAAAAATAATTTATAAGATAATAATTGACATAAAATAATCATTTAAATTTGATTAAGATAATTTTAACAATTAATTTATTTTTTAAAATATTTTTTAAATTTATTTTTGTTTTGAATTATATTGTTTAAATATTTAAAATTAAAATTAATTTAATTTATTTTTAAATTATCAAGTTATTATTTAGATATTTCAATTTATTATAATAATTATGTATTTAATTTCAATTATCATTATTTCAAATAATCATTTCAAAAATTAATTATTAATTTTATTTAATCAATTAAAGAATAAATATATTTATAATTATTTAGAGTATTAATTCAAAAGTTCTATAATTTCGATAGGATGTGGTCATGACATACTTCCCCTCTTAGATTATGTATTGTCCCAATGCATTAAAATGAGATATTCGAATAAATAAAAATTATAAGTATCATGTTTTAATAAGTTTCAAATTATTGCATCTTATTAGTATTTTTTCATGTGTCATTTCTTTATATTTTATGATTCTTGAAATTGTAAGGTATCTTTTTTAAAAGGTATGTTACTATTTGTAACATATTTCTTAAATTTGCAAATAAGGAATACATTACAAATTTGGCATGGATGTGGGTATAAAGCTAGTTAATAAGTAACTAAATTTATTATATTGAATTTTTTTCAAGGGTTAGATGTGTTAATTTGTTAGATGGTTCAAAGAAGAAATATTTTCCAAAACATGTTTCTATGTCTTCAATTCAAGTTAAAGTCAAGTTGAAGCCTCTACATTAGGAAAAATTATCTACAAATCCTAACCATTCAATGGTCTAGGACAAGCTAACTGAAGGTTCATTTAGGTAATGCTTTTTATTTTCTTCACTACATACTCTTTTTAAAAAAAAAAAATTCTTTCATGGCTTTGTATGTTGACATAGGGTATTGAATCTCAAAATATAAGGCACAAAGGCATCATGTGGCAAGATTGAAAGGATTAAGATATATCTTTCTAGGAGTTTTTGTTTTAATGCAAATAGAAGGGGGTACAAACAAACAAGTAATCTTTAATTACTATTTTACCCAAGAAAAAGTGAGACTTAAGTTACAAAATAAAACATCGTAATTGTGAAAAAGTGGGCATTGTAGGGTAAACTCTTCCTACCAAAAAAATCAAAGACAACATATTTGGATGAATCTAGCTACAAGCAATTTACAATTTCAATTTTTTTCCTAAGCAACCTAAGTAGGGAGAGCTTAGGAAATTAAACAGAAAATAACTAAATTACATTCAACAAAAATCATGAAAGACTGTCTACAAAGCTAAATATTATAAAAAAAAAATTGCTTTTAGTAAAGTAGTTGCATAAAGGTGATTGTGAACCATAAATCAAAACTGACCTAGAATTGACTGGGAAAATTGTAATCCTAAAAGATATGCTTTAACTCCCCTTGTTTGCTAGGAATCTAAAGACACTGATGGAATGTTTAGCTCAATTTCCACACTTTCTTGGCTAGCAGATAAGGAATTATCTCTTAGTAATTAGTAGTGAGAAGTCTTGCTAGCTATGGGCTATAGTTTTCTCTGTGACAATTGCAGAAGTTATTTGGTTGGCTTTTGTTTGTCTACATTTTTTAAAAGGGTGGGGATTTTTCAATAACCCTTACCCACCATTAATAAAAAGAGAAGTTAAAATAAAATAATATAAATATAAAACAAGATTTAAGATAAAGATAAAATAAAATAAGATAAAGATAAACTAAAATAATTTAAAAAAAAAAAAAACAATAATAAAAAAATGAAAGCTAAAAACTAGCAATCACACTTTGGTATACAATGTTTACACGGAAGAGAAATTGTAGAAGGTTAATTAGGAAAAAAGAATTGTCTTATTTTTCCATACATTTGTGTACTACATGAGGTCAATTTGAAGGTCATTTAGAAAATGATGTTTGTGCAACAATGGTCTCAATGGAGAAGTGGTAACTTTAAATCAACTACGCATCCTATTATAGGAATCCAAACACAACAAAAATGAAACCTCTGAATGAGGAAGATAATAAAAATGCATTACCATTAGGATCATGTTATATTTTCAATATCGAGAGAAGGAGAAAGAGTTAGATAGGGATTGAAAGAGGTAGACATAGAGGGAAGAAGAGTGAGAGAGTGAGCCTGGGGTAAAGAGATACGAAGGGAATTAGAGCAAGACATATACTACAAAGAGAGAGGACCTGAGAAAGAGGGAGATATACAAATAAGGAAGAGGGAGATAGAGAGAGATACACACATATTGAGAGTGAGAGATGTAGAGAGATAGAGATAACAGAGAGAGATAAGAGAGATACAAGGAAATGGGTATTGACAGAAGAGAGATTAATGTAGACACCGAAAAATGTCCTAATTCAGTGAACATCATTTTTCTTGGTCATCGTCCTTTGATAATTGAATAATTTTAATTATTTGATTATCCCTAACCATATTCCTCTATTAATTAAATAATTTTTAATTATTTAATTAATTCACTTTCTAATCTTTATTCTATTTTGATCAATTAAAATAAATTAATTGTATCACTAACACTCCCTTTCTTCAATAATGAAATAAATCATTATTTATTTAATTATTTATCTTTTATCATTTGTGTATAGTAAGATAACAATTATTATTTGACCTTTTCATTCTTCTATAATTAAATAATTGTCAAGATTATTTAATTATGTGTCATTCCTCTCCACATTAAATAATTAATTAAAATCAATTATCAATGTCTAATTTCCATCTCCCCATTTAATTAAATTGATTTCATAATTTGATTTAATTAAATGCTCCCTTTTCCATAGCCTTCATTTCTTTCATAGCCATCGGGCATCATAGCCATGTTAGTTCTCAAAAACGTTTGTTGAAAAACCAAAAGAGGTTGCCAAGATCTTGGTACGTTTTAGGCTAATGAACAAGGCCAAATGGTGTAATTGAACCTTCTTCTCTTTAGGCTCTACCAGACCTAGGTGGGTGTATCTATGCAAATGAAGGAGACTTAAATACTATATGTTTCCTACTTGTGCAATCTATCCCATTTATGCACCCCTTTTGGTCAAAGAGGCCCCGCCATTCATTTCTATCATAGCCTTCATTTCTCTCATAGCCATTGGGCATCATAGCCATGTTAGTTCTCAAAAAAATTTATTGAAAAACCAAAAGAGGTTGCCAAGATCTTGGTACATTTTAGGCTAAAGAACAAGGCCAAATGGTGTAATCAAACCTTCTTCTCTTTAGGCTCTACCAGACCTAGGTGGGTGTATCTATGCAAATGAAGGAGACTTAAATACTATATGTTTCCTACTTGTGCAATCTATCCACAATCGCAATTGGTGTGGAATAGATGAAAGCTTACTAATTACTCCTACTAAAATTTGAAATGTGAATGTATGGATAAGATTTTATGAAATTCTAAAAGGGAATTTGTAGGACCAGTGCCTACTTCTGTTGGGTTAATGGAGTCAAGAGGTGAAAGATCTGTTACTTACTTAATGGTTATAATTTAAATTGCTTGACACTTATGACTATTTATACCTTGTATAAACATGCAAGAATGCAATTATCAAGTTCATCCAAATGACCTTCTCCAGATTACTATGATTAATTAAAAGAATTTAATCCTTCCTTGAAGGATCCAGTTAACTAAACCACACAAGAGAAAAAAATATTCCTTGATAAGTTGAAAATATCTTTGATACATCAATTTAAATAATAAAGAAATTTCAACCTTTGAGACAACCTGATAATATTTTTCAATTAATTCAATAAACAATTGACACCACAATTGGATCACCAGATTAAGCCTTTTTGTCCATTATATTACTTCTAAATATTTTTGCAATACATAGCATAATGTTCCTTTTCGGCAAGTGTTCAACCTATCTAACTACCTACCTACTGCTTATTCTTTATTCTAATTATTTCTTCATGTGATCTCATCTAGCATATATAGATTACATCTTCTAGGGTTATGACGCTTCATATCTCTTCCGTCGCAGCGCTTCAGTATCCTTCTTTCTTCAATAAAATATTTAATTAATTTCCTTCATCAAATTAAATATTTTAGTCTTCATCATCTCCGTGAAATTTAATTCAAATAGTATTCCTTTGCTAGAACTTTTCACTTCATTTTTTACACATATGTATCTTTAATACTTTCTTCGGGTAAAAATAGTTATCCCCTTTTAACTCTCTTTACATTTTCCTTCTTCTAAAAATTAATTTTGATTTACCATCATTTGTTTAAATTTTCACTTCTCTTTTACCCATACCATATTTTAAAATATTCCACCACTAAAAATCACACACTTCTAACTGCCTTGGTTAAATTGTTTCATATTTTGATGAAAATATTTTACTTGATGAAAAAAAACTCTATCCCTCATCTTTACCTTTATTCAATAAATCTTCACCTTATTACTCCCACAATCTCACATTTAAATCTTCTTTTTATATTGTACCGATAGTATTCATTTTAATTATTTTTTTTCACCTTCAAACTTTCGGCTTGACATGTATCATTAGAAGGATTTTATTTTTCTTGCCCGATAGTATATGTCTCCCTGATGAAGTTTCTATCGACATGACAAAGACACTTGGTATGATTTGAAAAACTCACTCTGATCACTTTTCTCTCACCGATTCATTTACCTAAGTATTTTTTTCCTGGCTTCGGTGGAAAGACTCTATTATTCCAATGAGCTCCATTTCCTATTGGTGACGTGGCCTTCTAGCTAAGCTAGTCTAATCTTCCTTGCCACCGTAGCTCATCCTCAACACCAACCGAATTTACTTCTTCATTCTTCCCACTTCTATCTTCTTCTACATTCTTCCTCTATGTTTCTAGACTCTTCCAATGTTCGGCGTAATCTGGAAGCTTCCTACGATACTTGAAAATAAAGCTCTATTTTTGTGAAGGGTAGATTGAAGGGCAATACTCTGTTTTATGAGGAACAATGAAGGAATGACTGTAAGAGCACCGACAACTCTCTATTTTCAACAGGAATCTAATATAAACTCTCTTCTATGTTAATATTTTGCTTAAAAACTGCATATGTGTTTGTTTTCATAATCTATGGTTGTTTTTTCAATGTCTTTCCTCCTCTGCATTCCTACATATTGGTATCGGAGTAAAAATGATCCAGGGAAAAGTTGTAGGTTGCATAAGAGATTCCATGAGGAGGTCGCCCAAATAAGATTGCTAGAAATTGGAGAGGATGCACCATAGAAGAAATCGTTGATTAAAGGTTTTATTGGAGATCGCTGAAATTTCAAGATCTGCTGGTCAAATGTTAAAAGAGAACAAGAGTTAAAAGATCATGGAGATTAAAAAGTGCTGCTGCAAAATAATGAGGATTGCTGGCAAGAGTTAGCAAGGGCATCAAAGGTGAATGCAAAGGCGAGGAGAAATGCAGGCCATCACTGAAGTCAATCTAGTCTAAAGATGGTTGAAAAGAAATGTCACATGAAAGCATTTGAAGTTGCTTCTTAAGAACAAAAGAGAATCACGGGTTTCATTAATGTGTGATGCCAGTGAAAGGAATTGTAGAAAGATTGACGTAGTGAAGATATTGCATAAAGGTCACTTCTATTCTATTATAAAAAAAACAACTGATTGTGTGTGTTTGTGAGTGGTAGAGCAAGAAGACAAAGTGGGTTAATAAGTTGTTTTGAATATGTGTTTATGAGAGAAAAATGGAAGTCGTAGAAAATATAATGTTGCAAAGGTGTTCATAACTATCAAAGGTAAATCAAATTGTTATGTTAAAGTTGTAGTTTGATCTTGAAGAAGAAGAAATTGGTGTTGTGCAATCAAGAAAACAATCAGGTGAGTTTAAATTGTTTGAATTAATGTGAAAAGTTGGAAAAAGAGTAAAGAAAGAGAGAGATGTTCTGGAAGAGGAATTGTTAGAAGTTAAGAAACAAACCTCTGAAGTGTTAAAAGATTTAAAAAAGGTTTCAATTGAAAAACCTGGACAAGTGATAAAAAATTATGATCTTGAAATTGAATTGAATAAGCTTAAAGCAAAGAATGAAGAGTTAGAAGAAAAGTGAAGATGTATGATGAAGTCGAGAAGAAATGTGAAGACTTAGAAGTAAAGCTAAAGTTGTTTGATGAAGCTAAGAAAAAGAGTGAAGAATTGGAAAAAAATTAAAGAGATTAGAACAAGAAAATAGTTTGCTAAAGGAAGAAATATCATTTGAAACTGGAAGAAGAAAATAAATGTTTGAAATCAAAACCATTGGTGTATGATGTATCATGTGGCACAAAAGATTTATCAAATGTATTGTGTAACTTTGCTGAAGTAATTTGTGATCAAGAATATAAGCATGAAGATAATATGTGTGAATCTACAAATCTTGTTAAATCTGATGAGAATGAGAAAAGTTGTAATGAAAATAATGGGTTATGAAGGTAAAGGATTAGGAAAGAATGAGCAAGGAATGAAAGAGCCAATAGAACCAATTATGAGGCCAAAACATGAAGGAATTGGGTATGTAATAGGCAAAGGAAATAATATCTAAGGCTCAAGTAAATTTGTTTGAGAAACACAATGTATTCAATGTTCTTATTGTAACAAAAAAGGGCATATAAAAGATAAATTTTGGGATTTACATCCATGTAGACTTTTTAGTTTGAAAAAGCATTGTGAAAAACTGTGTTGGAACAAAGAATTGAAGAATGATTTCATGGCAGGTTGTATGAAAATGGATTGTGGATGGACTTATGGATCGAGTTGGGAAAAACTTATAGGTATGATCAAGTATAAAAGTTTGCATGTAAAAGTTGATAGCAATCATGACAAGTTTGAAGGCACAACAAATACTTTTGGAAAGGCATCTATAGATGGCAAGTTTTTAGGAAGTTGCAGATCGAAGTTTTGAAGATTTGAGACTGTAGGAGCAGTTGGAAGAAACCAAAAGAAATGCATCATGATTGATGAAAAGATCTAAAGATTGTAAAGTTATTGAGCAAGGAAAGTTAGTAAGTCTGAAGACTTGGTTGCAACCACAAGGAAAAGAAGACAAAAAGAAGTCAGGAAAATGAAGAGCAAAAGAATTGGAATTGTAGACATTTATGGCAATGAAGATTAAGGGGGAGTGTTGGTGATGTGGGCTTCTAGCTAAGCTAGTCTAATCTTCCCTTCCACCATAGCTCATCCTCTCCACCAACCACATTTACTTCTTCATTCTTCCCACTTCTATCTTCTTCTACATTCTTCCTCTATGTTTCTAGACTCTTCCAATGTTTGGCGTAATCTGGAAGCTTCCTATGATACATGAAAATAAAGCTCTATTTTTGTATAGGGTGGATTTAAGGGAAATACTCTGTTTTATGAGGAACAATGAAGGAATGACTGTAAGAGCACTAAAAACTCTCTATTTTCAACAAGCATCTAATATAAAATCTGTTCTATGTTAATATTTTGCTTAAAAATTGGTTATGTGTTTGTTTTCATAATCTATGGTTCTTTTTTCAATGTATTTCTTCCTCTGCATTCCTACATTTCTAGTTGAACAGTGCATGAAGATGGATTTGCACTAATCACACTAGAAAATAATTTGTTCTCATTGCAGCTTTCCTTCCAAATTAAAATAATCAAGCCAACATTGTTTCAAACTACCTTACAAATTGTTTGAGCTTCTCTTGCTAGTTCACGAATAACCCTACTTTCAAAATAATTGTTTCTCGTCCAAAATTCCATTGAAAAAATTATTGTTTTAAGAGATTTTAATCTTTTCTTGCAGTCTCTAATTTTAAAACTTTGTTTTGTGTTTCTTCGATTTTTTAATATAGAAATATCATTATCTGTTGGTAGCATAATGCCTCTGCCAGTTTGATTTGCTAGAGAGTTTTAAATTATTGTCAACAAATCTATTCTATACACAATCACCAATTATTTTTTACCTTAAGTGGCCAATGTGCTTTTCTTCAGCAATATTAGGAGAGGAGAAGTTTGGAATTACTTTGGTTTTTGGAAGAAAAGGATCCCAAGCATTGATGCCATTGAATTCTCATTTGGATTCTTAAATTCAATTGTTTGTTCTTTAATCTTGGACCATATTCCTATTGCATTATTGTACTGGTAGTCACCAAAATTTGCATTGCAAATTGCAACTAATGGCTCCACACTTCAAGAGAGTTTGAGTAAGACTAGATAACTTGATTTCTCTATAGATTTTGGTACATCGTTGGCAGTGCACAAAATTTAATCACATATTTTAAATTCTCAAATAGTTCTGGTGGTATCTTTGACTGGATGAAGAGTTTGCAATATACTTGCAATTTGTAGGCATAAATATTTGAAGCATGCTTTAAAAACCTTTGGAGCGTATTGTTGTGCATTTTCACACACACACCCCACTGAAAATAGGGACCCTCTTTTTTGTTCTTTTTGGTGTTTTCTATAGTTCTGCCTCTTGGATTGGTCTTTGGTCTTGGGTGCTTGTAATCCTTTGGTTGTGAAGGTTTAGCCACTTTGAAACATGCTAGAATTCTTATCTTGCATATGTAGGTGATCCCTTGAGGTGGTTCATTGAAAATCCTAAGTTAAGGGTGAGTTTCAGGTTTTTTGTAGATCTTGGGTATTTCCTTCCTATGTGAAAATCTTTGATTTCTGTCAGCATCTCAGATGCCCGAAGGTTATTGCTTATATTGTTGCAATTAAGAGGTTTTAGCATTTCATGGAGTTTGGTATCTAGTGGAATTCTCCGAACTTCCTTGAGTCTTCAAATCCACAACTTTCTCCATTCCCTTGGATCCCCAGAGAAGGCTTTAAGTGGTCATTTCGCCTCATTTATTCCTGTCATACGAATGCTACAACTTGCATTTAATGGGATTGTGAGAGATTTTATGTTGGTAAATTGGTGTTATTTGTCTTACAACGAATTTGAAGAGTTTGGTCCTAGGAAGCTGTGTGTGAGCTAGATTGTCATAGCTACAATATGGATTGCTAGTTTTGGTGGTGCTTCCTTGGCCTCACTAGCATTTATGTGGGATTTGAAGCTTGCTGCCAGTAATTGTCTTCCTGAGTTTTGCTTCATCAATGGTATGTACATCATTCCTTTGCTTTTGATTGATGAGCATGTAAGGTTTTATGGTATTATGCATATTCTATGCTTGGGTTTCTACGTATTTGGAGGTATGTGATTAAACTAGGGTTGTCCCTTTTTCATTTCGATGCCTCCCTGAGTGTCCATGTTATAACTCTCCATTGAATTGATGATTTAATAATGCCAATCCTTCCCAGATTTGGGCCCTTGAATTTGGTGTTGTGCGTGATGATGATCTGAGTCGATAGATCTAGGGATCTGCATGTTTGACAAATTGATGATCTAAGTGCAAGTTTGAGTTATTATTTTCCATTTGTATCTAATTGATTACTTTCCTTTGAGGGTTTTTGGAAGAATTGATTATGATTTGATTCAATGAATCAGTGTATTGAAGCTTTGACTAGTTATTCATGGTGAAACCCTAGAGTTGCATATTTTGAATTTATTGTTAAAGGATTAAGTGAGCTTTGCTTGAATGAGTTATAAGTCTAAATCATGGATGAACAATGTGAAATGAATAAAAATCTGAGCCAAATCCCAAATTTATGATCATTCGATCAATTTGGGAAAAACTATGAAAAAATGGGACTTAGAAATTTTAGGTACCTCGTGGAATTCCTTCACACTCAAAAATATCTGAACATTTTATGATGGGCTAACCTCAACTTTTGTGTTGTAATGAACATTTATTGTGACTTGGTTGCTGAGTGCAGGATGAATCAAGCAAGGTTGTTGTTGGCAAGGGTAAGAGCAAAGAAATGGAGATCCTAATGTTGAGGAAGCTCCTATTTTAGAAGTTGAAAGGATTAAGTTGGATATGAAAAGCAAGATTCCCAAGAGAAAAATTATTTCTATTTGGTTGGAGGTGGCTGACACCAATGTGGGAAAGTGGGACTATGAAGAATTTAAGGCAATGATGGTAGCATTGGACCCTTCTATGTTGGTAAGGAGAATGGGGGATTCTGGGTTGGCTCATGTGGTCGGTTTTCCTTCCACAATGTAGTGTTATGAGCTTGTCTTGGAATGTGCTCGACACTATGATCAAGGTACATAGAGAGTAATTGGTCCCTAGGACAGAGTGCTTGCAAACTTCTCTCCTGTTTCGGTTGCCCAAATATTTGACATGCCAGACGGATCTCATGTAGTGTAGTTTGATATTGATATAGCCAAGAAATATTATGAGCAGGATACAAATAAGTATTTGGAGGTTATTAATACCTGGCTAGAGAAACCAAAGGCATATATTTCTAAATTACCAAAACAGTTGTTCAGGGCTAGGTTCAAATCAGATTACTATGATGCAATCACTCTTCTTAGTAGAGTGATGGGTCTGAAGAATGCAAGAGTGTTTGAAAATTGGATGTTTTATTTGATAGTGAGAATGGAACAAGGTACAAACTACCATTGGGTAGGAATAATTAGTAAGATAATTGATGAGCAATTGTCCAACATCTTGCAGACCAAGACTTTCACTATGACATCTTATTTGGTCTATGCCTTGGCAAGGTTCCATCCATATAAGGGATTAAGCACTCGAGGGGTATTTGGACAAGATGTAATTTATGAAGTCAACCCTCAGATACATTTGGATAGTCTTGGCTATAGAAGGGCGAATGAAGCATTCACCATGTACATTACAAGGTTGCTCCATGGTACAAAGCATGTTAGAATTTATAATACTGCTAAGGAATTGATTCAAAAGTTTGGAGCATGGTTTATACAGTTTCCCACATTTTCTTACATTAGGATTGATGGTTTTCTGAGAGCTCCATACACATTTCCCAGGTATCCTACAGATCATATCATTCTTTTGGAGGTTACAAGGAAAATTTGTGCCTTTGATGCAATTGTGAAAAAGGATATGTACAAAAAATGGTTTTGGTAATGAATCCCACTAAGGATTCGAGGTCATGAGGCTTGCGCTTCCTTGGACACAACATAGTTTTTTGATGAAGAGATGGGAACTTTCAACCTATCTTTACATACTAAAAGGCCCAAATTTGTCAGAATAGGTGGGGCTCAAAAGAGAGCCAATAGGGAATTTAGACATAAAGAAGATTTTGAAGATTATTGGGCCATTTGCAAAGATGAATTCAAGGTTTTAAAGAAGAAGTTTTCTAGGTTTCCTGCTAATTTTATTAGATTGTATAGTATCAAGGTCATCCCATATCAAATTGATGATGATGAAGAAGTTATACAAACCAATGATTATGAATTAGTTAAAGATAAGCCTATAGGTGAAATTGATTGGATGGAAGAGGAAATAATAGAGTTGGAGTAAATCAATGCCCTTGTAAATAAATACACTAAGTTGTGGATCAAGCATAAGATTTGGGAGCTAGATAATGATGGGAAATGATATACTTATGACTTGATGGGAAGCTTGGAATATCATTCTTCTTCTTCTGAGGAGCAGGACCCAAAAGGCAAGGAGAAAGTGAGTTCCCCTTTTAAAATTAAGACCAAAGGTGGTCAAAAAATGAATAGGGAAGGAAAGAAAAGAAAGCCTATTGCAAAGAGAAGGATTACCTCCAACGAGAAGAAATCTGCTCAAGAAGAAGAATGTGAGGAAGAGGAAGAGAAGGGTGAAACCTCTATGCTTAAAAGGAGAAGAATAATGAGAACATCAAGGAAGAAAATGAGCCTTCTAGGGGAGAGGATGAGACAGGACCACAGTTGGTAAATGTTGAGAGTTCTAGAGAGAAAACACAGGTTTATACCTAGAAAAAAAGAACTCCATCCCCTAAGGGAAGTTTAGTAAAAGAGGTTCCCTCCAAGAATCCAGGCTCTGTTACATAGCAACAAAAGGATACTTCTACCTCTCCTTCTACCCAGGAATTGTATGGTGAAGAAAAAGAGCCAATAGATGCCACTGTTGAGGATATCCATCAAGGCGAAGACACAAAAGAATTTAAGGATGGAGATCTTCACAGTATGGAGGCAAGTATTGGTAAGATTCTATAATCTTCCTTGGTATCACATGAAGATTCACCTATCAAGGATAAAGGAGAAAAATCCTTGGAGAAAGAAGAGATGCATGAAAGAACTCCTTCTCCAATTGGTGAAGTGATAGAGATGCATGACAAGGAAAAGAATGGGAATCTAGAGGGGGATAGGGAGAAAGAAAAAGAAAAAGAAGATAAAGGTGATTTTTTTTTTCAGTGCATGGTTCAAATTTTGATTCCTCCACTCGTCAACAAGAAATGGATAAACAAGGTGAGTAACAACAAGATATTTCTACTCCTAGTTGGCTTAATGAGGAATTGAAAAGCAGGCAAGTAGTTATAGATGATATTCCCCCAAACTAGGATGATTTATTGGGTAATATTGGAAAAGGTAAATCAAAGAAGAAGCCCAAATCTATTTATAGAATTGATAGGGATGAATCAAACAATAGGGTGATTCATATTTCCACTCCTGTAGTAGACAAGAATAAGGATGAGGTAACTCCTCAAGATTACAACATTCAAACAATAAATTTGGGGCCTACCTCTAGAAGGAAAGAAGTAGAAGAGTTCAAGGGGTTTGATGCCACAATTTTGGAAAGATTGGATAAAGAAGTGCAAGCCAAGGAAAGATTGAAGAAGTATCTGCAAAATCTCATGAAGCCCTTGTAGTCCATTAGCCAAATTGGTTCTTCTTCATCAACAGGAGGTTTCTTACTATGCGAACTCCAGTCCTAGTACCTGCAAAATGACATGAATAAATAAGTTAAACAAGAGATTGCAAGCCAAAACAAGGATTCCCCATGAAATCTATTTACAACTTTGAATTAGGAAAGAAAACAACAAAGAACACTATGAAACAAAGAAATATAGATTCAATCCTAATTTAAATGTGCAAACTCATGTTTCCATGGCGGAATTGGTGCCAATTTGATGTGAAAATTGGCCCTTTCCCAATTCCTAAGATGCAAGCTTGATATTTTGATGATGATTGATCCACTTTGATGGTGAAGGATGAGAGCTCCAAGCCAAAATCTGCAAAAACCTAGCTAAGAATTCAATGATGATGGATGAAAATGGCTAAATATTTTAGCATAATAACTTTCCATAATTTGTGGATCCTCAAATGAGGATATGAGCTCTTTATTTATAGAATACCAAGATGGATGAATGTCCAAATTTGAGAAATGTGGGACTAACATTCATCCAATGGCATGATGCCACTTTTCAATCTATGAATGAATGAAGGATGTCCAAGATTTCATAATTGTGCCAATAAATGCACATTTTTGAATTTCAAATTTGTTAAAATGACTTGCAAGAGGGAAGGGAAATTGTAATAAATTCCACTTGGCTCAAGACAAAGGACATGATAGATGAAGTTATTGCCTTGTTGGATGTACATGTTGTCTTGGAATTTTTGAATTCAAATTTGGAGAATATTCCAAAAGATGCCTTACAAGGAAAATAGAGATTTAATAATTGAATTAACTCTATTTTCATGTGCAACTTGCAAAATCCAGAGGATGGGACATGCTTTAGAATTAAATTAATCAAGGGTTAATTAATTTAATAGGAGATTAGCTGATGTGACCTATTTGACTCAAATAAGAGAGGAATATGGTAATAGATTAATTAAATAAGGATTTTGATTTATTTAATTAAAAGAGATGGTGTTAGATTAAATCAAATAAGGTTTCAATTTATTTCATTTAATGGATAGACTTTAGAGATTTAATCAAATAAAATTATTTATTTAATTAGATAGGGATAATTAGATTAGATGGATTGACTTAATTAACAAAAGTGATGACTTGATTAGATAAAATGATTTATTCAATTAAGAGAGAGAAATTGATGAATTTAATCAGATAAGAAGATTTGATTAAATGGTTAGACCGAAGGATGATTCAGGATGAAACGATGTTAGTAAATGGGATCAAGTGCACAATGTCAATCAGTACATTTTACACGTCTACATTTTGCCCCTCTTTGAAGTGATGCACTTGTTCCATTGGTTCAAAGAATAAACAATCTTGATCAAATTTAAAAATTTATTCAAAAACTTGCCCCATTACTTCCTGGTGAGAGAAAACATGCCATTATAATGCCCCCTCGAGAGATTGGACAAAAAATTTAAATTTTGGGTGATCTTGTGAAAAAAGAGGACAAAGTGCCCGAAAGGTTTGAAAAGGCTCCAGGAGGCTAAAAACATGTCTAAACGCAATAAAACGATGTAAAATAGGCCTCAACTGGACAGAAATAGGTTCGGGGATCCAAAACCCTAGCAGGACAACCAATCAGGGTTAAAAACCCTAATTTTTAGGCTTAAAAGGGGCCCGAGGGGTCACTTTCAAGTCATTTTCATACACCTCCACTAGTAACCTTGAGATTTGAGCTCCAACTCTTTGACCATATGGTGCAACGACAACTTCCCCTGCACATTTTTGATTGAGTGTGGACGTACCAGCAACCACTCGGCATTGGGGCACCAGTATGTGACCCTTACTTGAGCTTCATTTTTTCATTTAATGCCTCATTTAATGCTTTAAAAAGTCAGTCCACCTATAGCGACACTATATAGCACCGCTTGACAATCAAATTGTGCCGCGCGGTGCAATATTGCGCTGCAGCGGTGCAGTTTGGAGTTTAAAAACTTTGATGCTGAGCTCGAGGCTAGCAGTTTGGTTTGAAAAGTGCGCTACCGTGGTCATGATTTCGCTCAAACTACGACATTGGAAGGGAAAGTGCATCGCGACAGTGCTATTTTTCTCTTTTTAAGCCCTAGTGTCGAAGTTTGATTAGAAATCAAACTGTGACGCCATCACAAATTACATCGCTGGAGAAGTTTTTTGAATGCTCGATAAAGAATTTTTCAAAAAATTTAACATGGTGACCTTCCCTGATGCAGGATGCGGCGAGGGAGCTCTACTCTTGAGAGCACAAGTCACGAGATTTGTCTACCTTCTTGTGGGACCTGAGCGACAAGGACCAGGATTGACTTCAGATTGTGGGGTTATGGTACATTGCTTACGCGGCGCCCATCTGCACTCACGTAGGAATGCTATCAGCATTGGCCGAGAGATGGCACAACGAGACTTCTTCGTTTCATCTTCCCACTGGAAAGGCCACCATCACCTTGGAGGACGTTTGGCATAATTTGAGATTGCTGATTTACGGTCGTTAGGCGATTTTTGATATGGACGAGGGGCGCAAGGCCTGCCACAGAGTCCTCGCCACACAGGACATCATCTTTTGTGAGGGTTAGATAGAGCTCGAGTGACACACGATCTTGGAACCTCCGTATCGCTGGGTGATTGCAGCCCTCATTTCGGGTATCGTTGCCCCTAACAGACGAGGCCAATACTTTAGTCCTGGCTGGGGATACTGCTGGGAGCAGATGGTGCGAGACAGGTTGGTTCGTTTTGCATGGGGGCCTATTCTTCTAGCTTCAGTATACAGGGACCTCCATGAGTATGTCTACATGGATGGCAGAGCATTGGGAGCAGGGGTGACACTTGTTCACATCTGGGCATGGTAGCACATTGTTGTGTTGCGTCCAAGTGTTTTTCAATTCCAATGGTGCTCGACGATCTCCTGGTGGTGCGATACAGAGGCGGTGTGTCCTTCAAACACACTGGTGAGCATGGGATCCCCTACTAGAGAAGGTCTCTAGATGAGATGCTAGTATTCATCAACCTGGCGACCATACCTTGGTAGGCCTAGATGGGCTGATGATGTCGATTAGTTGTTCTATTGCCACCAGGAACGGTATATGCAGGGGCGAGATCACACTATGATCGAGAGGTACCTGTCCAGGTGTGTGCAACATTAGTTTGGGGAGCCATAGGATTGTCTTGATAGGGACTACGTAGTTGTCTTCACCCGCAACATGACACAAGTGTCATGGGGGTAGTACATTCCTGCTTCCCAGGTCATGGACAGCTTCAAGCAATTGGTAGCTTGGCCATGGGCTTATGATCAGGGATTAGCAGATCCAGGCACTACCCAGGCCTACAGGGATTAGTTCCGGCCTCCGCTTCAGTTGACTATTCTAGGTGCAGACCTAGATCTATGGTTAGTTAGAGGCAGAGGCAAAGGATGAGGCTGGAGAGCTCAGATTCAATAGGACTCGCCATTTGTGCCTCCATTGCAGCCAGATCAGGGAGACGTGCACATGCAGGACCAGTAGTAAGTGCCACCATTCCCACCACCACAAGGCGAGGATCCTCCTCGGGTGCACCCACAAGTATAGCCAGCAGGACAGGTGGATGCACGGGATACCCTGATTACGTAGCTGTAGGTCCAAGTCTAGGCCGTGACAACCAAGAGAGATCAGGCGAGGGTCAAGAGAGAGTAGCTCAAGGCTGAGAGGGATCAGACTGTGCAACAAAGACAGGCTGCAGAGCTACAGCCAGCCATTGAGCTAGGCCCGAGATAATAGATAGAGAGCATGACAACCTCCTCCTCCTAGGGTATAGTGTCATTTTGATCCTGCAAGGATGTTGTCCGAGAGGCCGAGTACTATTGGAGGTACTATCATGAGGCCGTACCTAGAGTAGAGCGAGTCCCAGAGTATTCAGAGTGGGATAGCCATAAACCAATAGAGGGTCACAGTGACAGAGGCGAGGGCAGCATCCACAGGGAAAGAGCTTGATCAAGATGATTTGATACTTTTTCTGCCCTACGGGCTCCTTTTTGATAGCCTGATGGGCCTTTTGTACTGATTGACATATATGTATAGTGATCCAATTTGTTACCTGTACTATGACAGTTATGACATTGATGATATATATATATGAGTTGATGATGATCTTTTGATGTGATGTGATGTGTACTCTTTATTTATGCATGGATGATTTTACTTCTATATGTTGTGCAATGATGCTTTTATGGATGTATTTATTTCTGATGATGTATGCATTATGATTATGACTAACAGATCTATATTATGTTAACCTATGCTATGAAAATGTATTTATGTGATGCGTAATGATGTTGTCTATATGACTATCTGTGCAATGTTATGTGGATTATGCTTATATTTGGATGGATTATGGATGGATGTATGCTTTGTATGTGATGGATTGTTTTCTATTTATGCTTATGTGGAATTATTTATGCAATGAATGGTTTATGATGCTATTTATGATATGACATGGATGATGTAATGTGATGGTCGTGATATGATGCATATGAGATGGTTTTATGTAATGCAAATGAGATGGTTTTTTAAGATGCTTAGAATAACAAATGTTATTATTCTAAACATATTGAATGATGATGTAATGTATGTGATGCATTAATATGATGTACTATATGCAATGATATGATAATGTTCTATGCAAAATGGACTTAATGCATGAGATGAATTTATGATGTTATGCCGGTATGTATGTGATGGATTATCTTATAATGCCTATGTACCTATTGTTTATGATTATGCAGTATGTGATAATGTGAAATGGTTATGAAATGAAAATAAATGTTTATGTAGTGATTGATATAATGCAATGCAATGCAATGTAATGAAATGGATGCACCTATCTATGAAGAATGCCTATGCTAACTTGTTTATATGATGATTGAAATGCAATGCATGTCTTTCCTATATGATATGTTTATGCAATATGGTAATGGTTTGCGGATGTAGGATTGATGACGTGATGGTGGTGATGATCAACTATCATAGTACCTTGTTAGTGTGGTGAGCAAGAAGAGAAGAAGTCATTTAAACAAGATACAAGATGATGCAAATGCAAATGATGATGGTGATTACTTGCTGAGGAATTGAGATTTTCAAAGGGCCGATTTCCTTATGTTTGATAACACATGTGGTACGATGCATCAAGGTATAGAAAACTAGGATGGCATTGTAATTAGTGTGATGGACTTTGACTTGACAATCAGATAGGAGTATCCTTGTTCACACCTGACATATGAAAACCTTGCTAGGATGCACTTTAGAAGTTTAAAACACCTTGGACCAAAACACGGAAAGGTAACCCTTTCAATGCAATAGTCAACAAGTTGTTGAAGACCTCCTCCATACATACCTAACAAAGAAAGTATTCGCCAAGGTTATTTTACAAGAACGTCCAACAAGCATAGCAGAAAAAAAGATACTGATTGTTACCCCATTCCTATTTCTCTAAATCCTCTTGTTCGGATATCATCAAGAAGTCCTTGGAATGAGCACAATAAGATAAGCCAAAGATAAAGAAAAAGTAAACAAACAAGCTGATGTTCTTCAATACTGCTAACCAAAAGGGGATGTGTTTTTAAGGATAGGAACCAAAACTATTGCCAAAAGATAATGCCCATTGTAGGAAGGATTCATCCTAGGAAATGTTAGTGGATGGAAGCACATCATTTCGTTTATCCAAAGCATTCTAAGAGATGATTGATATGGGACCAATTTTGGATGATGAGTTACCAATACAAAGAGATGACCAACTTGCTTATACACTGACTTAGACCTAAGACTTGACGTTTTGGGTTTTCACTTTTATCCTGCTAGACTTGCTTCTAACTGTCTCACCAAAGGTTGAGGATGACGATTAGTTTATTGTGAGTGATGTTATTGCAGGTGTAGGAAAGATGAGATGGATGGATTTTTTCAAATATTTGGATGTTTTTGAGGTTTTGCAATGTTCTGAGGCTATTTTTGGTATTTTTCAAGATTTTTCAAATGTTTTGATTTTTGATTTTTTGAATTTTTTGGGATTTTCTGAGATTTTGACCAAGAGACTAATCTAAAGACCTATCCTAGGGGCATTGGGAGCTAATCAACAGATTAACCTTACCTACGTTGTACACATAGAGAGCATGTAGTTCGACTGATGAGTTGACCAATTTATAGATGATGATATACATGATGAAATGTGAGTTTATTATGACAGACTCCTATAGGACTAACCTAAATGTCTCGGGAGATGATCAAAGATCAACCTTGCCTATGTTCAAGCTTGAAGACAATGTAGTTCGACAAGATGACTCCATTTTTGACCTTTTGACCAATTTTTGACATGTTTTTGGGATTTTGATATGCTTTGAATGCTTTTGGATTTTCTGATTTTCTGATGTTTTTGGATTTTCTAATTTGAGGATTTTAAGGATACACACGAGTCCAATACAATGAGAACATGCCCCCAGTGTGATGCAATAGACTACTCCAATAAAGGCAGGACAAACTGACCTTGAGGATGGGTTGAGAAGTACTAGGAGGGATCATGATATGAAAATAGGACCAAGCTATGGTGTAGATGCAAGTGGATGAGTGATGGATGGAGACCTGAATGCGATGGATGATGGAAGTGAAATGGATGGATGATGCAAGACAAGCCATAAAAATCTTGGTGGATGGGAAGTGCTTATTTACGCAAGGTGCCTATTTGCCAAGTTTTCACCAAGGTACTTGTCCAAAGTGCCACCGAAGTAGTTTTCACTAGAGGACGATTTTTTCTCTTTACTATTTTTTATCCTTTTTCTGATCTTTTTTTGGATTTTTTGCTTTTTTTAATTTTTTTATTGTCACCAAGATGCCTGTTTGCCAGGTTTTTTCCAAAGTAACAATTTTTTTAAGGACATTTTCTAATTTCTTGGATTCTTTTTTTGGTTTTATACCTTGAAAGATTTAGGCATTAAACTTTTTGAGATGAGAGTTATTCATGGGCTCTTGCAGAGGTTCCCATTCGGGTGTTGATAGCTGATATGCCCCTAATTTGTAACTTGCTGTGATGACGAATGGTCCTAGCCAATTGGGTTCAAACTTGCCTTTGTTGCTTGGGTTTGGGACATTCTTTTGATTGTCTTTTAATACCAGTTCTCCAACTTGGAAGGTCCTGCTTTTGATTTTCTTATTGTATTTCCTTTTGAGTCTATTCTGATAGACTTGTAAATGATTCAAAGCATCTATTTGTCACTCATCCAGTAGCTCCAACTCATTCAATCTTGACACTCGGTAGTCTTCATTAGTGATGAGGTTTTGCAGTGATATCCTGAGGGATGGGAGCTCGATCTCAATGGGGAGTACCGCTTCTGATCCGTAGACCAGGGACAAAGGAGTGGTGCTGGTGGGTGTGTAGATACTGGTTCGATAGGCCTAGAGGGTGGGATTAAGCTATAGGTACTAGTCATGACCTGCATCATTGACTATTTTCTTGAGGATTTTTAGAATGGTTTTGTTTGTAGCTTCTGCTTGGCCATTGCCTTGGGGATAGTTTGGGGTGGAGAAGCGATGTTGGATTTTAATTTTTTGCATAAGTCACGAATATCTTGATTCTTAAATGGTGTCCCATTATCTAAGATAATAGCTTGTGGGACCTCGTAGCGGAAAATGAGATAGTTCAGGATGAACTTTGAAATCTATCTCCCAGTTATGTACGTCATGGGTATGGCTTCTACCCACTTAGTAAAGTACTCTGTTGCAGTTATGATGAATTTGTGGCCATTAGATGAGGTGAGTGTGATTTTTCCAATGAGATCTAGTCCCCACTGCAAGAAGGGCCATGGTGTGACGATAAGATGAAGCTTTTGAGCTGGAGCATGGATGAGGTCCCCATGCTGCTAACATTGTAGACACTTTCTGGCATGATCATGTGCTTCTCTTTCCATAGTGGGCCAATAATACCCCATCCTCATCAATTTCTTGGCTATGGTCATTCCACTCGAGTGTGAACGACATATACCGTTGTGTACTTCAATTAGAGCAGTTAATGCCTCCTCAACATTTAAGAAGTATAATAGGGTTCCTTCTATGCTTCTATGATATAGGTTATCACCTAAGATGACAAATTTGGATGCCTTTTTGACAAAATTTCATTTTAGGTTTGATGGTAGGTCGGCGGGAATGACTCCTATATGAAGGTATGTGTAAATTTCATGATACCAAGGATCACCGAGACTAATGATTTCACACAAATATTCTAATTCTGGTACCTCGAACATAGATACGAGAAGCTGCTCAATCAAGAATTCATATTTTGGAACATTGTGGGGGATATCGAGCAAGGATCCAATTGTTGCCATGGTGTCTGCTACTCTGTTGTTGGCTCTAGGTATCTGCTCAAATGTAATTTTCATGAAGGATTCTTTGAGAGTCTCCACTAATTTCTTGTATGGAGTGAGCTTGTCATCCTTGGTCTGGTATTCATTGTTCACTTGATTTATGATCAATTGGGAGTCTCTGTACACTTTGAGAGCTATGATGTTCCACTACACTACTATTCTGAGACCTATGGTCAAAGCCTTGTATTTCACAATGTTATTGGTGCAAGAAATGCCAGTTTGTAGAACCAGGGTATGCAATCCCCTTGTGGGGTGATGAAGAAGACACCAGCTCCTGATCCATGCTATGTGTATGAGCCATCGAAGTACAGTTTCTAGTGGTTAGCTATGTTGAGATTGAAAATGGATTCATCTGGAAACTCTGAGACAAGAGGGTTCTCGGAATAGATTGGTGCTTCTGCTAGTTGGTGGGCGATGACTTGGCCCTTGATTGCTTTCCTCTCCACATATTCAATGTCATATTCTGATAATATCATCACCCACTTTGTCGTTCTTCCTATGAGCATTTCCTTTGATAGTAGATACTTGAGAGGGTTGATTTTGGCAATGAGTTTAATTTTATGTGCCAACATGTAATGTCTAAATTTTTGTGATGCAAACACTACTGCGAGGCATACTTTCTTGATGAATGAGTAGTTTAGCTCATGACCAACCATTGTCCTGCTGATGTAATAAATAGCCCTTTCTGTTCCATTTTCATCATGCTGAGCTAGAAGAGCTCCAAGGGCTACTATTGTTGCTGACACGTATAAGATCAATGGTTTCTTTGGGATGAATGGCATTAAGACTGGTGGTGTTAGTAGATATTCTTTGATTTTGTTGAATGCTTCTTCACACTTGGTATCCCATTTATATGTTACTCCCTTGTTGAGTAGGTGAGAATATGGGTTCTGTTTGTCCGCCAGTTGTGCTATGAATCTTATAATGGATTGGAGCCTGCCTTGGAGACCTCTTAATTGCTTTAATTTCTTTGGTGCCTCCATCTCGAGGATTTCTTTTACCTTTGCTGGATCTACCTCGATACCCCTCATTGACACTATATATCCTAGGAGCTTTCTTGATTGTATGCCAAAGACACATTTCTTTGGGTTTAGTTTGACTTTGTACTCCTCCAGTCTGTTAAAGATGGCACTTAGGGTTGCTATGTGATATTTTCTCTTTCTGGACTTAGCTAGAATGTCATCAACATAGTCTTCGACTGTTTTATGGATCATGTCATGGCCCTTTGATATGTTGCTCCCGATTCTTTAAGCCAAATGGCATCATGTTCCAATAGTATGTCCCCTATGGACAAGTGAAAGTTGTTTTATGTTGGTCCTCTTTAGCTATCATGATATGATTCTACCATGAGAATCCATCAATTAGTGACAACATTTCATGTCCTGCTATCATGTCTCCTATCATGTCGATGTTGGGAAGCGGGAAGTCATCTTTTGGACATGCCTTGTTCAAATCTCTGAAGTCTGTGCAGATTCTAATATTTCCATCGGGTTTTGAAACAGGTACCAAGTTTGATACCCATTCCGGATATTCTATCGGTCGGATGAATCCTGCATCTAATAACTTTTTTAGCTCCATTTTGACCAATAGGGTGATCTAAGGATGCATTTTTTGAAGCTTTTGTTTGACCGGCTTTGCTTCTGGATACACTGCTAAGTGGTGAACCACAGTCTTTGGATCAAGTCCTGGCATGTTAGCATAACTCCATGCAAAGTTTATTTGTATTTCTCTTATGGATGCCACTAGGAGTTCTTGCTCTTTTGATAGTAGTGATTCCACATAGAATGTGATATGTGGGGCTTCCTCTATTCCTAGGTTGACTGGATTGCATTTTTCTACCAAGACTGCTAACTTTTCCTGATGAATAGCTCTTAAAGGAAGATTGAATCCCCCATCCTCAAGTGCCTCAGAGAGGTTTTCACCATTGGATGCATCCTTTCTTTTTACTTTTTTCTTGCCAGAGAGTGCCACAGTGTGGTTTTCACTCAAGGACTTGGATATTATTCTTAATTTCTCGCTTTTGCAACTGAAGGATTCAATCATTTCCCCATAATAAGCGTGTGTATCTAGCTCTATAATGAACCCTTCCTTGTGATCCCCATCTGGAATGTTATCCTACAATCCCATGAATTCTGAGAGCACTTCATCGTTTTTGAATGTATCAAGAACTGGTGGTCCTCGTTGGTCATAGTCGATGAGTTGGGGATATACTAAGCAAATCTCATGATTTTGATGGTCATATTCAAAAGATAGGGTGCTAATCATGTAGAGGGTGGTATCCTCAAATAGCCTAGGTAAGTTAGGTGTGGGGTCCTCGTCATTGCTACTACTACAGACATCGGTTATATCAAATGTAAAGTTATCTATGACTCTACTTGTAGACATTGGTAAGCATAGTTCTATTGGGGTTGGATGAGGAGGATTGTTAACCGTTCTAACTAGAGGACTTCAACCTTGTATGGTTATACTTAGAGGGGTACATCCAAGGCCAAGATTTGTTATTGGTCGTGTCTCTAGCATGATAGGTATTATAAGCCCATTGTCATTTTGTCCCAGTCTTTGATTTCTATTGTAGCCCACTACGAGCATCATTTGTAGACCCTTGCTTCTGTCATCAATTGGTAATTCAGGTGCTAGTCTTTCATCTTGATATAGCATGTGAGATGGATCTGCCTCAATAAATTCTCATCCAAGATATCCCCAACTTGTGAATTCAGGATAGTTTTTAGGAAACGTTTGGGATGCGGAAGCCTCATTTGTTTTTGGGCATCCCCGTGATTTAGGAGATTATGGTAATTCTCCTACCACAAAAGAATGATTAGGGAGCTTGTAGTTTCCATAGCCGTTATCTTGGATGATAAGCTTGATGTTAGAGATTATGGGGATGGTAGGAGTGGCAGGTGTCTTTGTCACAGAAGTGGATGCGAGAGTGGTAGGATAGATGTATGGTGTGGATGGGCCCTCATCATTTCTTGGCACTTGGGTGATTTTGTAATACTTTTCTTCAAGATTTTTTGCAATAGGAGAATGGTTCAAGATCTCCATGGATGGTAACTTCTTGTCTGTTATGTGTAAATTTCACACATTGGTGGAAAGTTGATGCTACCGCTTTCATCGCGTGGATCCATGGACGTCCTAAGAGGATATTATATGGCAAGTCAAGGTCCAAGACTTGATAAGTGGTTTTCATGATGGCAGGCCCTACTTGAATAGGGAGTTTGATTGTTCCTTGAGACACTCTTTCTTGATCATCATATGCTTCTATCGTGATACCCTTTACTTTGTCGATGGAATCCTCTGATATTTTCAATTGCTTGATGAGACTTAGGGAACATATGTTCAAGCCCGTGCCTCCATCCACCAAGACCCTTTTGATTTTTCTCTTATGTAGTATGGCTCCAAGTGAAGTGCACGGTTGTGAGATGGTTGGGCAGGGAAATCTTGGTCAGAGAATGTAAGAAGATTAGGCTTAATGATATTTCTAACCATAGCTTGGAATTGCTCTGCATCAAGATCTGCGGGGATAGTGGATGAGGCCAACAGTTCTTCAACAATTTTCCTATGGGAAAATGAGATTTTTAGCAACTCCATGATGGAGATTTGCATTGGTGTTCTCTTGAGTTGATCTAGGACATTGTAACCATTAGGAATTGATCTAGATGTAGGGATTTTGTTTGGCTAGGATGACCTTGCAATGGTGACTTTTCCGCCTCTTGTGGTGACTCCACAATCTTTGGTATAGGTGCCCTTGATAGTAATGACCATGCATTTTTCATATGGGGAGGCGATGATTGTTTCATACACATGATTTACATTTGAGTGGGTTCCTTTCCCTTTGTCTTTGTTATTGTTATTTCCTTTGTTGCCATGATTCAACATTGGATTCGTGTATATCTTAAGATCCTGATTTCCTATAGGATGTTCCACGTTTATGATTCTTTTATCAATGAGATCTTGGATGATGTTTTTCAATCTCATACAATTGTTTGTGATATGACC
>VDFB02193867.1:469578914-469803088 GCA_007258455.2 Sequoia sempervirens
AGCAGTTGTGTTTTTGCTTTGGTTAAGTTGTTCATAACTGGTAGAATGACAACTCCTATTGTTGTGAAAGTTTTGGAGAGGTCGAGGCCCGCTTACTAAAAATATTCATCGAAGGTTTTTGAAGATGACCAAATGGGTGCATTTTCGTCAATTCCACACAAAATAATGTCGACTGAAGACACAAGGATGTATATTCGTGTGAAGTATGAGGAATATGATAACTCTAAATTGATTGATATTTGGAAAAAAGCATTTACTGGTGATGACTTCTTGGTAAAACTTGAGTACTCGAATGTGGTTGAGAAGAGATTGGATAGATGGAATAATTTTCTAAATTTCAGCTATGATGAAAAATATGTTAAACCAATCCTAAGCAGAATCCATGAAAAAATTGTCTAGACTGACCACCTACACTTGATAACTAAGGAAGCGTTTAGGGCTGTAACTTGACTTTGGGACAAAGATACAACACCTCTGTTGAAATCTGTGAAGAATGAGGTAGTGATGGAACTCACAGGAGCAACATATGACAAAAGAGCCCTAGTGACGAAAACCATTACTAATTCTACTGTGAAATATGCAGCCATGATGATTGGACATAAAATATATTTCACAAAATAGAGAGAATTATGTTTCGGCTACAAAAATCTATACTAGTTTTGATATAGTTGTGAACGGTGCTGATTATGATCTTTGTGAGCTTCTTCGGTTACAGTTGCAAGAGAACTTGAAGTCGATAGAGGAGACGAAGTATGCTTTCAAGTTTGGTTCTTTGATTATATGCTTATTGTTTTATTTCATGAGGAGACTTCTAGGAAAGAGTGAAGAAGTACATTAGGACTCATCCAGACCAGTAGGTCACCAAATTTTTGATTATTTGCATAGTCTAGGAAATTTGGATGCTCGAGATAATGCTCTAGCAACATTCTTTGCTGTATTTAAAATAAACATGAATGAAAGGGAGAGGATCCCAAAGAAAATTGTTGAGAAGTAGAAGGATGATATCATATTCCATGTCTCATCTGATGAATGCATGATTGTGGTTGTAGAACCTTGAACTATATGGATTCAACCTCTAGGATATGAGGTGATAGAAGATGAATTTGAAGGATATGTGTAATTATTGATGAAGAATCCAAAGGACCCCAACGAACCCAAAATTGGGACATATGCTGAAAAAGTCTATGGAGATTCATATGGAGCAGCAAAAGCCTAAAATTAGGAAGAAAGTGAAGCAAAAGCTTAAAGAAGATGGATTCAAAAATGAGGATATTTCCCTTGGAAGGGCTAAGGGATAAATAAGGGAGGCAGAATAATTAGGCCCAAGGAGATCCGAAAGGACTACCTCTGCAAAACCCTTTGCAACCCTTGCAACAAAGATTGAGCCCAGTATGGTTGATAAAGGTAAAGGTCCTATTTCCTCCAAATCAACTACAAGATCTGGGAAGAGGAAGGAAACTGCTATGATAGTCCCTGCAAAGAGAGGAAGAAATGAGAAAGTAACAAGGGAGAAAAATTTGAGTGTTATAGATGATCAGGATGATGAAGAAGAAGATCCTAAAGAAAAGTTGGTAAGAAGAAGAAGAGGAAGTTTACCCTCCGGTGAAGGTGCATCTATAGAAGCCGTTGGTTCCAAAAGCATACATGTTTTATCATCTTCTGACGATGAAGAAGAGCAAGAGTTTGGTATACATGTGCACACCAAGCCAGAATCAAAGAAGGCTAAGGTAGCCGGTGAGGCCTCTGAGGACCAGAGAGTTGAACAAGACATTCTGGTAAGTTTTGGCCCTCGATTTAAACTAGAGACAACTCTTAACTCCTTGCTAAATTTTGAGAATATGCTTCAACCCACAACTGAATACTATGATGAGGCTGGAGAAGAAGACAAGTAAACTCTGCTTTTAGCTATCATTGAATATGTTATTGTCTTAGAAGTCAAATGGGATGACATAAGAAAAGATGTACCTAAAATCATGTGGGATGATCTGATGAAAAGGAGATCTAAGGCCATTGTGTTTGAAGATAAAATTAGAAATGCTGCATATAATAAAATTGGGTCTTCCTTGACCCCTGATGATCTGAAATCTTTGAAGAATATCTGTGTTGAATTGTTTTGAATGAAGAGTAGAGTAAACATGCCGATGACAAGGAGCAAGAAGTTGAAAAATAAAGTAAGAAAAGAAACAACACAGGTAATCCGTGAGACTACAGAAACATATTGTATGATTAACATCGGTGAAGATGATGCTATTGTTGAAAATGTTGAGGAGAATACTCCTCCTGCTATAGGTAATGAAGATATTTCTAGAAATTTGGATGTTAAAATTAATGTTGGTGTTGAAAATGATGAGCATAATGAAGGAGAAGTTGAGCCTGAGATGCATAATGATGCTCCTCTGGAGCACACTGAAGCAAAAGAAATCAATGATGATCAAGGCAATGTTGAAGAAGAAAGTCAAGGAAATGGTGAAGAAGAATGACAAGACAATCTTGAGGAAGAACAAAATAAAGATGAAAAGGATGGAAATGAGGAAGAGGACAATAATGACAAAGATAATGATAAAGATAAAGATGAAGGAAAGGAAGAAGACAATAAAGAAGAGGAAGAAGAGGAAATAGAAGAAGAAAAGATGGAAGAGGAAGAGAACGAAGCAAAAATGGAAGAAAAGAAAAGAAGAGAAAATGGAAGAAAAGAAAAACAAAGATACTGAAGGGAAAAATGAAGAAAGTGAAAAGAAAATTGTGAAATCACTTAAGATTTCTAGAGAATCATCCTCCGGTAATGATGTTTTGAAAGGTTTTCTTTCCAAGCAAATCAGATTTCAACCGATTATTCCCTAGGAGCTTTTACAAATTCCTATGATTGAAGGTTTGGTGGATATGAAGAAGATGTCTCTGGTACATAAAGTAATGCTGGAAGATGCTATGCAAGAATTCGGTAGGGAGGAAATTTTTGAAGCACATCAAAGAGGAACAAAACTTGTATAGGATGCCCTCAAGGCATTACAAGAAGTCTTACCTAGTGCATCCATTGATACATCTCTCGCCCCTATTGAAAATATGAGATTGTTAGATTCTCTCAGGGAATATACCTCTGGGATTAATGAAAAGGCAACACAAGAATTTGAAGAGAAATTGGTGGAGAAAAGGTTACATGCTTTACATGACAAATGTGCTCTTGCATGTGCTCTAGAGTTGAAAAGAACCTGGAAGCCATGAAGGTTTGTGAGTCTGAGGCTAATGTTGTTCTTAGTTAATGCTTAAAGTGTCCAAATGCCACTCAAAATATTAAGGTTGCTATGGATTCCATTGAGTCTCAGCTGACAATAGTCTCTGATACGTATAGTTTATCTAAAGATAGAGACAACTCATCCTGGAATGCAATCTCTATGCATAAAAAAAATTCTTTGTTTTGCAGAAGCAGAATGAATAAAAATTATCAAGAAATTTGACCGGTTGAGTGACATTGTAAGAGTTGAATTCACTCTAGTTGGCAAGGCTCTGGCTTGCACAGAAAAGCTTGAAATGATAAACCTAACTCTTGATACTTCAGAAGGTGTAGAAGAAATTATGATTGAGTTGGAGTCTTTGAACATGATTCTGATTGTTGCTAAGGATAGTTGGGAGAGTGGAAAAGTTGTATGGGAAGGCATTCTGAAGGAGCTTCAAGGCTCATCATCTTCCAATTGATAAATGTTTTTTTTTCTTTCTTTGCTTTAATGTTTTTCTGTTGTTTTTGGCACACCCTTTGTCCTTGATGTCAAAGGAGGAGTGGAGAATGGTGAAATGGTGTTAGGGGGAGAAGCATTGTAAATAAGGAATTCTATAAATATTCTTTTTTGGTTTTTGGCACATGTTGCCATCAATGACAAAGGGGGAGATTGTTGGAAAAATGAAGAAGAACATCTCATTTTGTTGTTTTTTGTTGTCATTGATGTCACCAGGATATATGAGTTGCAATTGCAAGATCAAGACTGAAGTTATTCTGGTATTTTAGTCTGGTATCTGAATCGGTATTTTTCTTACATCCTCTAGTATTTTGGTCTGCATTTGTTTGCCGGTGATTACTGCTGATTTCGGTTTTGGGAAATGGTTTGTAGATGTTGGGAGCACATACATTCAAGATCTCACGTATCCAATTGCTCGTATGGTGTATTGGTATTACATTGGTGTTTTCTTTTTGTGCTAATAGGTCTATCCCTGACCAACCTAATGAATGTATCGTGTAATGATAAAATACTTTTGTTATGCAGATATATGTATGACCTATTTTAGGTCCTTGCCGACATAATGTAGCATGCTGAAGGTTTGAATTATCTTCTTGAAATAATTTTATGAATGCTTGAAGTTGATAGATGGTATTTTTTGTAAATATGAAGTGCATCTAATTAGGTCGACCTAATTGATGCTTGTGGAGAGATCAAATATATATATATTAGATAATATTTAAAAATTATGATGTGGATTTTGGTGTGGTGTGAATGCAAATAAGAAGTGAATATGATGAAGTGTGTTAAGTCAGTTTACTGAGCTACATTGGAACTGAATCTGCAATCACTAGGTGTACTCCATCAGTTCATTTTCTAGTTGTAAGCCAATTTTCTGTCATTGTAATTTTGTAGGTAGTGAGCCTTTGTTTCTGGACAGTGAGTCCTGGTAGTGAGCCACCCATTTTATAATATTTTATAATTGGTTATACTATATTGTGAGCTAACACTCACCTTGGTTTTTCCCTTTTTTGGTTTTCCACGTAAAAATCCTGATGTTCATGTGTTCTCTAATTTCATGTTATTATAATGCTTTTAATTATATTTGTTGTTGTATGCATAAGAATAATTGGATGGTATATGATCAAAAAATTTAAGAAGATACTGATTCACCCCCCCTCAGTATCTTGGACATTTAACATAGTGTAGATTGTGACTCTAAATTATAGAGTTTTCTTAGAAAGTTGATTTTCTTTGTAGTGAGATATGCCCATGTGGTTGTAGCATTGTAATTTTTGTTCATCTATAATTTCATTTTTGAAAGAAATTGAAAGTAGATTATTTTTCCTCCTACATTTTTTGTGTTAATATCTATTGTGTGTTATGTGTGGGTTTTGGGTGGAGTAGCCCCTCATCAGTTTGGGTTATTACACAAGGGAATGAGAGCATGGCTCAAAAATTGAATGCCTAATGGATCACCAAGATGAATAATTATAGTTAATGTGGATTGAAACTGTAGTGAGCATAATTTTTTGTTCACATTATTGTTGATATAGATGATGATAATTGAAGGCCAATATTTTCTTATCTTTATGTACATAAAGTTTCTCTAACTAGTTGAAGAAGAATCTCCTCTTAAAATAGAATAGGGAGAAAGATAGTTGAATGAGGGTGTAGGTGTTTAACACTTGAGTTGTAGGGTCTCAAGATCAAGAAAGAAATACTATTATTCCAAGAGCAAGGGAATTATGGTAGAACAAAAGAACAACAAGACCAATCATAGATGAGATCCTTCTCTCTTTAACCTTCAATAATAAATGCTATAAATACTAGGTTGAGAAGAAGTAGAAGAGTATGAAGCATGCCAAGAAATGATAGCTAGTCCCCAACAAAATGAAAGTAGAGAAGAGAACTAGGAGGTAAGCATTAGATGGGGTTGAAATCAAATAGCATAGACAAAGAAGTATTTGTGCTTACTTCTAAACTATTAAACCACATCCAAACAAGAGAAAACAAATAATGAAGAGAATAAGAAATACAAAACATAAAAGAAAATACTCCCCATTATAGTTGATTCTTTCTCTTACTCTCCTTCTTCTTGTTATGCAACTTTTCCCTCAGATTTGTTGAAACACTTGTGCAAAACCTGCAAATGGTAGCAAGAAAGTTGGAGAAAAATAGTTGTTAAGCTGAAAAAGGAGAAGGAAGGTTGTTTTTATAGACAACCATTGGAATGGACAGTTGAGATTAATCTTCTAGAAAGATTCCAAGATCAATGGATGAGAATGCATGAGAGAGATGTTACAAAATGGATGGTTGAGATTAAGTCTCAGAAAAGATGCCAAGATCAACGGTCTAGAATTGATGCACCAAGAATATGCCATGCATGGAAAAACTATGACGTTGACGGCTATGATGCCTGACAGCTATGACAGACATGCAAGGCATGCAGGCTATGACAGAAATGAATGTTATGACAGAGGATTATGACAGAGCATCTTTGACTAGGTGGAGGTGCATAAATAATTTATTTTAAATTATTTATTCAAAATGGAGGAAAATGACAAGTGGAATGGAAAATAAATAATTTATCCAAATTATTTATTTAGGGAAAATGAAAAGAGGAGCATTTAATTAAATTTATCAATTTAATTAAATGGAGAGATGGAAATTAGACATGGATAATTAATTTGAATTATTTATCCAAAAGAGAGAATGAAACACAATTAAATAATTTTGACAATTATTTAATTATAGAAGAATAAAAGGTCAAATAATGATTACTATTATTATTTGACTATAGATGAAAGATAAATAATTAAATAAAAAATGATTTATTTAATTATTGAAGAAAGGGATATATTAGCGATGCAATTAAATAATTTTAATTGATCAAGATAGAATAAAGATGAGAAGGTGAATTAATTAAATAATTAAAAACTATTTAATTAATAGAGGAATGCAGTCACACCTAATTGAATAATTAAATTTATTCAATTATCGAAGAACAATGACAAAGAAAAATGACGCTCGTGGACTTAGGATATTTTTTAGTGTCTACATCTTCAATTGTGAGAGTGAGATTTTGGAGAAAGCTAAGTGATAGAGCTAGAGCTAGAGATAGGAGTTATTTTATTTTAAAAGCAAGTGCTATATTACTAAACACTGGAATTGTTGCAACATTTGGGTGATTCAATATAAGTAAAGACATTGTGCTTTGGTCCTCTTTCTTGTATTGATTTATCTTGCATGGTTCTTGTTATTCTATCTTTCAAGATTGCTTGAAGAAAATTTGATATATGTTATATTTAGAGTTAGATATGATTTAATGGTGTTTATGGTTTGATGTTTGAAGTGTTGGTAGCAATCATTGGTCCATACTTTTAGCAACTGGCTGATTGTAGGTTCCTCTGTAAAGTTAGCCTAGACCTTATATTTGTGTGCTTAGTTCAATTGTGAGTATTTATTCATTTCAATTGCAAAATAGGGTTGGTATGGATGAATGTCTCATGATTTTAAAATCTTTAGTTCCTTAGAATATTTCACCATTTCTATAAGATTGCAAATGAAATCTGGGTTAAGAAGGAATTAGTTTTGATGGATTGGTTCATTTCAAATATTTTATCATTTGCATTGTTAATCTTAGGAATAATTTTTATCTTAGGATCTCTCTTAAACCTTTATATTTTGCTATTTCTTTTATCATCTAGGTTAGATTTAGGATTTCAAGTATCAACACATTACAAAATATGACAAGTTTGAGGATTCAACATTTGGTTGTAAGGTCCCTTTGTGATTACCAACATTTTCACATTTATCATTGAGTTATTTTTGCATTGTCAAGATCTGACATTAGAGACCTTGGGGTTATCTCTTGAGGCTTTTTGATAGAGATTTACCTTTCAAGAGAGATAGGATATTATATTTTTTCTGAGTTGTTGCTGTGTAGAAAATACCATCAACAAATTGGCACTAGAAGGAGGGCCTGAATAAGCAAGATGGATCAATTGTTGTCTACCATTTCTCCTAAAAGATTTTGAAGAACTAGATCTATGCCAGGAGAAGAAGATTTTCAAAAGTTGCAAGCTCCTACCAGGTCAAGAAAGACCAGAAGAACAGGAGAATCATCATCCACCCAGCCACTTCCATCATCTCCTTCATCCTCATCTTCATCAAGTCCATCTTCATTTGATTTTGAAGCCATTCCCATCTATCAGCCTCAACCAGCCATAAATTAGCCTTTACCACCCCCACCTCCACCAATGGCTTTCCTTGCTAACAACCCATCTTGATTATCCTTCAACAACTATAATGCCATGCCCAAAAATCCTGAGCATTTCTATTCCAAATTCCATGTTAATGATCCCAATAGAACGACAGAGGAACACATCAAGATTTTTCAAACTTGTCTTATGGATTAGGGATTTAACCATGAGGATGTTGCATGCATGCTCTTTCCTTATTCCCTAGGAGAAGATGAATTCTACTGGTATAATCATTTTCCTACTGGATCAATTCATAATTGGACTAAGTTGGAAGCTACATTTTTGTAGAAATTTAAGATTCCCATTAGTGCTAATGAGCTGTATCTGTAGTTCACTAAAGTCAAGAGAGAAGTTAATGAGCCTATAGGGTCTTTTAATAATAGATTCCATCGTGCATACACTAGATTACATGCTCCTTATGTTGTCTATGATACTACCACCTTGGAGGTTTATTACCAAGCTTTGGATAGTCTCACAACTTCCTTCATGATTTCAATGGAGAACTAACCCTCTAGCTACCTTGCTTGATGCATACATAGTGGCTGTCAAGGTCAGTATTGATTTGAGACAACACTTATCTGGCCCTTTAGCATCATTACGACCCATTGCTTACCCTGGGAAAGTTCAGGCTCTCAATCAGGATCTTACCAATCATACTCCTATTATGAATCCAATACCTCAGTTTCCTCTAGTCCCCCATCTAGGAGATCCTATAAATCAAGTCCCACCAGTGATCAATTATCCTAAATAGAGTGTTAATCAACCCATTCATTCACAACCACATGTTGATTTCCCTACATATTTGCAAAATTCTAAATTCTTGAACCAACTATTGAGCTCTGGTGTGGCAACAAGATATCCTCAAAATAATGTGAAACAAACTTCATATAGTAATCTTGATAAGGAGAGGTTGGATGAGCTGACCAAACAAGTGAAGAAGTTGAACATGGAGGTCACCTATCTGAGAAATTAAAATAGTCAACTCCAAGCTACTCAAAGGAGTATACATAGTCTAACCACAATAGGGAAAATTGGGAGCCTCAACAAGGAAAAAACTTTGACATAGGACAACATTTTGAAATAGGAAAAAACTTTGAAAGAGGGCAACCCTCCAGTCAAAATTTTGATAGGGGCATGTTGGTGGACAAGGATTTGAGAGGAGGAAACAACCCATACATAATAGGACTCGGAGTATAAGTCCAAATAATGGAGGTGTCCCTACTCCATTAGACCAAACTTATAACTAGGAAAAACCTTTAGGTGGTGTATATTTAGCAAAGTCAGCTCTATCTGGATGGTGCAAGCTACACAAAACAAATCAACATTCTGAGTTAGATTACCCAAAATTTTAGACTGCTGCATCCATTTTCTAGAATGAGGTTGAGAAAAATTCCAGTGGTTAAGAGTTGGTGCCATTAGGACCTTATGACTCTCAGGTCTTGTTAGTGAATCATGCCCCATTTCCCAAAGGAGAAGAGAATGGAGTAGAGGAGGATTCAAATTAGTCAGAGGAGGAAACAAATCAAGTGTGTAATGGGGATGAGATTTCTTAGATTTTTAATGAAAGTCCTAACAATGATAATGACCCCTTGGAGGAAGAAGAAACTTGTGTTGAAGAAGTGTAGGTTTTCCAAATGCCAATCAAGAAGTATGACTTCAGGGATAGGCCAACCAAAGGACCACAAGATAGAAGACCATTCACCACCTCCATCCCTCCAAATAACTTCATCATACCTCTTGATCCTAATGCTAGTAACAATACATCATATCCCCATGTACATAAGCAATGTCTGTCAAAGGAAGGACAAGCACAAGCTGGGACATCCAAAGGAAAGAATGTAGATATCGACAAGGATAAGGTAGTGGAATATTTCAAGGAAGCTCCCATGAACATGAGAACAAAGAAATTAGGTGAATATGTGGCTGAAGAACTTAAGAAGCTCAAGGTAATTCTTTTTGCATTTGAATTATTGAGAGTACCTGCGTCAGAAATGTAGTCTTAGGAGATTTCAATGTGAACATTGTATCGCAAGATAAAACAGCTAGTGGGACTACTAGTAAAGTACCAAGTTCTCAAGTGTTGAAAGATCAAAGTCATGTTCAAGCACTATTTGGGGACAAAGGGAAGGAAAAGGAAAAAAACCAAGTTGCCTAGGCTGATACAAAGTTGACTCTATTCCAAGGAAAAATAGAAACACCTCAATTTTCTAATTTGTGTTCACATCTTTGGAAAGAATCTGCACAATTTTCTTATCGATTCAGGTGCTTTCACTAATGCAATGACATTTACTATCTCTAGATCCCTAGTAATTACCCCTGCTACCTCTCAAAAGAACGTCACCCGACTGGAAAAAATGGAATTAAATGTAGTGGGAGAACTAAACATGATCCCTATGCAAATTGCTTCAGACCCTAGAGTCTAGAAGGTCATTAATATTCAAGTAGTAGATATTCCTAACTCCTATGGGCTGATCCTAGGAAGATACTTCACCAAAGCTTTGAATGGATATGTATCAACTGATCATTCACACATGTGGCTTCCCTAGAAGGGAGTGCGAAATTGAATCAGGATTGAAAGAGAACCTCGAATAAAGTATGTATTCACAGAATACCAAAATACTTCCAATGAAATATTAGTGTTAGAAGTAAGCATGGGTAATTATGTGTTGGAAGCCTCGGTTGAGGAGTCAAATACAGAAGAAATTCTCATGTTTCATACCACACCCATTGATTTCACAACATAATCTAGTAGTACGGGAGCCTTGATAGAGCCAGTTGAAGAAGATGAGGACCCTGAAGATAACCAACTTAGTTTGTTGGAAAAATTTCAAGAATTCATCCAAAAATGTATAGAAGATCAGATTCATTTTGGGTAGAGATATGAACTTTGATGAGTTGCTTTTTCCAAATTGGTGTAGATTCCACAATGCTTCTCACTTAGAGTTGGAATGCTACTTGTGCCAGAAAACAATAGAGCAGGTACATAAATGCATTAATCCCACTCTAGTAGTCAGAATTAATATACAAAATACTCAAGATGATCCCAAAGTGAAGAGGGTGGTGCCTTTTGAAGAACTTTCCAACAACAACAATACAACAGATAAAACAAAGATATCTGGAGTTGCTGGCTATTGGACACTAATATTTGATGGATCCAAATCAAAGCAAGGTGCTGGAGCAGGATTTAAGCTGATTAGTCTAAAAGGTAAAACTTATTTTGCTTCTCATAGACTCCAGTTTCAATGTACTAATAATGTGGTTGAATATGAGGCTTTGATTCATGGATTGCTTATGACACTAAGAAAGAAGGTTAAGATTCTACAAGTATTTGGAGACTTTGAGTTAGTGGTTAAGCAAGTTAGGAAGAAATACTCATGTCATGATAGAAGCATGACCAATTATAGGCATAGATTTTGGGATCTCATTGAAGGATTTGATGCCTTCAACATTCAATTGATACCACGTAGCAAGAACCAAACTACAGATTCTCTGGCTTAGGCAGCTGGCACCTTGTAGCCTTTGTCCCTCTCCAGTTTGAAGTTCACTATGGAATTAACTCTAGTACCTTCAGTTTCCAAACAATGTGACCAAATTCTAGGTGTTTGAAGATGACAAACATATCTTGGATTTTATCAAAAACTTTGATGTATTCACCTCTTAGATCATCGATGAAGGTGAACCTCAAGAAGCAAAAATGGACTTAGAAGGGGTCATTAATTTGAAGACTAATACTATTCCAAGGGGAATGGTGCAATTGGAGAGGATTTTTGACCTTGATAGAATAAAAATATTAGGAGCTAGAAGCCAAGAAGGAATCCATCAATAGTCAATGTGACACATACATCATGGGGACTTCAGAGGATATCAAGAATGTCTTCATTGGCAAGGTATGTACTCTAGAAGAGAGAAAAGGAATCATTGATTCATTACATATATATCAGGATGTAATAGTGTGGAGTTATGAATATTTGAAGACATACAACACTTCAATTATTGCACACACCATTCTTCTCAAGCAAAGAGCAAAACCTTTCAGGCAAAGGTAGAGACCAATCAATTCCTTGTTGGAGTTGATCATTCAAAAAGAGGTACAAAAGTTACTCTTAGCTCATATCATATTCTTGATAAAATATTCAACCTGGGTTGCAAATTTTGTTCTAGTGAGAAAGAAAAATGGAGAGATCAAACTATGTGTTGATTTTAGGAACCTCAACCAGGTATCATAAAAAGATAATTATCCAGTTCCTTCATTGGATGAAGTGCTTCAGATTGTCAACGAATCTCAAATTATGTATTTTCTAGATGGGTACTCTAGATATAACTAGGTCATGGTGCAATATGAGGATAGGTGTAAAACTTCCTTTACTACAAAATGGGGCACTTTTGCTTACATGAACATGCCCTTTGCGCTGATCAATGCTGGAGCTACCTTCTAGAGAGCCATGGATATTGCTTTCAAAGAAATCATTAGTAAGTGCATAATTATTTATATGGATGATTTGATAGTCTTTTCCAAGAAGTGAGGTGATCACATAGCATATTTATGCAAAGTTTTTAAAAGGTGTAGATAATTTGGCATTTCACTTAATCCAAAGAAGTGCATTGTTGTGTAGTTTTCACACACACACCCCGTGGAGAGTAGGGACCCCCTCTAGTTCTAGTATTGGGTGCTTTTGATCATTTGATTATGAGGATCTGATTGCTTTGAGATGTTCTTAGATGCTTATCTTGCTTGTACAAATGCCCCTTTTGAAGTAACACTTTGAAAATCCTAAGTCTTGAGTAAAATTTTGGGTTTTCCTTTATTTTTAGGAAAATTCCCCCAAGCGGAAATTCTTGAATGCTTGGGAAACCTGATGAAGGCCATTTTCACACTGTTTTCCAAATTTTTGGAACTTCGCAAAATTTTTTCTTCATCAGAATTTCTTGAAATTCTATCAAGCCTTCAGATCCTTAAAATTTCGTCTTGCCTTCGAATCCCCGAGCTTGTCGTGGATGGTCTTGTCACAAGAATTCATGCTTCTTGTATGATTCTACAACCCACTTTTATTAGATTTAAATGTGATTTGTGCTGAGAATTTGGGTCATTGCCTTTGTTGTAAGATTTGACAAGGCTTGATTTTGAATTGCCATTGTTGAATCTTGCATTTGAATTGTGATAATTTGCTCTAGTTGAATTTTTGGTGATTGCTTACATTTGCTAGGACTATGGGATTTCACGCCAGTTGCTACTATTTCAATTATTCTTCACTCATGGTATGTTCATGTCGCCTTCACTTGTAGTTGATGAGTTTTATTGCTTCATGGTTTGTGTGTGTGCCTTGAGTCGAGATTGTGATATAATGAAGTTCGACGATAGACCTAGGGTTACTCATTTTGGTTTGATGCCCTTGTATTTTGTGTTGGCCTTCCTTCTGCTCGATTGTAACTTAATAGGGCTAGCTATTGCTCAAATTGATCCTTAGTTTAGATTTCATGCTTTACTATTTCAAGCTTTGGTTTGACCTGGCACTCCCTAACCTTCGATGAATTCATGTCTTGGGAAAATTGAAATCGTTTGTGTGCCATTCAAATCTTGTAATCACCTTGGCTTAGGAAGATTTTAAGGGAGTTTGTAGGAGGATTAGTGGGATGAAGGGGTGGGTTGTAATCAAAGTGTGCATTTGAAGTGGTATCTTAGGGTTTTCCTTATGGCAATCGTTGCTCACATTGATTGAGTCACACCTAGATGGATTGAAAAACCTAGACTCTTCATTTTACAATCTAAACAAATGGAATCCAAGATTGAGTCCCTAAGTTCCTAATCATTTGATCAAATTGATTAAAGCCTTGAAGAATTTGAAATATTCAAGATTTTGAGCTATTCGTGGAATTCTACCTCTGTCAGAATTCCCTAGTTTTCCATCGCTTCCCCTTTTCTGTGAGAATATGTGGAGTTACATTGAGTTTCATGGATTTCCATCCTAGGCGGAAATCCCCAAAAAGTTAGAAAAGTAAGGAATTAGGGAAATGCATGAGTTAATTGTTAATGATTTTTCTTCACATGATTTATTTGAGTAATATAAAGATTTTTTGTGCTATTTTCTATATGATGATGTGGATTGAATGACCTATGAGTGGATATTGCTTCTTCATTGCTAAAATTTTCCTAGCCCAAAATTCCCCGAGATTCCTGTCTAGCTTAAAGTCTGCGAGAGGATGAAAACACCTGAGCTCTTAAAGGAGTAATATTTATGGTGTTTTAGGGGATTTTATTCACCATGGGACTTATTAAAAGGATGAATATGTATTTTATGATGGAATAAATCAAATTCTCATGCTTTAATACATCTTCATGGTGGTCTCTTTTCTGAATGCAGGCTGAATCAAGCAAGGCCATTGTTGGAAGAACAAAGGGAAGGGTAATGGATCCTAGTGAGGAGGAAGTGTCTATCTTAGAGGCTGAGAGAATCAATATGGAAATGAAAAGCAAGACCCCGAAGAGAAAGTTTTCCTCCATTTGGTTAGAGATGATAGACACCAATGCTAGGAAATGGGACTATGAGGAGTTCAGAGCAAGAATGGCAGTGCAAGATCCTCCTTAGTTAGCAAGTAGATTGGTGAGCTCTGGGTTGGCTCATGTGGTCAGTTTCCCTCCTACACTATAGTGCTACGAGCTAGTCTTGGAATGTGCTAGACACTATCATCTAGATACACAGAGAATAATTGGTCCACAAGGTAGAGTGCATGCCAATTTATCTCCCATCTTAGTGGCTCAGACATTTGATATGCCAGATAGATCTCATGTAGTGAGTTTTGATCTTGGCATAGCCAAGAATTACTATGTTGATAATACAAATAAGGATTTGGAGGTTATCAATTCATGGTTGGAGAAACCTAAGCCACACATGTCCAAGTTGCCTAAGTAGTTGTACAGAGCCAAGTTCAAATCAGAATATTATGATGCAGTCACTCTCCTCAACAAAGTGGTGGGTTTGAAGACTACAAGGATATTTGAAAGTTGGATGTTTTACATCATAGTAAGAATGGAGAAAAATGTGGATTATCATTAGCCAGGTATCATCAGTGTTGTGATCCATGATTAGTTGTGCAATTTTTTGTAGACCAAGAGCTTCACAATGACATCTTACTTGGTTTTGTTCCTTGGCAAGGTTTCATCCTTACAAGGGACTAAGTGCAAGAGGGACCTTTGGCTAGGATGTTATCAATGAGGTTTATCCTTAGCTGCATTTGGATAGGTCAAGCTATAGGAGGGTGAATGATGCATTCACCATGTATATCAGAAGATTGCTACAAGGAGCAGAACATGTAAGTATTTATAATGCAACTAAGGAATTGATGTAAAAATATGGAGCATGGTTTATGCAATTTCCTACTTTCTCATTTATCAGAATTGATGGTTGCCAAAGGGATCCATATAGATTGCCCAGGTATCCAATGGATCATGTTATACTTTTGGAGGTTACCAAGAAAGTCTCTACCTTTGATGATATTTTTGAAGAAGGAAATATATAAAACCGTCTTGGGATGTGACTTCCCATTGGGGATAGGATTCAATGAGGTCTACCCTTCTTTGATCACAACACACTCTTCTAAAGAAGAAATGAGCACTCTAGGTTTTTCATTTCACTCTAAGAGGCCTAGATTCAAAAGGATAGGAGAAGCTCAAAAGAGGGCTAGCAGAGAATTCATACATAAAGATTATATTGAAGATTATTGGGCCAATTGTAAAGATGAGTTTGAGGTCTGAAGGAAGAAATTCTCTAGGTTGCCAACAAGTTTAATTAGGATGTACAACATCAAGGCCATTCCTGACTAGCTTGATGATGATGGGGAAGTAATCCAAAGCCATGATTATGAGTCAATCAAGGACAAGACCATAAGTGAGATTGATTGGTTAGAGGAAGAGAAAACTGAATTGGAAAAAATCAATGCTCATGTTATTAAATATGCCAAGTTGTGCTCAAACATAATATTTGGGAGCTGGACAATGAAGGGGAGTAGTACACATATGACCTAATGGGAAGTTTAGAATCCCAGTCCACCTCTGAAGATGAGAAAGATCCAAAAGGTATAAAAAAGGTGGTTCTCCCTTCAAAATCAAGATGAAAGGTATCCAAGTAGAGGCTTAGAAAGAAAAGAAAAGGAAGCCTATTTCCAAGAAGAGGAAAAATACCTTAAAAGAGAATACATCGACTAAGGAGGAGCATGAAGAAGAAGGGAAAAAGGATCGTCTCCCTATTCCAAAAAGGAGAAGAGTTGCAAGAACTTCAAGAAAAAAAAGAGGACAACCTAAGGGACAAAAAGAGGAAACGTGACCACATGTGGTAGATGTAGAGAGCTCTAGAGAAAAGACACAAGTTTACACTAGGAAGGCTAGACTCCCTCTCCAAAGGAAAGTCTGGTGAAAGAAGGTGCCCCTATAATTCCCTCTATAACACAATAAGAAAAAATTTCTACTCCTCTTTCGGCTCAGAGTTTGAATAATGAAGAGAATGGACAAATAGGAGTTGTTGTTAAAGATGCACATCAAGGCGAGGAGACGAAATAATTCCATGTTGGAGATCTCCATAGTGCAGAAGTAGAACTTGGCAACATTCTCCAGTCCTCTTTGGTATCTTATGAGGATTCACCAGTCAGGGAAGAAGAAGAGAAATCCATGGAAGAGGGAAAGGAACATGAAAGGAATCCCTCTCCTATTAAGGTTACGACAAGGACATTAGATCAAGAAGAGAGTTAGAGGTTAGAGCATGATAAGAGGCAAGAAGAAGTAGAAGGGAAAAATGAAGAGGTCCATTTAGTGCATGATGACGATGTTGGGCCTTCTATGGATCAACCTGAAAAGGAGAAACTAGATGAGCAATAATTGGATGCCTATGCTCCATGTTGGCTTAATGGAAAATTAAAGAGCAAGTAGGTGGTTGTGGATGACACTCCAAATTGGGATGAATTGCTAGCACATATTGGAAAAGGAATTTAAGCCAATAAGAAGGTCAATATTATTTCTAGGATTGGTAGAGATGAAGCCAATAATAGGGTGATCCAAATTGTTACCCCTATACAAGATAAAAATAAGGATGAGGTGACTCACCAAGACTACAATGTTTAGACAATTAACTTGGGGCCCACCTCCATGATACAAGAAGTTGAAGAATTTCAAGGATCTAGTGCTGCAATCCTAGGAAGGTTGAACAAAGAGGTGCAAACTAAAGAAGAATTAGATAAGGAAAATGAAAGGTTGAAAAAGTATTTGCAAGATCTTATGAAGCCTTTGCAGACAAGGGGTGTTGAAGAAGATCCACAAGCAGGGAAAACAAATAGAGGGTACCCTTATATATATATATAACAAGTGCATTTCATTTTTTAATGTCATGACTGGCAGAAAGAAGTTTGCACTAAGGCATCTCAGCCTAGAGAAATTAAGAAAGTGGTGGCATGACATTTATGCCCCAATGAATGATGGACCAATTACGGTTCACCACTTGGATGATGCAGCCAGATATATTGTGGTCATGGAAAACACCAAACCATCAAGGTGGAATGGGATAAAATTATCAAGCAAGCAAGGGAAGATATTAAATTTGTTAAGAGAAAGTTTAAAATATTAATTATTCCACCTTTGGCCGACTTGGAAAGGATTTTCTTGATGGTGCAAGATAAAGTGGGATGAGATAAAGACAAGGGGGAGGGAATTTAATGCAGGGCTATATCAAAATTTGTGCTTCCCCATTATTCCTTCATCATCTTTCACATGCATTGGACTGTGTTGCACTAGAAAACCCAGGCTAACATGGATGAGTTCAAGCATTTAATGTAAATATTATTTTATTTTAGAACATTCTTGGCCGTCTTGTTTTGTGGCCGACCTTCTTATAACCCTATTTGGGCCGAAATAGCATGAGATTTCTATAAGTATGGAATTTTTCCTCATTTGTAAGGGCTAGATGATTAGATTTTGAAGCAAGCTAAGTAATAGAGCAGAGGCTAGTGTTAGGAGGTAGTTTTATTTTGAAGCAAGTGTTGTTACAAAACATTGGAATTGTTTCTATCATTGGATGATTCAATACAATAGAAGACATTGTGCTCTTGGTGATTTCTCTTGTGTTGACTTATCTTGTATTGTTTTTGTTGTTCTATCTTTTGAGATTTATTGATAAATACTAAAATATTTTAGATTTAGAGTTAAATATAATTCAATAGTGTTTATGGTTTGATGCTTGAAGTGTTTGTAGCAATCAATTGTCCATACTTTCTGCAATTGGATGATTGTGAGTTGCTTTGCAAAGTTAGCATAGACCATATATTCATTGTGCTTAGTTCAATTGTGAATGTTTGTTCATCTCAATTGCAATAGGGTTGTTTTGGATGAATATTCATAATCTGAAAATCATTAATGCCTTAGAAGATTGCACTATTTTTGTAAGATTGTAGGTTCATCTAGGTTGAGAAGGAATTAGTTTTTGGGGATTGGTCCATTTCAAGTATTTCATCATCTGCACTGTTGATCTTAGGAGTAGTTTAAATCTTAGGAATTTCTCTTAAACCACCATCTTTTGCTATTTCTTTACCATATGTGTTAGATTTAGTACTTGAAATATCACCTTATTGCAAGATCTAATAAGTTTGAAGATTCAACATTGGTTCATAAGGCCCCTAGTGATTACCAGCATTTTCACATTATCATTGAGTTGTTTATGCATTGTCAAGACTTGACATTAGAGACCTTGGGGTTATTTCTTGAGGCTTGTTGATAGAGATTTACCTTTCAAGAGAGATAGGATTTCCATATTAAATTTGAGTTGTTATATAGAAAACACTATCAACAGATTGGCGCTAGAAGGAGGGCTTGAATAAGCAAGCTAGATAGATTCTTGTTTGCTATTTCTCTTGAAAGATTCTAAAGAAGAACTAGATCTACTCTAGGAGAAGAGGAATTTCAAGAGTTGCAAGCTCCTGCTAGGTCAAGAAGGACTAGAAGAAGAGGATAATCATCATCCAATCAGTCATTTCCATCATCCCCTTCATCCTCATCTTCATCAACCCCATCTTCATTTTATTCTGAAGCCATCCCTATTCAACAACCTCCACCAGCCATAAATCATCCATTACTACCCCCACCTCCACCAATGGCTTTCCTTGCTAACAATCTATCTCCCTTGGCTTTCAATAATTACAATGTCACGCCCAAGAACCCTAAACACTTATGTTAAAAGTTCCATATTAATGATCCTAATAGAATTGTAGAGGAACATATCAAGATTTTTTGAACTTGTCTCAAGGATAGGGGAATCTATCATGAGGATGTCACATGTAGGCTCTTTCCTTATTCTCTAGGGGAAGATTCCTTCTACTGGTATAACCACTTTCCTGCTGGGTCAATTCATAATTGGAATGAGTTGGAAAATGCATTTTTGTAGAAGTTTAGGATTCCCATTAGTGCTAATGAGCTTTACCTGCAGTTCACCAAGGTCAAGAGAGAAGTTAATGAGCCTATAGGTCCTTTAAAAATAGGTTTCATCATGCATATACCTAATTGCAACCCCCATATGATGTTGATGATGCTACTGCTTTAGAAGTCTATTATGAGGGTCTTGATAGCCTGACAACTAATTTTATGAAATAGAGATCTAATCCTCCAACTAACGTGCTTGATGCATACATAGAAGTTGTTAAGGCTAGTACTGATTTAAGGAAACATTTCTTTGGCCCTTTACCATTGCTAGGACCTACTGCTCACGCAACGTAGGTCTATGCCATCAATCAAGCTCTTACCAATCATACCCCTATCATGAACCCAATGCCTCAGTTGCCTTTGGTCCCTCATCTAAGACCTCTAATGAATCAAGCCCCACCCACACTCAGCTATCCTCAACAAAGTGTTAATAAACCTCTCCATCCACAATCTTAGATTGGTTTCCCCACATATCACAAAATTCTTAGGTATTGAACCAGTCACTGAAATTTGGTGTTGCAATAGTATACCCTCAAAATAGTGTGAACCAGATTCTATATACCAATCCAGAAAAGGAAAGGTAGGATGAACTGACTAAACAAGCTAATAAGCTAAACATGGAGGTCACATATCTAAGAAACCAGAATAGTGAACTCCAAGCTACTCAAAGGAGTATGCAATCTAATCACAATAGAGAAAATTAGGGGCCTCAGCAAGGACAACATTTTGACAAAGGACATAATTTTGAAAAAGGACAGCCCCTCTGGCAAGAACTTTGATAGGGGGAAAGTTGGTGGAAAAGGATTTGATAGAAGACAACCACCTAGACAGAATAGGACCTAGAATACAAGGCCTAATAATGGAGGAGTCCTCACCCCATTGGATCAACCAACTAATCAAGAGAAGCCTCCAAGTGGTGTGTATTTAGTTGAAGATGCTTTATCAGGGTGGTGTAGACTCCATAAAACTAGTCAACATTCTAAGTTAGACTGTCCTGAGTTCCAAACAACTGCTTCTATCTTTCAGTATGAGGTGGAGAATAATGCAAGTAACCAGGAGTTAGTACCATCTACTCCTTATGACTCACCTGTGCTACTGGAAAATAATGCTCCTTTCCCACATAGTGAGGAAAATGGGCCTGAAGAAGAATCAAGCCAGTCTAAGGAGGAGGCAGATCAAGTGTGCAATGGAGATGAGATTACATAGTTGTTTAATGAAAATCCTATGAATGATAATGGTCCCATGGATGAGGAAGAAACCTATGTTGAAGAAGTGTAGACATTCCAATGACCAATCAAGAAGTATGACTTGAGAGATTTTCAAGGCAGATGCAAGCACACTAGAGGTCCATTCACCACTTCTATTCCTCTATATCCTAATTCAGCAATAATCTGACCTATCTACACGTGCCTAAGAAATATCTATCAAATGAAGGACAAACACAAGCTGGGGCATCAAAAGGAAAGAATGTAGATACCAACAAAGACAATGTGGTGGAATGTCTCAAGGAGGCTCCTATTGACATGGATACAGAGCAGTTAGCCACATATGTTGAAGAGGAACTCAAGAAGCTAAAGGCAAGCCTTTCTGTATTTGAATTATTGAGAGTACCCGCTATTAGAAATGTCATTTTAGGAACTTACAGTATGAATTCAGTATCACAAGATAGATCCGTCGGTGGGAGTGTTAATAAATCATCTATTTCTCAATTAGTAAAAGATTAGAGTCAGGCTCCTACACAACCTAGAGACAAGGGGAAAGAAAAAGATAAGAGTCAAGTTTCCCAGGTTGATACTCCCCTAACTTTATTTCAAGGTTGAACATAAACTCCTCCATTTCTAATTTTTTTTCACCTATTTGGAAAGAACTTGGACAATTGTTTGCTAAATTCGGGTGCTTCCACCAATGTGACACCCTTTGTTGTCTGTAGAGCCTTAGGCATTACCACTATTGTCTCCCAAAAGAAAGTCACCCAACTAGATAGAACAAAGGTTAATGCGGTAGGGGAACTGAACATGATCCTTGTGAGAATTTCCTCAGATCCCAGAATTCAACAAATCATTAATATACAAGTGGCTGATATACCTAGCACTTATGGTTTGATTTTGGGAAGAGATTTTACTAAGGCTTTGAATGGATATGTATCAACTGATCAGTCCCACATGTGTCTTCCTTGGAAGGGATTACCAAACTAGATTAGGATTGAAAGGGAGCCTAGGATGAAGTATATGATCACAAAATATTAAAATACTTTGAATGAAATATTGATATCAAAAGTAAGCATGGGAAATTATGTGTTAGTAGCCCCTATTGAAGAGTCTAATGTAGAAGAAATTCTCATGCTACATACCACACCCATCAATTCCCCAATAGAATCCAGTAGTACTGAAATCCCGATGGAACCAGTTGAAAATGATGATGATCCTGAAGATAATCAACTCAGTTTGCCAGACAATTTCCAAGAGTTCATACAAAAATGCATTGAAGATTAGATTCATCTGGGTAGGAATATGAATTTTGAAGAATTAATTTTTCCCAATTGGTGTAGAGTTTATAATTCCTGTCACTCAGAATTGGAATGTTGCTTGTACCAAACAACAGTAGAACATGTACAAAAGTGCATTAACCCTATTCCAATGGTCAAAATTAATATACAGAGTATTCAAGATGATTCCAAAGGAAAGAGTGTGATTCACTCAGAAGAGCCCTCTAGTGGGAAGAATACCAAAGAAAAGGAAAATACATCTGGAGTCGCTGGTTGTTGGACCTTAAGGTTTGATGGATCCAAATCAAAGCAAGGTGTTGGAGCAGGATTTGAGTTGATCAGTCCAAGAGGTAAAACTTTCTTTGCTGCTCACAAACATTAGTTTCATTGTACCAATAATGTAGAAAAATGTGAAGCTTTGATTCATGGGTTGCTCATGGCACTAAGGAAAAGGTTAATATTTTGCAAGTATTTGGGGATTTTGAGTTAGTGGTCAAACAAGTTAGAAAGAAATATTTGTGCCATGATAGATGTATGAACAACTATGGGAATAGATTATGGGACCTTATTGATGGATTTGATGCCTTCAACATTTAGTTGATACCTTGCAATAAGAACCAAACTATTGATTCCCTGGCTGAGGCAACTAGCACTTTGCAGCCTTTGTCTCTCTCTAGATTGAAGAAGTTTACATTGGAACTGACTCCAGTACCTTCAGTACCTAAAAATGTGACAAACTTTCAAGTGTTTGAAGATGATAAGCATATTTTGGACTTCATTACCAACATTGATGTATTCACCTCTTAGATCATTGATGAAGTTGAACTCAAGAAGCAGAAATGGACCTAGAAGGGGTCATTAATTTGAAGACTAATACTATTCCAAGGGGAATGGTGCAGCTAGAGAGGATTTTTGATTTGGATAAGGTTAGAGATCTAGAGAAAGATGCTAAAAAAGAATCCATCAATAGTCAATGTGAAGCATACAACATGGGGACTCAAGAGGATGTTAAAAATGTTTTTATTGGTAAAGTGTGTACACCAGAGGAGAGGAAAGGAATCATTGATGCCTTGCATACATACCAAGATGTGATATCCTAGAGTTATGAGGAACTAAAGACATATGAAACCTTAATTATTACACACACCATCCCTCTAAAGCCAAGAGCTAGACCTTTCAGGAAGAGACAGAGACCGATTAATGCCTTGTTGGAGTTGATCATCCAAAGGGAGGTACATAAATTATTGTCAGTTCACATCATATTTTCGGTAAGACATTCAACCTGGGTTGAAAATCTAGTTCTAGTGAGAAAAAAGGAGAGATCATACTGTGTGAGATTTTGGGAACCTAAATGGGGCATTAGAAAAAGATAACTATCTAGTTCCTTCATTAGATGAGGTGCTTCAGATTGTCAATGGGTCTCAAATGATGTCTTTTCTAGATGACTACTCTGGGTATAACCAAGTTATGGTACAATATGAGGACAGACATAAGACTGCCTTCATGAAAAAGTGGGGCACTTTTGCTTATAGGAGAATTCCCTTCGGCTTGATCAATGTTGGAGCTACATTCCAAAGAGCCATGGACATTGCTTTTAGGGACATCATTGTTAAATGTATAATTATTTATATGGATGATATGATAATATTTTCCAAAAAATTAGGTGATCATATAGCAGACTTGTGCAAAGTTTTTTAGAAGTGTAGAGAATTTGGCATCTCTCTTAATCCAAAGAAATGTATCTTTGGAGTTACTGAAGGAAAAATGTTGGGACACATTATTTCAGAGAAGGGAATTTCTATTGACCATGAACAAGTGGAAGCCATACTCAAGATTCAACCACCTAGTAGTAAGAAGGAAATGAAATCATTCTTTGGAAAAATTAACTTTGTAAGGAAGTTCATTACTAGATTTGCTAAGATAGTCAAGCCATTGAATGCAATTTTGAAGCAAGAAGCTAAAGTTGAATGGAATGCAGAGGAAAAAGAAGCATTTGCAAAAATTAAGAGAGCCATTGTTGAGGCTCCAGTATTGGTAATTCCTGACTATGCCAATCCTTTTTACATATACTCATTTGCTTCTGAAAATTCCTGTGCTGGCATGTTAACTCAAAAGTATGATCAAGGGAATGAGCATCCCATAGCATTCATGAGTGCACATCTGAAAGATGTAGAACTAAGGTACCCAAGTGTGGAGAAGCAGGCCTATGATTTGGTCAGAGTTGTGAAAAAATTTAGGCACTATATTTTGCGAAACAAGGTCTTTGCAATAGTTCATGATCTTGTAGTCAAGTTGCTATTGATGTAGAATGAATTGGGCGAACATAGGGCTAAGTGGGTAACTATGTTACAGGAATATGACATTGAGATTTAGCCCATGAAGCTGGTGAGAGGACAAGTACTAACCAAGATGATGGCATAAATGGGCCCTAATGTCATTACTCAACATTACCACCTCCAAGATGTATCTCTAGGGGACTGGTATGATGATATAATCTACTATCTTTTGAACCAAAAATGTCCTGAACATCTTAATTCGATACAAAGGAGAGATTTACATTTGAAAAGTGATAGTTGTATGATTAAGGGAGTTGTCTTGTATGAGAAAAATCATGAGGGTATCTACTTGAGGTGCTTAGGAAAATAAGAAGCTGAAAGAGTTATGGAAAAATTTCATGATAGATATGGTATGGGCCATGGATCTGCACCTTCCATTGCAAACCAGATTCTGAGGGCTGGTTATTATTGGCCCACATTGTTCAAAGATACACACAATCATTTCAGAACTTGTCATGTATGCCAAACTGCAGCAAGCAGAGAGAAGTATGTAGCTCTCCCACTTCAACCAGTCATAGAGGTAAAGTCATTTGCATAGTGGGGATTAGAATTCATTGGTCCAATCAATCCACCTTCTTCTACAGGCCATAGGTATATCCTTACTGTCACTGATTACTTTACAAGGTGGACTGAGGCTCTTGCTTGCAAATAGTGTACTTCTAAGCTGGTAATGAATTTCATTGAATCAAGTATTATTAATCGCTTTGGGTGTCCATTGTCTTTAGTATGTGATAATGGTCCTGCATTTGCATCACTGAAAATTTCTAACTAGGCCTTTGATCATGGAATCATTATAAAGTTTGCATCCAATTACTACCCACAAGACAATGGTTTGGCTAAGTCTTCCAATAAGAATCTTTTAACAGTCATCTGAAACTCTTGGAAAAGAATCCCAAGGATTGGTACACACAACTTAGATTTTCTCTCTGGGTAGACCGCACTAGGCATAAGACATCCTTAGGGACCTCTTCTTACCAGCCTGTGTATGGTCTAGAACCTATATTTCCCATTCAGTTGAAAATCCCCACCTTATAGTTTATCAATGCATACTATGATGAAGGGGATAAACATGAATCTTGCTTGGAAAAACTATTACACCTTGAAGAAAGAAGAGATGAAGCCTTAGAATTTTTTTCCAAACATCAGGGTGTAGTTAAGAGATGGTTTGATAGGAGAGCTAAGGTAAAATCCTTTAGAATTTCTAACTTGGTTCTCTACTAGGATTAAGCACATCACCAAAAAGGGGAACATGGGAAATTTGACAAACTTTGGCTTGAACCTTATCAAATTTCAAAGATACTGGGAGATAATGCTTTCCACTTGAACACTCTTAGTGGAGAAGATATCCCACTACTTTAAAATGGGTAGTACCTGAAGCATTACTTCCAATCTTGAGTTTTTTACAGCTCTTTTCTTGTACATAGTTAGATTAGGTTTTCTTTCTTTTCTGCTATTTTGTTCTGGTTAGGGTAGGTTTTCCTTTTTTCTTTGCTTTTTTGTTTGTTCTCTACTTTTGGTTAGTGTAGGTTTTCTTTGGTTAGGGTTGGTTTCTCTGTACTTTGCTATTGCTTTTTGGTTTTTGTTCTCTCTCTGGGGCTATTGCATTTGCATAGCAATCATTATGTTATCTGGGTTTGTTCTGAATATTTCTTTTACAAATTTTAATCTTCCTTTCAAAATCAATTGATGGTCCTTTATTTGGTGTCATATGTATTCAATTTTTTGAGTAGATAAGCCATGGGATTTAGATAAATCTGGAATGTATTTGGGTCTCATATTTATACACAGATATTTAAAATTCCAAGGTTGCATATAGTCCTTATGAAATATGGTCAGGTGAAAAATATTATATTCAACTTCAATGCCACTGTGGTTCTTAGCGCTGAGTGTGAACTTCATTGTTCACAGGTTAAAAATAAAAAAAAAGTGAAAAGAAAATAATATCAAAGGGAAAAGAAAAATAAAAGTATTTAAAATCAAAAGAATGAATTCAACTTATTAGGGGTATCCTAGCATCTCTACCGGGGCTATGGACGCTTGGCTAGTAGTAGAGATATGCTAGAGAGACCTACAGCGATAACCTCATCGGGGCTATAGATGCATGATTGGCAGTGAGGCTCTATCCAGGATGCTTTTGGACTTTGAAACTTTATGTAGCCTGGTTAGATCAAATTTGGTTTCTATTACAACTAAGGAAATGGAACTGAATACAAATGCACACACTTTGACCCTGGTATAGGAAAGGTTTGCTTGCCTATGAGTTTTGAAGCTCTGCTAAATTGGTGACTAGACATAAGGACTGAAACCAAAGATTTTGGGTTCTCAATTTTAGTTTCTCATTGAAATTCTCTAGAGCATTTTCCCAGTAGGATTCGCCATTTGTTGTGTAGTTTTCGCACACATGCCCCGCGGAGAGCAAGGATCTCCTCTAGTTTTGGCATTGGGTTCTTTTGATCATTTGATTATGAGGATCTGATTGCCTTGAGATGTTATTAGATGCTTATCTTGCTTGTACAAATTCTCCTTTTGAAGTAACACTTTGAAAATCCTGAGTCTTGGGGAAAATTTCAGGTTTTCCTCTATTTTCAAGAAAATTCCCTGCAGGTGTCCAAAATTCTCAAATGCTTTGGAAACTTGATGAAGGCCATTTTCTCACTATTTTTGGAAATTTTGGAACTTCATGGAATTATATCTTCCCTATAATTTCCCAAAATTTTGTTAGGCCTTCAAATCCCTAAAATTCCATCATGCCTTTGAATCCTCAGGCTTGCCACGGATGGTCTTGTCACAAGAATTTATGCTTCTTGTATGATTTTCAGCCCGCTTTTATTGGATTTAAATGGGATTTGTGTTGAGAATTTAGGTCATTTACTTTTCTATAAGATTTGATGAGGCTTGAATTTTAATTTCCATTCTTGAATCTTGCATTCGAATTGTGATTGTTTGCTCCAGTCGAATTTTTGGTGATTGCTTGCATATGCTGGGACTACAGGATTTTGTGCCAGTTGCTGCTATTTTGATTATTCTTCATTCATTCTATGTTCATACAACCTTCACTTGTAGTTGATGAGTTTGATTGCTTCATGGTTTGTGTGTGTTCCTTGAGTCAAGATTGTGATATAATGAACTTCAACAACATAGCTAGGGTTACTCATTTTGGTTTGATTCCCTTCCCTGCATTTCACATTTCCCTTCCTTATGCTTGATTGTGACTTAATAGGGTTAGCTATTGCTCAAATTGATCCTTAGTTTACATTTCATGCTTTACTATTTCAAGCTTTTGTTTGACTTGGAACTCCCTAACCTTCGATGAAATCATGTCCTAGGAAAATTGAAACCATTTGTGTGCCATTCAAATTTTGTAATCACCTTGTCTTAGGAAGGTTTTAAGGGAGTTTGCAGGAGGATTAGCAGAATGAAGGGGCAGGTTGGGATCAAATAGTGCTTTCATGGTGGTATCTTAGGATTTCCATTATGGTAATCATTGCTCACATTGATTTAGTAACAACTAGATGGATTGAAAAACCTAGATTCTTCATTTTGCAATCTAAACAAATGGTATCCAAGATTGAGTCCCTAAGTTCCAAATCATTTGATCAAATTGGTTAAAGCCATGAAGAATCTAAAATATTCATGATTTTGAGCTTTTCTCAAAATTTTTCCTCTATCGGAATTCCCCAGTTTTTCATTAGTTCCCCTTTTTCTTGAGAATATGTGAAGTTACATTGAGTTTCATGGATTTCCGTCCTAGGATAAAATTCCCAAAAAGTTGGAAAAGTTAGGAATTAGGGAAATGCATGAGTTAATTGTTAATGATTTTACTTCACATGATTAATTTGAGTAATATAAAGATGTTTTGTGCCATTTCCTACGTGATGATGTGGATTGAATGACCTATGAGTGGATACTACTTCTTCATCGCCAGAATTTGCTTGGCCTGAAATTCCTCGAGATTCCTCTTTGGATTAAAATCTGTGAGAGGGTGAAAAAACCCAAACTCTTAAAGGAGTAATCTTTATGGTGTTTTAGGGGATTTTATTCACCATGGTACTTATTCAAAGGATGAATTTTTAGTTTATGAGGGACTAACTCAAATTCTCATGTTGTAATACATCTTTATTGTGGTCTCTTTTCTGAATGCAGGCTGAATCAAACAAGGCCATTGCTGCAAGAACAAAGGGAAAGGTAATGGATCCTAGTGAGGAGGGAGTGTTTGTCTCAGAGGCTGAGAGAATCAAGTTGGACATGAAAAGAAAGTCCCTTGAGAGAATTTTTTCCTCCATTTGGTTAGATGTGACAAACACCAATGTTGGGAAATGGGACTATAGGGAGTTCAAAGCAAGAATGGCAGTGCAGGATCCTCCTCAATTAGCAAGCAAATTGGTGAGCTTTGGGTTGGCTCATGTGGTTAGCTTCCTTCCTACAGTGTAGTGCTACGAGCTAGTCTTGGAATGTGCCAAACACTATGATCCAGTTACACAGAGAATAAATGGTTCACAAGGAAAAGTGCTTGCCAATTTATCTCCTATCTTAGTGGCTCAGACATTTGATATGCCAGATAGATCTCATGTAGTGAGTTTTGATCTTGACATAGCCAAGAAGTAATATGTTGATGATACAAATAAGGCTTTTCAGGTTATCAATTCTTGGTTAGATAAACCTAAACCACATATCTGCAAGTCACCTAAGTAGTTCTACAGAGCCAAGTTCAAATCAGAATATTATGATTCAATCACTCTTCCCAGTAGAGTGGTGGGTTTGAAGACTACATGGATATTTGAAAGTTGGATGTTTTACATGATAGTAAGGATGGAGAAAAATGTGGATTATCATTGGCAAGGTATCATTAGTGTTGTGATCCATGATCAGTTGTGCATTGTTTTGTAGACCAAGAGCTTCACAATGACATCTTACTTGGTTTATTCCCTAGCAAGGTTTCATCCATACAAGGGATTGAGTGCAAGAGTGACCTCTGGCCAGGATGTTATCTATGACGTTTATCCTTTGCTTCATTTGGATAGCTCAAGCTAGAGGAGGGTGAATGATCCATTCACCATGTATATCACAAGATTGTTACAAGGAGAAAAACATGTAAGGATTTATGATGTAGCTAAGGAATTGATACATAAATATGGAGCATGGTTTATTCAATTTCCTACTTTCTCATATATCAGAATTGATGGTTGCCAACGGGATCCATATAGATTTCCTAGGTATCCAATAGATCATGTTATACTTTTAGAAGTTACCAGGAAAGTCTATGCCTTTAATGATATTTTTTAAGAAGAAAATGTACAAAATCGGCTTGGGAGGTGACTTCCCATTGAGGATAGGAGTCAATGAGATCTGCCCTTCTTTGATCACAACACAATCTTCCAAAGAAGAAATGGGCACTCTAGGTTTGGAATTTCACTCTAAGAGGCCTAGATTTGATAGGACAAGAGAAGCTCAAAAGAGGGCTAGCAGAGAATTCAAACATCAAGATGACATTGGAGATTATTGGGCCAACTATAAAGATGAGTTTGAGGTCCAAAGGAAAAAATTCTCTAGGTTTCCAGCTAGTTTAATCAGGTTGTACAGCATCAAGGCCATTCCCAACCAACTTGATGATGATGGGGAAGTAATCCAAAGCCATTATTATGAGTCAATCAAGGACAAGCCCATAAGTGAGATTGATTGGTTAGATGAAGAGAAAACTGAATTGGAGAAAATCAATGCTCATGTTATTAAATATACCAAATTGTGGCTCAAACATATGACTTGATGGGAAGTCTAGAATCCTAGTCCACCTCTAAAGATGAGAAAGATCAAGAAGGTAAAGAAAAGGTGGATCCTCCCTTCAAAATCAATATTAAAGGTATCTAAGTAGAGGCTGAGAAAGAAAAGAAAAGGAAGCCTATTTCCAAGAAGAGCAACATTTCCTTGAAAGAGAAGACATTTGCTCAGGAGGAGGAGCATGATGAAGAAGGGAAAAATGATAGTCTCTTTGTTCCCAAAAGGAGAAGAGTTGCAAGAAATTCAAGAAAATAAAGTGGACAACCTAATGGAATGAAGGAGGCAATGCGACCACAGGTGGTGGATGTAGAGAGATCTGGAGAAAAGACATAGGTTTACACTAGGAATGCTAGAACTTCCTCTCCAAAGGAAAGTCTGGTGAAAGAAGGTGCCCCTGTAATTCCCTTTGTTACACAAAAAGAATACACTTTTGCTCCTGTTTTAGCTTAGAGCTTGAATAATGAAGAGAAAGGACAAATAAGAGCTATTGTTGAAGAGGCACATCAAGCCAAGGAGACAAAATAATTCCATGTTGGAGATCTCCAGAGTGTAGAAGCAGAACTTGGCAACATTCTCCAGTGCTCTTTGGTATCTTATGAGGATTCATAAGTGAGGGAAGAAGAAGAGAAACCCATGGAAGAGGAAAAGGCACATGAAAGGACTCCCTCTCCTATTCAGGTTATGAAAAAGACATTAGATCAGTAAGAGATTCAGAGGTCAGAGCATGATAAGAGGCAAGAAGTAGAAGGCAAAAATGAAGAGATCCATTCAGTGCATGATGAAGATGTTGGGTCTTCTGTGGATCAAGCAAAAAAGGAGAAACAAGATGAGCAACAATTGAAAGCCTCTATTCCAAGTTGGCTTAATGATAGATTAAAGAGCAAGTAGGTGGTTATGGATGACACTCCTCCAAATTGGGATGAATTGCTAGCCAATATTGGAAAGGGAAAAGCCAAGAAGAAGGCCAAGATTATTTCTAGGATTGGTAGAGATGAAGCCAATAATAGGGTGATCCAAATTGCTACCCCTACACCAAATAAAAATAAGGATGAGGTGACTCCCCAACACTATAGTGTTCAGACAATTAACTTGGGGACCACCTCCATGATACAAGAAGTTGAAGAATTTTAAGGATCCAGTGCTGCAATCCTAGGAAGGTTTAACAAAGAGGTGAAAACTAAAGAAGAATTAAATAAGGAAAATGAAAGGTTGAAAAAGTATTTGCAAGATTTTATGAAGCCTTTGCAGAATATTAGTCAGGTTATCTCTTCATCTGCAAGAAGTCTCTTATCCAAAGAAATCATCAATGAATTGGAAAGAATGAAGACCTCCACACATGTCACTCTTGATTGATTGCATGGAGTGGAAACTAGAGGAGATGATGTAATCAAAGAAATATTTTCAACTAGTGGAGATGCCCATAGGTTAGTGGAATGGTTGAAGAATGTGCTAGCCTAGGACAAGGAAGATGTTGATCTCTTGCTACAAAAAACAAAAGTCATCATGGATTACACTGAAGAGAAATTGGTAAGTGATGGAATCCTTCCCTATTCAAAGGTTCAAAAACCTTGGGAATGGTATGAGACCTTGCAGATCAGACAAAGGGTGTTGGAGAAGATCCACAAGCAAGGATAAAAAATAGAGGGCACCTTGACAGATATATATATATAACAAGTGCTTTTCATTTTTTGAATTAATTACCAACAAAAAGAATTTTTTCACTAAGGAATCTCAGCCTAGAGCAATTAAGAAAGTGGTGGCGTGACGTTTATGCCCCAATGAATGATGGACCAATCATAATTCACCACTTGGATGATGCAGCCACATATATTGCGGTCATGGAAAAACACCAAACCCTCAAGGTGGAATGGGGTAAAATTATCAAGCAAGCAATGGAAGATATTCAATTTGTTGAGAGAAAGTTTAAAATATTAATTATTCCACCTTTTTCCAACTTGGAAAGGATTTTCTTTGATGGTGAAATATAAAGTGGGATGAGATAAAGACAAGGGGGAGGGAATTTAATGCATGGCTATATCAAAATTTGTGCTTCCCCATTATTCCTTTATCATATTTCACATGCATTAGACCGAGCTACACTGGAAAATCCAGAATAACCTAGATGAGTTCAAGCATTTAATGTAAATATTGTTTTATTTTAGAATTTTCTTGGCCAACCTTTTTTTGTGGCTGACCTTCTTCTAACCCTATTTGTGCCATCATAGCATGAGATTTCTATAAGTATGGCATTTTTCCTCATTTGTAAGGGCTAGATGATTAGACTTTTAAGCACACTAAGTAATAGAGCAGAGGCTAGTGTTAGGAGGTAGTTTTATTTTGAAGCAAGTGTTGTTGCAGAACATTGAAATTGTTGCTATCATTGGATGATCCAATACAATTGAAGACATTGTGCTCTTTGTGATTTCTCTTGTGTTGACTTATCTTGCATGGTTCTTGTTGTTCTATCTTTTGAGATTGCTTGATAAATACTGAAATATTTTAGATTTAGAGTTAGATCTAATTCAATAGTGTTTATGGTTTGATGCTTGAAGTGTTTGTAGCAATCCTTGGTCCATAATTTTTGCAACTAGCTGATTGTGAGTTGCTTTGCAAAGTTAGCCTGGACCATATATTCATTATGCTTAGTTCAATTGTGAATGTTTGTTTGTCTCAAATGTAATAGGGTTTTTTTGGATGAATTTTCATGATCTAAAAATCATTAATTCCTTAGAATATTGCACTATTTCTATAAGAATTTAGGTTCATCTGGGTTGTGCAGGAATTAGTTTTAGGGGATTGGTCCATTTCAAGTATTTCATCATATGCAGTGTTGATCTTAGGAGTAGTTTAAATCTTAGCAATTTATCTTAAATCCTCATCTTTTGTTATTTATTTACCATTTGTGTTAGATTTAGGACTTGAAGTATCACCTTATTGCAAGATCTAATAAGTTTGAAGAGTCAACATTGGTTCATAAGGCCCTTTATGATTTCCAACATTTTCACATTATCACTAAGTTGTTTATGCATTGCCAAGACCTGACATTAGAGACCTTGGGGTTATCTCTTGAGGTTTGCTGATAGAGATTTACCTTTCAAGAGAGAGGATTTCCATATTCTATCTGAGTTGTTGCTATGTAGAAAACACCATCAACATGCATCTTTGGATTTACTGAAGGAAAATTGTTGGGAAACATTATCTCAGAGAGAGGTATTGATACTAATCTTGAACGGGTGGAAGCCATACTCAAGATTCATGAACCTGCTAGTAAGGAAGAAATGAAATCATTCTTTGGAAAAATAAAATTTGTAAGGAAGTTTATCACTGGATTTGGAAAAATAGTCAAGCCATTAAATGTAATGTTGAAGCAAGCAGAAAAATTTGAATGGAGTGCAGAAGCAAATGAAGCATTTGTAGAAATTAAGAGAGCCATTGTTGAAGCTCCAATATTGGTAAGTCCTGACTATGCTAAACCTTTATATATATATTCATTTGCCTCAGACCACTCCTGTGCTGGTATGTTGACCCAGAAGTCTAATCAAGGGAATGAACACACCATAGCATTTATGAGTACTCCTTTAAATCATGTAGAATTAAGGTACCCAAGTGTGGAAAAGCAAGACTATGCCTTGGTTAGAGCTATAAATAAATTTAGACATTATATTCTAAGGAATAAGGTATTTGCAATAGTTCAGAATCCTGCAGTTAAATTGTTGTTGATTCAAAATGAATTGGGAGAATGTGGGGCTAAGTGGGTAACCATGTTATAGGAATATGATATTGAGATTCAACCCATGAAGCTGGTAAGAGGAAAAGGGATAACCAAAGCAATGGCCGAAATGGGGCTTGAACTCACATCTCAACACTACCACCTCCAAGATGTGTCCCCAAGAGATTGGTATGATGATATTATCTACTATCTTTTGAACCAACAATGTCCTGAGCATCTTAATTCAATACAAAGGAGAGCTTTGCATTTGAAGAGTGACAATTTTATGCTAAAGGGAGCTATTTTGTATAAGAAAAATGATGAGGGTGTCTACTTAAGGTGCTTGGGAAAGAAAGAAGTTGAAAGATTGATGGAAGAATTTCATGATAGATATGGCACAGGCCATGGATCTGTACCCTCCATTGAAAATTAGTTTCTGAGGGCTGGTTATTATTGGCCCACATTGTTCAAAGATGTACATAACCATGTAAGAACTTTCCATGTGTGTCAGACCACAACAAGCAGAGAGAAGTATGTAGCTCTTCCACTTCAACCAGTCATAGAGGTAAAACCATTTGCATAGTGGGGATTCGACTTCATTGGTCCAATAAATCCACCTTATTCTGTAGGCCACAGGTACATTCTCACTATCACTGATTATTTTACTAGGTGGACTAAGGCTCTTGCATGCAAGTAATGTACTTCTGAAGTGGTAATCAATTTCATCAAATCCAGTATTATCAATCACTTTGGGTGTCCATTGGCTTTAGTTTGTGATAATGGTCCTACATTTGCATCACTAGAATTCTCTAATTGGGCCTTTGATTATGGAATCATCATTAAGTTTGCATCTAATTATTACCCATGAGGCAATGGTTTGGCTGAGTCTTCCAATAAGAACCTTTGAACAGTCATTGGTAAGCTATTAGAGAAGAATCCCAAGGATTGGCACACTCAACTTAGGTTTGCTCTTTGGGCAGATCATACAAGACATAAGACTTCCTTAGGGACCTCTCCTTATCACCTTGTGTATGGTCTAGAACATGAATTTACCATTCAATTAAAGATCCCCACTTTGCAGTTCATTAATGAATACTATGATGAGGGGGATAAGTGTGGAGCCAACCTAGCTGAATTGTTACACCTTGAAGAGGGAAGAGATCAAGTTTTAGAAAACTTTTCCAAAAATTAGGGTGTAGTTAAGAGATAGTTTGATAGAAGAGCCAAGGTGAAAGACTTTAGATTATCTAACTTGGTTCTCTATTGGGATAAAGCACATGACTAGAAAGGGGAGCATGAAAAACTTGACAAAATTTGGCTCAACCCTTACCATATTTCAGCGATTCTGGGAGATAATGCTTTTCGCTTGAAAACTCTCATTGGGGAGGATATCCCATTGATTTTCAATGGGAAGTATTTGAAGCATTACTTCCAATCCTGGGTTGTTTACAACTCTTTCCTTGTAAATAGTTAGATTAGGTTTCCTTTATTTTGTTCTGATTTTGCTTTGGTTAGGGTAGGTTTGTCTATTTTAGGGTAGGTTTGCTTTCTACTTTGCTATTGCTTTGGTTTTTCTTTTTTTCTTCTAGGCTTGTTGCATCTGCATGGAAACCATTATATTAGTTGGGACTATTCTGAATATTTCTTTTACAAACTCTAATCATCCTTCAAGACTCAGTTGGTAAAAGTTCTTTATTTTGGGTGTCATATATGCTTGGAGTAGATGGGTAACTAGATTAAGTTAAATTTGGAATGTATTTGGGTCTCATATCTCTATACATATTTTAAATATTCCAAGGTTGTGCGTAGTCCTTACTAAGTCTAGTCAAGTGAAAAATATTATATTTGCTTCAGTGCCACTATGGTTCTCAGCCCTGAGTGTGAGCTTCATTGCTTACAAGGTGAAAGGGAAAGTTTTTTTTTTCTTTAGAATATCAAAAAAAAAAAAAAAAGAAGAGGGAATCTTGAAAATAAAAAATAAATATTCACCTTATTAGGATTTTCCAAGTATCTCTACCAGGGCTATGGATGCCTAAATAGCAGTAGAGCTATGCTTGGGGGGACCATAGTGATAACCTCATCGGGGCTATGGTTGCCTAACTGGTAGTGAGGCTCTATCTAGGATGCTTTTGGAGTTAGAATACTTATGTAGCTTGATTAGATTGTGTTTGGTTCTTGCTACAACTAAGGAGAGGGAAATGAATACAAGGGAAAAAAAAAATTGACCCTGGTACAAGAGAGTTTTGCTTTCCTTTGAACTCTAAAACTCTGTTTATAAGTGACCTAATGTAAGAACTGAAACCAAATATTTTGGGTTCTTGATTCCAGTTTGTCACTGAAATTCTCTAGAGCATTTCCCCAGTAGGAGTCGCCATTTGTTCTGTAGTTTTTGCACACATGCCCCACTAAAAGTAGGGACCCTCTTTTTTGGTCTTTTGGGTGTTTTTTGTAGTCATGTCTCTTGGACTAGTCTTTGGTCTTGGGTGCTTGTAATCCTCTGGTTGTGAAGGTTTAGCCACTTTGAAACATACTAGAATGCTTATTTTTCCTATGCAGGTGATCCCTTCAGGTGGTTCATTGAAAATCCTAAGGGTGAGTTTCAGGTTTTTCATAGATCTCAAGTTTTTCCTCCCTATGTGGAAATCTCTGATTTCCATCAGCATCTCGGATGCCCAAAGGTTACTGCTTATATTGTTGCATTTCATAGGTTTTAGCATTTCATGAAATTCAGTATCTAGCGGAATTATCCAAACTTCCTTGAGTATTCAAATCCCCAACTTCCGTCATTCCCTCAAATCCCTAAAGAAGGATTTCATTGGTCATTTTGTCTCATTTATTCCTATCGTACGAACACTTCAACTTGCATTTAATGGGATTGTGAGAGATTTTATGTTGGTAAATTGGTGTTATTTGTCTCACAATGAATTTGAAGAGCTTGGTCCTAGGAAACTGTGTGTGAGCTAGATTGTTAGAGCTATGGATTGCTAGTTTTAGTGGCATTTCCTTGGCCTCACTCGCATTTGTGCGGGATTTGAAGCTTGTTGCCAGTAATTGTCTTCCTGAGTTTTGCTTCATCAATGGTATGTGCATGATTCCTTTTCTTTTGATTGATGAGTATGTATGGTGTTATGGTATTATGTGTATTCTATGCTTGGTTTTTTGCATATTTAGAGGTCTGTGATTAAACTAGGGTATTCCCTTTTTAATTTTGATGCCTCCCTAAGTGTCAATGTAACTCTACATTGAAATGATGATTTAATAATGCCAATCCTTCCCAGATTTGGGCCCTTGAATTTGGTGTTGTGCATGATGATGATCTGAGTCGATAAATCTAGGGTTCTGCATGTTTGACAAATTGATGATTTGAGTGCAAGTTTGAGTTTTTATTTTCCATTTGTATCTAATTGATTACTTTCCTTTGAGGGTTTTGGAAGAATTGATTATGATTTGATTGAATGAATGAGTGATTTGAAGCTTTGGCTGGTTATTCATGGCAGAACCCTAGGGTTGCATATTTTGAATTTCTTGTTAAAGGATTAATTGAGTTGTTCTTGAATGAGTTATAAGTCTAAATCATGGATGAACAATGTGAAGTGAATAAAAATCTGACCCAAATCCCAAATTTGTGATCATTCAATCAATTTGGGGAAAACTATGAAAAAATTGGGACTCTCAGATATTTTAGGTATCTTGTGGAATTCCTTCACACTCAAAAATCTCCAAAATTTCCATCACCTTATCATTTACCTAAGAATGCATATAAACATGAAAGTTATGATATCCTTGCTAATTTCTTTCCCAAATGGAAATCCCTAAAACTTTCTGAAAATGAGAAAATTGTAGAAATGGATGAATTGGCATTATAATTTTTTGAGATTTCATGATTGGTTTGATTAATTAGAGGTTGGATATTGCCATTTATTGAGCTATAATGATGATTAAATTATTTTTTGGGTGATAGCTATGTTTTCCTCACTGATTTCCACCTGGTCATGAAATCCTCAAATTTCCTCCTTAGCCTGATTTCTGCAAAGGGGTGAAAATCCTGGAATCATATTTGTGAGATTTTAAGGGATTATGATCATTTTTTGGGCTTATTTGATGATGAATGTGTTATTTATGATGGGCTAACATTAACTTTTGTGTTTTAATGAACATTGATTGTGACTTGGTTGCTAAGTGCAGGGTGAATGAAGCAAGGTTGTTACTAGCAAGGGTAAGAGCAAATAAATGGATCCTAATGTTGAGGAAGCTCCTATTTCAGAAGCTGAAAGGATTAAGTTGGATATGAAGAGCAAGATTCTTTAGAGAGAACTTCTTTCTATTTTGTTAGAGGTGACTGACACCAATGTGGGAAAGTGGGACTATGAAGAATTTAAGGAAAGGATAGCAGTAGGTGACCCTTCTATTTTGGTAAGAAGAATGAGAGATTTTGGGTTGCTAATGTGGTTGGTTTTCCTTCCATAGTGTAATGTTATGAGCTTGTCTTGGAATGTGCTTGACACTATGATCAAGGTACACAAAAAGTAATTGGTCCCAAGGGCAGAGTGCTTAGAACCTTCTCTCTTGTTTTGGTTGCCCAAACATTTGACATGCCAGATGAATCTCATGTAGTGTAGTTTGATATTGATATAGCCAAGAAATATTATGAGCATGGTACAAATAAGGCTTTGGAGGTTATTAATACCTAGCTAGAGAAACCAAAGGCATATATTTCTAAATTTCCAAAACAGTTGTTTAGGGCTAGGTTCAAATCAAATTACTATGATGCAATCACTCTTCTCAGTAGAGTGATGGGTCTGAAGAGTGCAAGAATGTTTGAAAATTGGATGTTTTATTTGATAGTGGGAATGGAACAAGGTACAGACTACCATTGGGTAGTAATAATTAGTAAGATAATTCATGAGCAATTGTCCAACGTGTTGTAGACCAAGACTTTCACAATGACATCTTATTTGGTCTATGCCTTGGCAAGGTTCCATCCATATAAGGGATTAAGCACTCAAGAGGTCTTTGGCTAAGATGTAATTTATGAAGTCAACCCTAAGATACATTTGGATAGTCCTGGCTATAGAAGGGTGAATGATGCATTTACCATGTACATTACAAGGTTGCTCTAGGGTGCAGAGCATGTTAGAATTTCTAATACTGCCAAGGAATTGATTCAGAAGTTTGAAGCATGGTTTATACAGTTTCCCACATTTTATTACATTGGGATTGATGGTTCTTCGAGAGCTCCATATATATTTCCTAGGTATCCTACATATCATAAAATTCTTTTGGAGGTTACAAGGAAAATTAGTGCCTTTGATGCAATTGTGAAAAAAGATATGCACAAAACTAGTTAAGGTAATGAATTCCCACAAAGGATTGGAGGTCACGAGGCTCGCCCTTCCTTGGCCACATCACATTTTTCTGATGAAGAGATGGGCACTTTCAAGCTATCCTTACATACTAAAAGGCCCATATTTGACAGAACATGTGTGCTCAAAAGAGAACCAACAGGGAATTCAAACATAAAGAAGATTTTCAAGATTATTGGGCCAATTGCAAAGATGAATTCAAAGTTTTGAAGAAGAAGTTTTCTAAGTTGCCTGCTAATTTGATTAGATTGTATAGTATCAAGGTCATCCTAGATCAAATTTATGATGATGGAGAAGTTATACAAGCCCATGATTATGAATCAGTTAAAGATAAGACTATAGGTGAAATTGATTCGACGGAAGAGGAAATAAGAGAGCTGGAGAAAATTAATTCCCCTATAATCAAATACACTAAGTTATGGATCAAGCATAAGATTTTGGAGCTAGATAATGAAGGGAAATAGTATACTTATGACTTGATGGGAAGCTTGGAATCTCAGTCTTCTTCTTCTGAGGAGAAAGACCCAAAAGGAAAGGAAAAAGTGAGTTCCCCTTTTAAAATTAAGATCAAAGGTGGTCAAACAAAGACCAGGGAAGAAAAGAATAGAAACCTGGCCTATTGAAAAGAAGAGAAGGATTACCTCCAAAGAGAAGAAATCTGCTCAAAAAGAAGAACGTGAGGAAGAGGAAGAGAAGGGTCAAACCTTTGTGCTTAAGAGGAGAAGAGTAATGAGAACATCAAGGAAGCAAAATGAGCCTCCTAGGGGAGAGGATGGGATAAGACCATAGTTGGTAAATGTTGAGTGTTCCAGAGAGAAAACATAGGTTTATACCTAGATAACAATAACTCCATCCCCTAAGGGAAGTTTAGTAAAAGAGTTTCCCTCTATGATTCCCTCTGTTACACAACAAAAAAAGGATACTTCTACCTCTCCTTCTACCTAGGAATTGCATGGTGAAGAAAAAGAGCCAACAGGTACAAATATTGAGGATATCCATCAAGGTGAAGACAAAAAATAATTTAAGGATGGAGATCTTCATAGTATGGAGGTAGGCATTGATAAGATTCTACAATCTTCTTTGGTATCACATGAAGATTCACCTATCAAGGATAAAGGAGAGAAATCCCTAGAGAAAGAAGAGATGCATGAAAGAACTCCCTCTCCAATTGGTGAAGTGACAGAGATGCATGACAAGGAAAAGAATGAGAATCTAGAGGGGGATAGGTAGAAAGATAAAGAAAAAAAAGATAAAGGTGGGTATGTGCAAGATCATGATGGGCCCAAAAGTGGTGATATGATGGGTATGTGTAGGGTATGTAGCTGACGACCTTTCTTTTACCCAAAATTGATGAAACGAAAAGGGTTTTTAAAGGAGATTCTCAAATTTCCACCAATATAAATAATGCTTTACTTTGAATTTAATAAATAATTATTATTCATTTTCTATTTGAATTATGACTAAGGACAAATCATCATTCATTGGCAGGTGAATGAAAAAAACACCACATGCAAAGGGCCTATGTAAAGACTATAGATATTAGGATTGAACAATCAGAATTCCAACTTCATACAATGCCAATCATTGCCAATGTAATGAATATACTCAAATGAAATTTCATACTAAATTCTGATTAATAGGCTGATTTAAAACATTTATAGCTTTCAAACAATATCACATTTTTGAATCTGTAACATCGCCACATTCTATGCTTCACATACTATAGGATTAAAAATAAAAATGAATTTCATGAAGTTTTGACCAAGTTAAGGTTGTTAGACATTCAAGTTTTTTATATTTTTTAAAAAGTTGTAATAAAAAATCATAATTAATTATTTACTTGGAAAAAAATTACAAAAAAAATATGCATCACATCGACATGAGTCCTCTACTTATATCTAAAATATTATTAAAAATATTATCATTTTATTGTGGTTAGGGTTGTCGACAAACACCTACTTCTTATTTTTCCCTGAAATTTAAGTACTACTCCATTGAAATTTCAAATTTTCACCAAATAGATTTTTATTTTTTAAATAAACCTAATAGTTTAGAAACTACATTCAATTTTCTACAGATTCTATTCTTACATATTTTTAAAATAATATAGATAACTTATTTAAATTTTTACCTTAAGTTGCCTAACTCTGATTTTTTTGAATTTTTTGCCACTTAAGGGCATGTTTTTTCCATGATGATCTTACACATACCCAGGTGAAGAAGTTTTTGTAGTGAATGGTTCAAATGTTGATTCCTCTAGTGGTCAACAAGAAAGGGATAAATAAGGTGAGCAACAACCAGATATTTCTACTCCTAGTTGGCTTAATGAGGAATTAAAAAGCAGACAAGTAGTTATAGATGATATGAACCTCCAAATTGGGATGATTTATTGGCTAATGTTGGAAAAGGTAAATCAAAGAAGAAGGCCAAAGCTATTTGTAGAATTGATAGGGATGAATCAAACAATAGGGTGATTCATATTTCCACTCCTGCAACAGACAAGAATAAGGATGAGGTAACTCCTCAAGATTACAACATTCAAACAATAAATTACCTCTAGAAGGCAAGAAGTAGAAGAGTTCAAGGGGTTTGCTGCCACAATTTTGGAAAGATTGGATAAAGAAGTGCGGGCCAAGGAAAGATTGAAGAAAGAAAATGGAGAGTTAAAGAAATATCTACAAAATCTCATGAAGCCCTTGTAGTCCATCGGCCAAATTGGTTCTTCTTCATCAGGAGGAGGTTTCTTACCCAAGGAGATAGTTAGTGAGCTTGAAAAGATGAAAACTTTTGCACAGGCTACACATGAATGGTTACAAGGAGTAAGGCTCAAAGTAGACAACATGATTAAGGAAATTTTTTCAACCTATGGAGATGCACATAGATCATTTGAGTGGTTGCAAAATGTATTGGTACAAGATAAAGATGATGTAGATCTTCTCCTATAGAAAACAAGGACAATCATGGATTATATTGAGGAAATATTAATAAGTGATGGAATCTTTCCTTCCTCAAAGTTTGCAGAGCCTTGGGAGTGGTATGAGGCCCTACAGATCAAGTAGAGAGTTCTAAAGAATACTCATAAGCAAGGCAAGTAGGTGGGGAATACATTGAATGACATTTATAATAGATGCATCTAATTCTTTGAAGCAATGATTGGAAGGAAGAAGTTTTCATCAAAGCATCTGAGCCTAGAACAATTGAGAAAGTGGTGGCATGAAGTTTATGCTCCAAGTGATGATGGCCCAATCACTTCCCACCAATTGGATGATGCGGCTACCTATATTGTTGTTTTGGAGAAGTTTCAAGATCTTAAGGTAGAGTGGGACAAGGTCATCAAAGAATCAAGGGAGGAGATTAAATCAATTGAAAGAAGATTTAAAGTATTGATCACTCCACCACAGGCTGACTTAGAGTGGATTTTTCTTAGGGTGCAAGATAAATTGGGTCAAGATAAAGACAAGTGGCCAGTTAATGCATGATTGCATCGAGATTTGTGCTTCCCATCTATCTAGGGCTTTCTACACGTTTCTTCTTTTGTCCTCTACATGCATTGGAGTGATCTACATTGGAGAGCCCAGGCCGACCTGGAATAAGTCTCAAGCATTAAATGTGAGAGTTATTATTTTATTGAAAGAAGTTTCTAGGCCGACCTGTTTTTAGCCGCTCATTTTGTAACCCTAGTTGGGCTGACCTAGCATGAAATTATTATAAATAGTGCATTTTTCTTCATTTGTGAGAGTAAGATTTTGGAGAAAGCTATGTGATAGATCAAGAGATAGAGCTAGGAGTTAGTTTATTCTTAAAGCATGTGCTGTAATACTGAATAATGGAATTGTTGCAACATTGGGGTGATTCAATATAAGACATTGTGCTTTGGTGCTCCTTCTTGTATTGATTTATTTTGCATGGTTCTTGTTATTCTATCTTTCAAAATTTCTTGAAGAAAATTTGATATATGTTAGATTTAGAGTTAGATATGATTCAATGGTGTTTATGGTTTGATGTTTGAAGTGTTGGTAGCAATCCCTGGTCCATACTTTTAGCAACTAGCTGATTGTGGGTTGATGTGTAAAGTTAGCTTGAACCTTATATTTATGTGCTTAGTTCAATTGTGAGTATTTATTCATTTCAATTGCAAAATAGGGTTGCTATGAATGAATGTCTTATGATTTGAAAATCTTTAGTTCCTTAGAAGATTGCACTATTTCGGTAAGATTGCAATTGAAATCTGGGTTAAGTAGGAATTAGTTTTGAGGGATTGGTCCATTTCAAATATTTTATCATTTGCATTGTTAATCCTAGGAGTAATTTTTATCTTAGGATCTCTCTTAAACCCTTATCTTTTGCTATTTATTTTATCATCTAGGCTAGATTTAGGATTTCAAGTATCAATACATTGCAAAATTTGATAAGTTTGAGGATTCAACATTTGTTTGTAAGGTTCCTTTGTGATTACCAACATTTTCACATTTATCACTGAGTTGTTTTTGCATTGTCAAGACCTAACATTAGAGACCTTGGGGTTATCTCTTGAGGCTTGCTGATAGAGATTTACCTTTCAAGAGAGATAGGATATTATATTATGTCTGAGTTATTGTTGTGCAAAAAACACCATCAACACAAATCTTTAATTTGTTCATTGCTTTTCCATATATTTTACAAAGTTCAAACTTTATAAAAAAATGAAATAGGTTTTTGAAATCTATCCTAAATTGATTTTAAAACATAGCAAATGTTTTAAAATTAATGCCTTACAAACTTTAGCACATAGGATTTTTCTTTTAATATTGGATGGAGGGCAAACAAAGTAATTTCACTATGAGCACATAGAGCATCCTAAATCCATGAAAATTTTCAACGGATTATGATCAATTATTTTGGAAGTGGGTTTCTTCCGGATTTTGAATAGCTTGCCAAATCAAGGCAATTCCTTTGTAGACTGGCCTTGTCGAAGCATGTAGCGAGAAAAATGAATTTTTAAATTAATACACAAAACGACCTTAGAATCTAGTGAAATTGAAATTGGAAACATTTGGGGCCAAAATACGAACTGGTTCATCCTTAGAATTTCAAAATTTGCATATTTTTGGAGTGCCAAATATATCCTAGGAGCAGTCACAAAATAATTAAAAAGCATACCAAAACTCCTTCGATGACCATGAAAAATGTATAGGCATGTTGAGTTGTGATAGGAGAATATGCTCATCAAATGGTTTGGCATGATGCCATCAGGATTAAAAATTGTCAACTCTCCAAGTTGCTCATTTAGCATTTTCCGTAAACTGCCACAGTCAAACTCAACTAAAACCTACTAACTTCCCCTTCTGAAAAAATTATCAAATTTGAACCTGGGAAGCTATAACTTTGGATATTAGCTCATTTAGGTGAGATGGAAATTTGTGCTAGAGGGTTTTTCACTCATTGTCTTCATTCACAAAATATCAAACATCAAATTTGACCTCTGCAAAAGATTTCTAGAAATGCAATGTTCAAACTGGGTAAAATCCATTTGGATTTGATTTTGAAAAAATACTAAATAATGTATTGAAGCCTTGAAAATTGGCATGAATGCACATTGATATGAGGAGAGAAAAGATCACCAATTGGTTTTCCATGAAAGTTTTCCAGTTGCTTAATATTATCCTCCAAAGTTGGTCACTTTAACAGATTTTACTGTGTCGACATCAACCCTTCATAGAACCCTTCAACTTGGCCTTTCTAAATCTTGTCAAAACTGATTGTACGAAGCTGAAAATTGGTGTGCACATTACCATATCATAGAGGAACATGTGTGCAAGGTGGTTTGGTATGAAAATGAATAGATCTAAAGTTACGATTTTTTAAAATGTGCTCCTAAGGCTGATTTTACAATTGAGTTTTTTTAGTGTTGAAATCCAAAATTTCAATGTAGGAACCTAAAGTTTGCATGAAATTTTAGGCTCCAAAAAGCTGTCGGTGTCATAACACTTCCATGAATGGAATATTCTCATTGCATCAATTCTTAACCGTTAATCTTGGCATCTTTCTAGAAGTTTGATCTTGACCATTCATTTCGTAACCTCCTCATCCATTCTCATCCATCAATCTTGAGATCTTTCTAGAAGATCGATCTCAACCATCTGTTTGAATGGTTGTTTATAAAAGCAAACTTCCTCTCCCATTTTCAACTTGACATTCTTTTATCTCCAACTTTCTTGCTTACTATTTGCAGGTATTTGCACAACTTCAACAACAAATCTGTGGACAATATTGGCATAAGAAGAAATAGGAGAGACAAGAGAAGTGAAGCAACTAAAATGGGGAGTGTTTACTTATGAATTCTTTCATTTTGATTCCTTATTGTTTTTTTTCTCTTGTTTGATGTGGTTTGTAGCTTAGAAGTGTTGGCTGTCACTTTATCTAGGCTAGGAATTCTCTAGCCCCTTCTTATATTGGTGAACCTAACGTAAACACTAGTTTTGCAAATTTTTCATATGGTTTTTGCTTGTTTTTGTAGATTTTAGGTATAGAATGATGTAACTAATAGACACAGTGACACATTTTCCCAGAAGTGATGCATTTGATAAATACAGCGACACATTTGATGAGAAGTGACACATCCACCGAAGATATGGTGGGTAGGAAAATTTGAATTTGAAAGTGTGAAGCAATTGCTCTGGTGCAATGTGAGACAATGACACAATCGTTGCATAGAATGACGCATTTGTCTGCTCGGTATAAAATTCCATTTTTCATGTCTTTTAAGTTTTTCTTTTAGGTTTTTCAAGTAGAATAGTGTTTTCTGGTTGCTAATCTTCTATTTGTAGCATGTGGCTTTGGAGTGGAGCTCCCAAAATTGCTTCTTTTGAAGCAACAAAAAATCGGGCTCTTAGTTTAGTTTCTTTAAAAAAAAATTTAGACTAGTTTCTTTATTTTTTGATCTAGTTTAGGTGCTAATTTTTGAGTTTTAGTTTAGCTCTTAACCTATCATCCTAACTGGGTTTTTGCAGCTTTTTGTTGGTCCAAGATATCTTTTGTGAAACTACTAATACGTGGTTTTGTAGGTTTTGAGTCTCCAAGGATTTATTTTGAAACCACAATCTTGTTTGATTTATATTAGATAACATTTCGTTTGGTGCTTTAAAAAAAATGACTATCTTCTCTCACGTAGATTTAACTAGGGGGTAATGAACCACAATTTTAGTGTTTGAAGGATGGTAGGTTTTATGCTCTCAACTTGTGCAAACTCGGTCATCAGAAAGCTAGACCCATCTATTTTTTTGTTTACCCATTAGAGGGCCTACCTTGGTGGAAAAATGTACTCACCCCAAGGGAACAACCAAGTGGTAATGGGCTAAAGACAAGTCCTTCTGAACTACTATATAAATTTTTGATTGCAAGAAAAGTTTGTAATCAATGGGAAGTGGTATGTGATAGCCCTTCCCCAGTATCTTTATGATGTGAAAATCCCTTATTCTAAGGGTTGGGAGGCCTCTTGAGAGAGTCTATCATAGTACCCCATGAACTGAATGCCCTTACTAGACACCTCTTGATTTTATAATCCAAAATCCTTCTATTTGCTGGCACAAGAAGTTAGACCTTTGAAGTCATCCAAAATTTTTGTGGTTCATTGTAGAGATAGAAAATTTATTGGGATCCTTGTGGTCTTAGGGAATTCAGAACTTGGTATGCTCGTGAAGTGAGTGCACTGTAAGGGGGGGCTTATTCTCCCAAGTTCCTAGGTTATCCACTTTGAATAGGTGCAACTGGAAAAATCCAAGTGGGAACCCAACGAATATTGTCCTTTCCAACCATAGGATTGTGCTTGTTATCTTGGAATTAACAATTTTTACATCTAAACTAGATTGAAAATAAGTGCTTGATACTATCTGTTGTGTTTTTCAATTATATTTCATCAGAAACAATCAAAATTTCAATAAAAACCATTTCAAAAACATCAAAACTGTCAAAAAAACATTTTGAAAATTTGCAATTGACAGACATAGAGCCACAACTATTACTGTGAACCACAACTATAAGCTAGAAAACTACAATTGCTTGCCTGAACTAAACTTGCTGAAAACAAAGCCACATTTGATAACTTGAACTGCAACTGTGAGACGCATTTGCTAAAAACTAAGCTGCAATTGTCTACTAAACAAAAGCTTCTAAAATTTGTGTCCAAAATTTGACCAAAACAAGTTCACAATGACCTCTAACTAATAAACTAGAGACTTGCAAGATTTACCATTTCATTTTAAGCATTCCCATTATAAATACATTGCATTATTGGTTGTATTCCTCAATCCTTTGCATCACTCAAATTAGACTTTGATTCTTGGGTCACATTTAGACCTTCAAATTTTGAACATAGGGAGACCTTTGAGCTTTTGGAAATCCTTGGTTACATATTCTATTTGTCATCGAACATTATCCTTGTCATTGCCTTGTCATTTCCACCTTATCAAGCTTGAGTGTTAGTCTTATGTCCTATTCTTGGCTCTACTTTGTCAAAGTTATCCTCTTATGGTCAATGACATTTGGAATTTGTTTTCGTGGGTTCACATTAGCTTGATTTCCACCATTTTTAAAAATTTTAGGATTCCTTTTCCTTGCCTTGCTCTCATTTAGACTCATATTGCTTATATTGCACCTTGCACCCTTATTCCAAAAAACACAAAAAAATAGCTCATTTTACCTTAGCCTTGGCATCATATTATCATCAATATCCTTTTGCATCCATTAGTTCCATTATATTTCCATCCTTATACTCAAAAAATACAAAAACATAGGTTAATTTCATTTTGACCTTAGTTGCATTATTACCTTGATCTTCAACTAGCATCATCTAGTCACCTTATCATTCAACTTGAACTTCAATCAATATTTAGTATCCTTTACCATTCATTATCCCCAATCCTTTGGCCATTATCATCCTTTCATTATCATTGCATAGAACACATTCGTGAATTCAACACATCATGTAAGGAAGTCTCATATGACCCTACCTATTTAATGAGACTATTCCCATGAAGCCTCATAGGACCAACCTTAGATTGGTTTGCATACCTTCCTCTTGGGATTAGAACATGGGGTGAACTAGTTGACAAACTCATCAATCATTTCACCTTCAACATTAAAAATGATGTCACCCTTGCAACATTGAGCACAACCAAACAAGAATAAGGGGAATCACTTACCTCGTTCTATCAGAGATGGAGAGGATTGGTTAGCAAATCCCCTTGTCACATTCCTGAAAAACAACTTGTCACCTTGTTTTTGGAAAACCTTAGTTTAGAGAATTAATGAGTTGAATTCAAATCCAATATTGCACAAACTTTGAGGAGATTATTGAGAAAGGTTTCCTTATTGAAAAGGGTCTTATTGCAAAGGGGCTAGTCAAAATCAATGAAGAAAATCCACAACCTAACAATGACAAGTGAAAATACTGGTCCCAAAACAAAAACGTCACTAATGATAGATTTTTTTATGCCAAACTAATAACCAAAGGTCCAATCATTCAACTTAAAGGTCCCTATTCATCAAATGCACCCAATACTCCAAACACATAGACACAAGGTCAAAACCAAATGCTAAATGCAGTAAAAGAAAATCAACAATGCAGAGGTCCTCCCCATGCCAAGAGAACATACACCCCTTTGGGTGAACCCATCGAATCAATCCTCAAATAGCTTTTGCAATCTAATGTCATTAAACTACTAGACACTAAAAACTATGAGCCTACATTGATCAAACTTGATTGGTGGAAAGATGACAAATACTGTGAATACCACCGTACCAAAGGACACAAAACACCTAGGTGTTGGACACTTCAGAACATCATTCAAGAACTTATTTAAGATGGAACCATTTTAGTTGATAATTCACAGGCCAAAATAAATGCTAATCATACCATATTCAAAACTCCCTTGCAAGAACATGATAAAGGAAAAGCCTCCAATTTGGGGAACAACAATAATGCCAATTATGTAGCTATCAAACATGATTACATCACTCTCATCCTTAATATGATACCCTTTGATGATCACATTGCCACTATCACTATAAACAAGCCAAAATCAAATAGTGTTGTTGCTACCCATAGAACCAAGATAACTATTCTAGGTCCTTTTGTAAATCCCCAACCAAAGGGTCAATATAACTTCTTAGAGTAGTTAGGGTAAACTCTGACATAAAATTCTATCTTGGAACTCCTTCGCATCTCAACACAACATAGGGCTATCCTTGATAAGGCACTACAAGAAGCATACATACCCACAAACATGGATGTCAATGAATTTTAGGCCATGGTTGGATACTTAACTATGCCACACCATGTCACCTTCTCTGTGTAAGGAAAATTAGATGCGAAAACAATTCTCCTAACGTCAATACCTCAGGATAGAATGTAGATGTACTTTTAAATTTTACAATTACAGTCAAGTTAAGATGCACTAAGAAATAAATTATAGAAACAAAGTTTTGACAATCACACAAGAACACCAGATATACATGGGAAAACCCTTATGGGAGAAAAACCCACCACACCAAGAGAAATCACTTTGTATTATAGTAACATAAATTACATACAAATTATAGACTTATCTTTCTAGTGTCATTATACAACAACATTCACCATTAACATTCTTGTATAGGAATCTTCACGTTACAGTCCACAAAATTCATCCACTAATACAATCACTCAACAACCTATCGATTCAACCAACAATCCAACTCAATCACAATCTGCAATCTCAGAGTAAATCCATGTCAAAATTTGTCTGTAGAACTTCCTCATAGAACCGTCACAACCGATTGTCTTCCAACTATTCCCATTTGGCTCCTCCTATTTTTCCATGAGACTACACATAGGATGGTCTTACTCGTTCAACAGAATTCACAATGTACTAGCATCTTGATGAGACACTAACAGTGTCTTGCCGATGCCACATAGACTTCATATCGATGTCACCAAGAGTCTCTATTATCGCTAAGACGTTCTATTGAGCCTCATGAGTTACACTGAGTCACCAAGCAGTTTCCCAGACCTATCGTATTCACCAGGAGATCATAGCGAGTCACCAAAGGTATACCGAAGACACAAGTCATATCGAGCTCCAAAAGATAGTGGGCAAGACATACCGATATCACCAAGAGGTTTCTCTGAGACATAAAGGTTTCCCCAAGGTGTTCACCCATCGCCAAGATATTGCCCTTCGCTCAGAGAACATACTGATCTCCATATGTTACCCTAAAGACTCCAACATAAAACAATGTTGGCGAGACATGTAGCTCTTGCTAAGACTTCTCACCGAGCTCTATGAATTACCCCGAAAGCTTCATCTGTCATCAAGAGTTATACCGAAGATCCCAAAAGATGTTTCTATTGGTGAGACCTTCAACATTCACTAAGACGTCTTCTCGGGACCTTTGAGTTATCCTGATAGCCATCGGCTACCAACAAGACATTCACCATCGCTAAGAGGTTTCTCCGATCGCTTTGAGTTACACCGAAGAATGTTTGGATGTTTCCCTATCGGTGTGACTTTCTCCATTCACTGGGACTTCTCACCAAGCCATATGTTACGGCGAAGACACCAACAATATTCCTATCGGTGAGACATTAGCTTTCGCTAAGACACTTTGTAGAGCCACCGTGTTACACTAAAGATCATGGTTGCTAAGAGTCTCCCCGAAATATGATTGAATGGCCTATCAGCCAGAGGTCTCCCGAGTGCTATGAGGTCATAACAAATACACTATGTCATAGCAATAGACTCCATAGTGCAACCTTTTGGCAAGACATTTGCAAGGTCACAACGACTTGTACAAACCAGAATGAATCAAGCTGCTAGTTGGCCAGACAATGAAGATGTCACACCGACTTAGCTCTAATGGAGGTTTCAACCTGTATTGTTTGAGGCACATATTTCCAACAATCTCCCACTTGATGAAGATCATACGGGCACCTCCAGAGCACAACATAATTTACTGAAAAACATGGGCACTAAGGCCCATTGAACTGGAACACCACCTGAACTTGTGTGTGCTCATTGGCTTCGTCAATGAATCTACAACATTCTCCAAAGTATAAACCTTTTCCAAACTGACCTTTCCATCCTCAACCATATCTTGTACAAAGTGATACTGTACATCAATATGTTTCATCCTAGCATGGATAGTAGGGTTCTTTGCCAGATAAATTGCACTCTGACTGTGACAGAAAATAGTTATTTCCCCTACATCAAAACCAATGTTTCAACCATACAGGTTCTTTATAAGCATGAGTAGCTGCCATGTATTTAGCCTCCATAGTGGACAAAGTGACTACATCTTGCCACTTGCTCATCCAACTCACAACACCACCATTCAACATGAAAATGTATCCATTGGTGGACCTCTTGCTGTCAATGTCCCTTGCCCAATCAGAATCAACATAACCATGTATGCTGAGAGTCCTCTATGATTCAGCTGAATTCCCATGGTAACACAAAGAAAAATTTGAAGTTCCCTTCAAATACCTAAACACTCTCTTCACAACATCCCAATGTGTTCTTCTTGGATTAGCCATAAATCGACTAAGGACTCCCACTGCTTGGGAAATGTCTGGCCTTGTACAAACCATTGCATACATAAAACTGCCTACTACACTAGCATAGGGTACACTGGTCATGTCCTCCATCTCAGTAGGATATTTTGGACAGTCCTCAATAGATAGCTTCGTTCCATGCATGACTAGAACCAGTAGCTATTTGCAATCATTCATACAAAATATCTCAAGAACAGTCCTGACATACTTACTCTGACTGAGCCAAAGCTTTCTATTCTTCCTATCCCTAGTTATCTCCATCCCCAGAATATACCTTGCTGCACCAAGATCCTTCATTTCAAACTTAGTAGAAAACTGAGACTTAAGATTAGAAATCATTAGCTTGCTATTTCCTATGAATAGCATATCATCAACATAGAGAGCAATAACAAGGACTTGATCACTTTCAGCTTTATAATATATGCAGTGATTAGATTTTGATCTTACAAATCCCAAAGACAATACAAAAATATCAAATTTCTGGTACCACATTCTAGGTGACTGCTTTAACCCATACAAAGACTTCTTTAATTTGCATTCTAGTTTTTCTTTACCTTTCTCAACAAAGTGCTTAGGCTGGGACATATAGATTTCTTCTTCAAGATCACCATGAAGAAATGTTGTCTTCACATCCATCTGTTCAACCTTTAAGTCATATGCAACTGCAAGTGACAATAGAAATATGATAGATGTCAGCTTTGCTACAGAAGAAAATATTTCCCCATAATCGATTCCCTCTACCTGGGAACAACCCTTTGCAACCAGTCTTGCCTTGTACTTTTCTACACTGCCATCCAAACCAATCTTTTTCTTAAATACCCATTTGCAGCCAACAACCTTTCTGCCTTTAGGAAAGGGCACCAGACTCCAGGTTTCATTCTTATCTAATGATGCCATCTCTTCTTCCATGGCTTCCAACCAAGAATCTGAATCAGACATTTTAAATGCCTCTTTCATAGTCCTAGGCTCATCAGTACTAGAAATCAAAGCATAGGCACAAGTAGAATCTATCAAAGAGAACCCATACCTATCTAGTTGTTTTCTTTCTCGGGTTGACCTCCTCACTTGTCAAGGCTGAGGTTCTTCTTCTTCAGAGCTTTCAGAATTGCTTGAGCTCTCCTTAGTTTCAGGTACATTTTGAATTTCCAATTCCTCTTTCTCTAGTGTAGGAGGGATTATTGCTACATCCTTATTTTTATCTGACCTTGTCTCTGACTATAGATCTAAAGTGGAAGGTTTCAGCTCACAAAAGATTACACTTCTGTTGTATACAACCTTCTCTGTATCAGGATTCCAAAGCTTGTATCCTTTTATGACAGTGCTATAGCCAATGAAAATACATTTGAAAGCCTTGTTCTCCAATTTAGATCTTTTCATATCTGGCACACGAGCATATGCCTCACAACCAAAAACACGAACATGTCTAAGTGAGGGCTTCTTACCAGACCACGCTTCCAAAGGTGTTTTCTCAACAAGAGCAGAATTTGGAGAACAATTAATTAAATAACATGCAATAGATATAGCCTCAGCGTAGAACTTCTCCTCCAAGCAAACACTACTAAGCATACTTTTTGCTCTCTCCATCACTGTCCTATTGAACCTTTCTATAACTCCATTCTACTATGGAGTATAAGGTGTAGTCTTGTGTCTTTTAATTCCATGGTCTTTGCAATATCTTTCAAATTCATCAAAACAGAACTCACCCCCATTATCAGTCCTTAAGAATTTTATTTTTCTACTAGTTTGATTTTCAACAAGATTTTTAAATTCTTTAAACTAACTGAATACTTTTGATTTACTCTTTAGAAATTATACAAATGCTATTCTTGAATAATCATCAATGAACGACATGTAGTATCTTGACTTAGACAAAGAAGGAACATTCACTAGACCAAACACATCCAAATGAATATAATCTAACAAACCAGAAGATTTATGAGGACTGGAATAAAATGAAACACGGTGTTGCTTTCCATATATACAGTGTTCACATAATTCAAATTCAAGATTACAATCTTCAAGCCCCTCTACCAGGTTTTTATTTTTCAAGGTTTTTAAACCTTTTTCTCCTATGTGGCCTAACTTATGATGCCAAAGCATAGTCTTCTCTACAAGAAGTTTTACTTCCATAGAGTTTACATAATTAGGGATATTTCCCTCTTTACCTCCATGAGCAGCTTTCAGTGACTTTCTAGAGACACTGTTACATTGAACATCATGTGCACCCAGCTTGTACAGGGTACCAATTCAAGCACCTCTATCCAGTACCATCGAACCTCTAGTCATCTTGCAGCCATATCTAGAGAATATAACTTGTACTCCAATGTCATTCAGCATACTTACAGATAATAGATTTCGAGCTAGACTTGGTATGTGCATCACATTATTGATTCCCTTCACTCCGCCATCAGGGAATTGTATTCTGACTCTTCCACAGTCAACTATCTCCAAAGTTGAATCACTTGCTAAGTACACCTTTCCACCATTATATTCTTAATACTTCATGAACCATTCTCTGTGAGATGTCATGTGGAAAGATGCTCCAAAATCAATCAGCTAGACATCATCTGATGCTTGAGTAGCCAAGGCTGCAATGAAGGTGTCACCATCCCTATGAGAAGAACCATTATCAGAAGAGACCTTCTTCTTCTTTTTCTCCTCTTTACAATCCTTTCGGACATGACCAGGTTGCCCACAGTTCCAACACTTCACCTTGGACTTCTTGCCAGGAGACTTTGATGTCCCCTCTGATTTTGATTTTGATTTCTTGTCCTTCTTCTTGCCTTTCTCCTTTGACCTTCCTCTGACAACAAGAGCTTCCTTTGCCATCTCAAAATATTTCCTTCTCATTTCTTCTAACAAAAAAGAACCAACAATATCCTCCATCTTGAAACTGGATGTTTTACTCCCAATAGCCATCACTAGATGATCCCATGAGTCTGGCAAAGAACACAATAGTAGCATACAGTGATCCTCTTCTTCAGTCCTCACACCAACAAATGTCAATTGAGAAAACATGTTAAATGCGTTCAAATGATTAGCTATAGACCCTCCTTCCTGCATTCTCAAAGAGTATATTTTCTTCCTTAGGAATAGTTTATTCACCAAGGATTGCCCCTGATAAATAGACACCAGTCTCTTCCACAAGGAAGAGGCAGTCTTCTCCTCATGCACATTCAAAAGCATTGATTCTGCCAAATAGAGCCTTATCACCCCCTTAGATTTCCTATCTGCAAGGTCCCAATCTTCTTGCTTCATACCTGTAGGTTTCACTCCAGCCACAACAATCCAAAGATCACAATCCACTAAAAGATCCTCCATCTTGAGTTTCCACAACTCAAAGTTACTGCCATTGAACTTCTCTATTTCAAAATTTCCAAATGTACTAGACATCTTAATCTATAATTAGAAATAACAAACTCTACAAGACTCCCACTGAATAGAATTGACACAAGAAACCCAACGTACCCACAAGGATAACACAACTGGCCAAGCTTTGATACCACTTGTAAGGAAAATTAGATATGGAAACAATTCTCCTAACATCAATACCTCAGGAAAGAATGTAGATGTACTTTTAAATTTTACAATTATAGTCAAGTTAAGATGTACTAAGAAACATATTACATAAATAGAGTTTTTTACAATCACACAAGAACACCAGATATATGTGGGAAAATCCTTATGGGAGAAAAACCCACCACACCAAGAGAAATCACTTTGTATTATAGTAACAGAAATTACATACAAATTCTAGACTTATCTTTCTGGTGTCATTATATAGCAACATTCATCATTAACATTCTTGTACAAGAATCTTCACATTACAGTCTACAGAATTCATCCACTAATACAATCACTCAACAACCTATCGATTCAACCAACAATCCAACTCAATCACAATCTGCAATCTCAGAGTATATCCATGTCAAACTCTGTTTGTAGAACTTCCTCACAGAACCGTCACAACCGATTGTCTTCCAACTATTCCCATTTGACTCCTATTCCTCCATGAGACTCCACCTAGGACAGTCTTACTCATTCAATAGAATTCACAATGTACTGGCATCTCGGCGAGACACTAACAGTGTCTCGCCGATGCCACATAGACTTCATATCGATGTCGCCAAGAGTCTCTGTTATTGCTAAGATGTTCTATTGAGCCTCATGAGTTACACCGAGTCACCAAGCAGTCGCCCAGACCTATCGCATTCGCTAGGAGATCATAGCGAGTCACCAAAGGTATATCGAAGACACAAGTCATATCGAGCTCCGAAAGATAGTCAGAAAGACATACCGATATCACTAAGAGGTTTCTTCAAGAGATAAAGGTTACCCCGAAGTGTTAACCCATCACTAAGACATTGCCCTTTGCTGAGAGAACATACCGATCTCCATATGTTACCTTGAAGACTCCAACATAAAAAAATGTTGGTGAGACATGTAGCTCTCGCTAAGACTTCTCACTGAGCTCTATGACTTACCCCGAAAGCTTCATCTGTCGTCAGGAGTTATACCGAAGATCCCAAAAGATGTTTCTGTTTGTGAGACCTTCAATGTTCACTGAGACGTCTTCTTGGGACCTTTGAGTTACCCCGATAGCCATCGGCTATCTTGAAGACATTCACCATCGCTAAGAGGTTTCTCTGATCGCTTTGAGTTACACCAAAGAATGTTTGGATGTTTCCATGTCGGTGTGAATTTCTCCGTTCGCTGGGACTTCTCACCGAGCCATATGTTATAGTGAAGACACCAGCAGTATTCTTGTCAGTGAGACATTAGCTTTTGCTAAGATGCTTCATCGAGCCACCGTGTTACACTGAAGATCATGGTTGCCAAGAGTCTCCCTGAAATATGATTGAATGGCCTATCATCTAGAGGTCTCTCAAGCGCTATGAGGTCATAACGAATACACTATGTCACAGTGATAGACTCCACAGTGCAACCTTTTGGCAAGACATTTGCAAGGTCACAATGACCTATACAAACAAAAATGAATCAAGCTACTAGTTGGCCAGACAATGAAGATGTCACACCGACTTAACTCTAATGGAGGTTTCAGCCTATATTGTTTGAGGCACATATTTCCAACACTCTGAACAAGACTTCTCCACACTAAAATATAATCATAACAACCCTTTACACCTTGAAGTATGGATTAATAAACACAAGGTTAAACGAGTCTTAGTAGACGGTGGAGCAGGTTTGCACATTTGTTCACTAAAATTAGTGAAAGCCTTGGGATACTCTGAGAATTTTATTCATCAAACCATGAAAATTGTGATCAAATCTTATGATTATGTTGAACGTTCTTCCGAAAGAATAATTTCACTTCTTGTGAGAGTCGGCCCAACAATACAAAACATAGTATTTTATGCCTTGGATTTGGATTTACATTACAATATCCTCCTCAACTACCCATGCATCCATGCCTTGAAGGCTATTCCTTCCACTTGCCATCAATGTCTCAAGTTCCCACACAATGGCACTGAAATCACTATTCCAGATGACTTTGATCCTTTTCAATACTGCTCAAACTTAAAAGGAACAGTTGAACGTCAAGTTCCCATCAATCAAGAGGCTTCATCTTCCACCTCACTTACCATCCCATCTCACTACATTGATCCATCCACTCTTTGCAAATCTTCTCCATGTCCAAGATCAAGATTCAAGAAAAAAAATGTGGAGAATACAACATGAAGAGTCTCTTTTTCATAGGAAAATTACCAAAATCACCAAATTCATATGGCAAACCGCATCCTGTGCAACCCAATGTTGTCATTCACAATCCTCATACCACCTTCATTGGATGGGGGGAACTTGCTAAGGAATCTCTAGATGACCACATTCTCACATGGTTGTACAAAAAAGAGCAGGAAACTGAAATTAAGAAACTACCAATTGAATAGTATCCAAAAGTGTTCCAAATAATGAAACAACATGGATATGATGGACCCAATGGCCTTGGAAAAAATAAAAATGGAATTTTGGAACCTCTATAGCCTCCAAAGCTAATAATTCATCAAGGGTTAGGGTTTTTACCCATAAAAGTGACCATCTAGGGTATCGAGTTACCTTTGAGTGAGTTTGTGGATGCTTTAGGTGAGATCGAGACATATGAGGACTCTCGGGATTATGATGTTGATTCCAATGAATATGAATGGGACTCCCTATTCTCCACTAATTTTATGGAACTTAACAAATTATTTGAGGAATTTGACCAAATGCTTACCATTGATTCCTCACGAAACCTGCCTAATACCCATCTAAAAAATCCTTTGACAAAAGAAGAGTGGATCAAATATTATTTTTGGAAATCCATTGATCCTTCCTCTTGGGAACTTGAAGACTCCACTTTTGTCTTTACTCTATCTTCCTATACCATGACCCTTGAAAATACTAATGATATCTTACCCCTTGTCTACCCTCAACTTACAGATTTTGATCAACAATCTAACCACTAGAAGTTTGGACACTTTCGAGAATGACGAAGCAATTTTTGAGTTCATGGGACTTCGTGAAGGAATATCTAGTGGGGATGATAAGGTTGGCTTTACCATAAACTCAATTATGTAGCATACTTTGGTGAGGCCATCCTATACTCTAGTCACAAAAGTGAAAATGAAAAAAGTAAAAATAAAAATAATAGGTCTTCAGGTGAAAACTGAAAGGTGCCTACTAACCATGAAAAAGTAAAAATAAAGGACGTATTCGAGCATGAAAACCTCTTTCAAGCATCTGAGGATGGAGGACTGGATCGTCTCCCAATAGACGAAGATATATCATCATTAATTATAGAAGAAATAGAGGAAGTCAACATTGAAACATAAGATAACTCGAGGATGATAAAATTAGTAGCATCCTTGACCACTGAGGAAAAGCCTGAGTTTATAATATTCTTTTCAGAAAGACAAGTCAATTTCACATGGTCATATGTTGATATGCCTAGATTGGATCTTGAACTTGTTCTGAACTGATGAAACTACTGGATGTTGGATTCATTCGCTCCATTGATTATGCAGAGTGGATATGAAATCTTGTTCATGTCACCAAGCCAAATGGTCAGATAAAGATTTGCACATATTTTAGAGACCTCAACAAGGCTTGTCCCAAAGATGATTTTCCTTTACCAAACATTGACATCATAGTAGACCTTATAGCTAGATATGAGATGTTGTCACTGATGGATGGATTCTTAGGTTACAATTAGATAAGAATTGCCACTGAAGATTAGCCAAAGATAGCTTTCACATGCGCTTGGGAAATGTTTTGTTGGAACGTTATGCCATTAGGATTGAAAAATGTTGGAGCTACCTACCAGAGAGCCATTAATACAAATTTTCATGACTATATGCATGTCCTTATGGAAGACTGCATTTATGACGTTCTCTCTAAATCTCTAGAATCAAGTGGACACTTAGCAGTATTGGAGAAGATTTTCACATGACTAGAAAAGTATCAACTCAGTTTGAATCCAAAGAAATATGTCTTCAGAGTCCAATTAGGAAAACTTCTTGGATATATTGTCTCACATAGAGGAATAGAGGTTGATCCCACCAAAGTTAAAGCCATTTTGGAAATGCCACTGCTAACCAATCTTAGTTAGTTACAAATATCAAAAGGACGAATACAATCCATCCATAGGTTCATTGCTCAATTAGCAGAAAAAATCCACCCATTCCAACATCTGTTAAGAAAAGGAATTCCCTTCAACTACACAAAAAAGTGTCAAGAGGTATTTGATAAAATCAAGAACTATCTACTGACTCCACCAATTCTCATGCCTCCAATTGATGGAAGACATTTGATATGATATGTGACGCCTACTACATCAGCACTGGGGGCACTCTTAGCACAAAAAGAAAATGATGGAAAGGAAAGAGCAATATATTATATCAGTCACACTTTAGTCAAGTATGAGCTAAACTATAGTCCTATTGAGCAAGCATGTCTAGCAGTGGTATTCATAGCACAAAAATTGAGACACTACATGCTAAATCATAAGAGAAAATTGATTTCCAAAATTGATCCTTTGAAATATCTTCTCAACAAAGTGGCATTGATAGGAAGGCTAGCTAAATGGATTATGATTCTAAGTGAATATGACATTGAGCATATTGACCTCAAAGCAATAAAGGGACAAGTAATAGTTGATCAACTTGTAGAAGCACCATAGAAAGTAGACCATCCCTTGATATTTGATTTCCCAGATGAATCAATATTTGTCCTAGACACACCAACAACATGGAAGATATACTTTGATGGATCTTATACAAGTCATGGATTGGGAGTTGGCATCTTGTTTATCACACCTCAATGAGATTCCATTCCTAAGTCATTTTGAATAACATTCCTGTGCAAAAACAAAATGGCTGAATATGAAGCAATATTGACAAGACTTTGAATGGAAATAAATTGGGAAATCAATGACCTTCAAGTCTATGGTGACTCCCAATTAGTTATTAAACAAGTTAATGATGACTATGATGCCAAGGATGAGAAATTGATGCCTTACAAGTGCATGGTAGATAACTTCAAACTACACTTTGATAATATTTCTTTTGAATAGATATTGAGAATACAAAAAAAAGTAGTTGATGTAATGACTACAATTGGATATCTCTTGGACATTCCTAACAATGCCTCACAATTTGAGTTCTTGGTGGAAAAACTATTGATCCCTACATTTGGTGTCCCCGAAACCAAACTTGTGTTTGAACTTGTTGGTCTTGAATCCCCTTGGTATAAAGACATATACACCTATTTGCACAACCAAATTATCCCACTTGACTTGTACCCTAACCAACAAAAGACCTTTATCTAACAAGAATCCAACTATGCCATCATCAGAGACACCCTTTAGGGCCATATCTTAGATAGTACCCTCGTCTGATATTTGAGCTCAAATGAAGCACAAACACCCTTACAAGAGGTACATCATGGTATATGTGAAGCTTACTATGCTTGTCCAACCTTAGCTAAAAAGATCATGAGAAAGGGGTACTATTGGCCTACAATGGAAGATGATGCCTATCACTTTGAAAAGAAATGTCACCAGTGTCAAATTCATGGAGATCTTATACATGCACTAGCTCAATAATTTGTGCAGTTTTTGCACACATGACCCGCTAAAAGTAGGGACCCTCTTTTACTTTCATTTTTGGTATTTTTTCCCTTTGATTTTGAGGATTTGGTTGCCTTGGCATGTTCCTAAATGATTATCCTACTTGTGTAAATCCCCCTTTTTTGGGAAGCACTTTGAGAATATTATGTTCTAGACTCATTTCGGGGTTTTTCATTGTTTTTGGGAAAATTCCCTCTAGGCGGAGTTCCCCAGACGCTTTGAAAACTCGGTGGCGGATGTTTTGCACTGTTTCCCAAAATTTTTGATCCTTCGCAGAATTCCACATGGAACGGATTTCCTAGAAATTCCATCACCTCATTGAATTCCCAGATTGTGTTTTGACATGTCTTGTTGATTGCATTAATGCTCAGTGGTATGATTCCTGAGGTGCGTATTTAGTTAGTTTTTGAGGATTTCCTATTGTCATTTGATCTTTGTTTCCATTGAGATATTTATTTTGAAGTGCTTAAGTGGTTTTCTAGCGTGAGTGATTGATTCAAGGATTTGGCGACATATTTCTTGCATTTTCATTGTGGTTGGTTGCTAGGACATTGAAGTTTGTTTCCAGCCATCACTGCAGCTAAGTTCACTTCATTCAGGTCCGTGGATTTTTCCTTGCTTATGATTCTTGAATGTAAATGATGCTTTGATGTTTTGAGGGCCTTTGGGTTCAGGATTTTGTGTATTTTGGTGTCAAGTGTTTAAATTGGGGTTTGGTCTGTCATTTTTAAGAATGTTGATGGCTCATCGGTGTATTCTCCTATTGATTCTTGAGTTTAGTGGTTCCTAGTATTCCCATGTTGCATTTTTGAGCACAACCTTGGGTGCGTGGTTGTTGTCATTTGGTTCAATTTTAGGGTTTCTGAGCTTGTTTGATTATCAACCCTGAGTAAATTTGTGGGCGTATTTTCAATTTCACCTAAGAAAAGCTCACTTGTTCCCAATTTAAACAATTTATCTTTGGGCTTAGTAAACTAGACAATCCAAATCTAAGCTAATCCCCCTGTGTTAATGGAAAATTTTAAGGTTTTAAGCTTAGGAGATTGATGATTAAATTTAGGGCATCATCAATCTTCACTGATTCGCCTCTGATAGAGTTGAGAACTTCAAAATGAACAATAGAAAACTCAAAATAAATCAGATTTGGGCCCAGGGACCTCCAATTTATGATCGTTCGATTATTCTAGGAGAGATCGGGAGAAATAACAGTTTTTTAGGATTTCGTGGTCTTCGCAGAATTCCCGCATCTTCAGAATTTCCCAATTTTTCCTTTATCTTGTCATTTTCCTAGATGTATGTAAAATCCTAGAGTTACTGATACCTCACGGTTTTCCCTCCCTGGCAGATTTTCCATAAATGGTTTCACAGTATGGAGAATTCAAAAGACAAAGAATGCAATGTTATGGCTTTAGCATTTCATGCTTTATTTGAATCATTTAAAAAATGTTATGTACTTTTCCTTCATATTGTGATGATTAGTTTTTGGATAGCCATGTTTTATCATTAAATCCACTAAGTTGGGAAATTTCTCAGATTTCCTCCCTGGCTGGATTTCCCCGGATGGCTCAAAGTCCCAGATTTCTTAGCAATTGTGCCTTATGTTAAATTTAAGGGATTTTGATCTTAGCTTTGGGTTGATTGGTCATGATTATATCATCTATGGTTGGATAACCCCTATGTTGATATTATAAAGGTGAATTTATTGTGGGTTCTTGTTGGATTCAGGTTGAATCAAGTAGAGTGGTGGCTAGCAAGGAAATGGGTAAGCAGACGGATCCAAGTTGTGAGGGATCTTCCATCTCTAAAGCAGAAAGAATAAAGTTGGACATAAAAATTAAGATTCCTGAGTCTAAGCTTTCCTCCATATGGGTTGAAGAAGGTGACACCAATGTAGGAAGATGGGATTATGAGGAGTTCAAGCTAAGAATGGCAACATAGAACCTCCCATTGTTGGCTAGAAGGTTAGTGGAATCAAGATTGGCTCATGTGGCTAGTTTTCCTCCTACGGTTCAATGCTATGAGATGGTGCTTGAATGTGATAGAAATTATGATAGAGGTACACAAAGGGTGATAGGCACTCAAAGTAGGGTGTTAGCCAACTTCTCTCTTGTATCTGTGGCAAAAACCTTTGAAATGCCTGACAGATCTCATGTGGTGGCTCTCAACTTGGATATTGCCAAAAACTATTTTGAGAATGATTCAAACAAGGCTTTACAAGTGGTCAATTCTTGGTTGGAGAAACTAAGCCCCACATCTCAAAGCTTCCAAAACAATTACTCAGGTAAAAATTCAAACCAGAATACTATGATGCTATCACACTACTTAGTAAAGTAATAGGTTTGAAAAGTTCTAGAGTTTTTGAGAACTGGATGTTCTTGGTTATAGTGAGGATGGATCAGAATACTGATTATCACTAGGAAATAATTATAAGCGCCATGATACATGATCAATTGTGCAATGCCTTATAGACCAAGAGCTTCACAATGACTTCTTATCTGGTCCATGCCTTGGCGAGGTTCCATCCATATAAGGGGTTGAGTACCCAAGGAGCCTTTAGGCGAGATGTAATATAGGAAGTCTATCCATAGCTACACTTGGGAAACTAAAGCTATAGGAGGGTGAATGATGCATTCACCATGTACATCACTAGGTTGCTTTAAGGTGTAGAGCACGTTAGAATATATGACAATGCTAAGGATTTGATCAAAAGGTATGGGGCTTGGTTTATACAATTTCCCACCTTTTCTTACCTAAGGATAGATGGTTTCCAGAGAGCCCCTTACAGACTTCCTAGGTATCCTACTGACCACCTCATACTCTCAAGAGTCACAAGGCAGATATGTGATTTTGATGCCATAGTGAAGAAGGAGAAGCACAAAATATGACTTGGCAATGACTTTCCCCTTCGGATAGTGGTAATGAGGCTTTCCCTTCCATACATACAATACGTTTCTTTGAAGAGGAGATGAGCACTCTAGGCTTATCTTTCCATTCGAAAAGGTCAAGATTTGATAGAACTGGTGAAGCCCAAAAGAAGGCTAGTATGGAATATAGCCACAAGGATGACCTAGAAGATTACTGGGCTAACTCTAAAGATGAGTTTGAGATCAAAAAGAAGAAATTGTCTAGGCTTCCAGTCAATTTGATTAGATTGTACAATGTTAAAGTCATCCTGGATCAAATAGATTATGGGAATGTGATTCAAAGTCATGATTATGAAGTTGTGAAGGATAAATCATTTGGCGAGATAAACTAGCTTGAGGAGGAAATGATAGAATTGGAACAATTCATGGCTCCAATAATTAAATACACAAAGTTGTGGCTTAATCACAAGATTTGGGAACTAGAGAGTGAAGGTGTACAATGCACCTATGACTTAATGGGAGATTTAGAGTCTCATTCCACCTCTGAGGATTCAGTTGAGTAGGATCCTAAGGGTAAGGCCAAGGTGAGTTGTCCTTTCAGAATGAAGATTAAGGATGCTCAAGTAGAGGAAGGATAAAAGAAAAGGAGGCCTATTGCCAAGAAAAGGAAACATGCTTCAAGGGCGAAGAAATCTATAGATGAGGAATCTGAGTTAAAGGGAGATGAAGGTGGTGCTTCTATGCCTAAGAGAAGAAGAATAGTGAGATTGTCCCAAAACGAGTCTTCTAGGGTAGAGGATGAAACTGGCCCACTAGTAGTGAATGTAGAGAGTTTAGGAGAGAAAACATAGGTATACACAAGGAGATCAAGAACTCCTTCTCCCAAGGATAGTGTGCTAAAGAGGGATGTTCCCTTACCTACCCCTAATACAGAGCATGAAGATTCCCTTCCTTCTTGTGAAACTAACAATGTACCAAGTAAATATAAAGATGTGGAGGACCACCAAGATAGAGGAAAGGAAGAATTTTGGGAAGGTGAACTTTATAGCATAGAGGTAGAGATAGAAAAGATATTACAATCCCCTTTGGTGACTTATGAGGACTCACTCATTGACCAGGAAGAGGACAAACCTCTAGAGAGAGGATTTTGCCATCAAGACCCCTTCACCAGAACATGCAGAAAAGGAACATGATGAAGAAAAGGATAGTTATCTAGAGGGTGATAGGGAAGCTAAGACTGAAGAGATTCCTGAAAAGAAAAATCTGAATGGGGATCTCTCTAGGGATGAGTAGGATGAGGTTGAGCAAGGTAATTTGCAATCAGAATCCACTATGTTTGCTTGGTTGGACAAAGAGTTGAAGAGTAAGAAGGTTGTGGTGGATGACACTCCCAAATTAGGATGACTTATTGGCCAAAATTGGAAAAGGTTAAAAAACAAGAAGGATAGGGTTATTTCAAAGACTGAAAGAGATAGAGAAAATAATAGGGTGGTTCACATTGCTACTCCTGCCCCTAATAAGAATATGGATGGTGTGACTCATAGTGATTATAGTGTGCAAACTATCAACTTAGGGCCTACTTACATGGAGCAAGAGATTGAATAATATGAAGGCTCTAGTGCTGTAATCTTGGGTAGATTGAGGAAAGAGGTTTAAACCAAGCAAGAATTAAAGAGGGAGAATGAGAAATTGAAGAAGTATTTGAAGGATTTGGTGAAACCCTTGCAGTCTATTAGCCAGATTAGTTCTTCATCATCTATAGTAAATCTCCTACCATAAGAGACCATAACTAAGTTGGAAAAGATGACAACTACTACTCATGCCACATTAAACTGGTTGCAAGGGGTAGGAACCAAGGGTGATGATGCAATTAAAGACATTCTGTCAACTAGTGGGGATTCCAATAGATTTGTGGAGTGGTTGAAAAGTGTGCTAGCTCAGGATAAAGAAGACATAGACCTCCTACTATAGAAAACTAGGACTATCATGGATTACACTGAAGAAAAGCTAGCTAGTGATGGAATCCTCCCTTCTTCAAAAGCTGTAGAACCCTGGGAATGGCATGAGTTCTTGTAACTTATGGAGAAGGTATTAAAGATGATGCACAAGCAAGGTAAGAAAATAGAGGGTACCTTGACAGATATTTACAATAAATGTATCTCTTTCTTTGAAATTATGATAGGAAGGAAAAGGTTTGCACTGAAACATTTGAATCTAGAGAGACTCAGGAAATGGTGGCATGATGTATATTCTCTAGCCACTGATGGTCCAGTTACTGAACACCAACTAGATGATGTGGCCACTTTGCAATTATGGATAAATATCAAACCCTAAAAGTGGATTGGGATAAAGTTATTAAACAATTAGGGGATGATATCAAATATATTGAGAGGAGAATTAAGGTGTTAGTTTTTCCACATTTGGCAAACCTAGAAAGGGTATTTTTAATGGTGCAGGATAAGGTGGGATGAGATAAAGATAAGGGAGAGAGAATTTAATGCAAGGCTACATCAAAATTTGTGCTTCCCCATTATTCCTTCTTCTTTGTTTGCATACATTAGACCGAGCTATATTGGAGAACCCAAGCTGACCTAGATGAGCCCCCTACATTTAATGCTATTTTATTTTGTTCTAGAACTTCTTGGGCCAACTTGTTTTATGTCCATTTATTATTGTGAACCTAATTGGGCCAACATATCTTGGGGTTTCTATAAATAGGGAATTTTTCCTTATTTGTAAGGGCTAGTTAGTTTTACTTGGAGCAAATTAAGCAATATAGCAAGAGTTTAAGCTAGAAGTTAGATTTTTTTGAGCAAGTGTTGTAACACATAATACTAGAATTGTTGTTATTGGATGATTCAATACAATTGAAGACATTGTGATTTGGTGATCTCTCTTGTATTGACTTATCTCATATGGTTCTTATTGTTATATCTTTTGAGATTGCTTGAAAAATATTGGATATATGTTAGATTTAGAATTAGATATGATTCAATGGTGTTTATGGTTTGATGCTTGAAGTTTTTGTAGAAATCCCTAGTCCATACTTTTTGCAGCTAGCTAATTCTTAGTTGCTTTGTAAAGTTAGCCTAGACTTTTATATTCATTGTGCTTAGTTCAATTGTGAATATTTGTTCATTTCAATGGAAATAAGGTTGTTTTGGATGAATTTTCATGGTCTAATAATATTTAATGCCTTAGAAGATTGTACTATTTCTGTAAGATTACAGATTCATTTGGGTCAAGAAGAAATTTGTTTCTGGGGGATTGGTCCATTTCAAGTATTTTATCATTTGCATTGTTAATCTTAGGACTAGTGTTAAATTTAGAAATATATCTAAAACCCTTATCTCTTTTGCTATTTCTTTATTCATTTGGGTTATATTTAGGACTTCAGGTATCGACATATTGCAAAATTTGATAAGTTCAAAGATTTAGTATTTTATTTTAGTAAGGTCCCCTTGTGATTACTAGCATTTTCACATTATCACTGAGTTGTTTATGCATTGTCAAGACCTAACATTAGAGACCTTGGGCTTATCTCTTGATGCTTGCTGATAGAGATTTACCTTTCAAGAGAGATAGGATATTTGTATCTTGTTTGAGTTGTTGTGCAAAAAACACCATCAACAGATTGACGCTAGAAGGAGGGCCCGAATAAGGAAGCTGGATCGATTTTTGTCTGCCATTTCTCCTAAAAGATTCAAAAGAATAACCAGATCTACTCCAGGGGAAGAGGAATTTCAAGAGTTACAATCTCCCACTAGGTCAAGAAGGACTAGAAGAAGGGGAGAATCATCATCTTCCTAGCCACTTCCATCATCTTCATCATCCCCCTCTTCATCAAGTCCATCTTTGTCCGATTCTGAAGTTGTCCCCATTCAATAGGCTCAACAAGCCATAAATCAACCTTTACCACCTCCACCTCAACCGATGGCTTTCCTTTCTAACAATCCATCTCCTTTGACCTTCAACAATTGCAATGTCATGCCCAAGAACCCATAACACTTTTGCTGCAAGTTCCATGTTAATAACCCTAATAGGACCATAGAGGAACATATCAATATTTTTCAAACTTTCCTTAGGGATAGAGGAATTAACCATGAGGATGTAGCATGCAGGCTCTTTCCTTATTGCGTTCTATTGGTACAATGATTTGCCTACTAGGTCTATTCATAATTGGACTGAACTGGAGATTGCATTTTTGTAGAAGTTTAGGATCCCCATTATTCCAAATGAGCTTTACCTTTAGCTCACTAAGGTTAAGAGAGAGATCAATGAGCCAATAGGGTCCTTTAACAACAAGTTTCATTGCACTTATACCCGACTACAGGCCGCTTATGTTGTAGATGATGCCACTGCTCTAGAAGTCTATTATGAGGATCTTGATAGCCTACAAAACTACCTTCTTGAAATGGAGACCCAACCCTCCAAACAACTTGATTGATTCATACATGGAAGTTGTTAAGGTTAGTACTGATCTGAGACAACACTTGTCTAGGCCTTTACCATCCCTAGGACCCACTACTCACCTTGGGAAGGTTCTCACCCTCAATCAGGCTATGTCTACTCACACTCCTATCATGGATCCAATACCTCAGTTGCCACTGGTCCCTCATCCAGGAACCCCTATGAACCAAGTCCCACCAATGGAAAATTATCCCCAGCAAAGTGTTAGTTAGCCCATTCACTCACAATAGCAGTCAAGTTTCCCTACTTATCTGTAGAATTCTAAAGTCTTGAATCAATCTCTGGGATCTGGTGTATCAACAAGACCATCCCAAAAAAATGTGAACCAAAATCTATATAATAATCCTAACAAAGAAAGGTTAGACGAATTATCTGAACAAGTGAAGAAGCTAGACATGGAGGTCACCTGTCTGTGAAATCAAAACAGTCAACTCTAGGCTTCCTAAAGGAGTATGCAGTCTAATTATAATAGACAAAAGGAGCCCCATCAAGGAAAATTTTTTGATAGGGGGCAGGGTTTCGAAAGAGGACAACATTTTGATAGAGAATAGAACTTTGAGAGAGGGCAGTCCTCTGGCCAAAATTTTGACAGAGGACATGTTGGTGGACAAGGATTTGACAGAAAACAACCACCCAGATAGAATAGAACTTGGAATACTAGTCCAAACAATGGATGTGTCCCTACCCCATTGGATCAACTAGCTAGTCAAGAGAGGCCTTCTAATGGTGTGTTTTTGGCTGAAGTTGCTCTATCAGGATGGTGTAGGCTCCATAAAAAAAGTCAACATTCTAAGTTAGACTGCCTTGAATTCTAGACAGTTGCCTCTATATTTCAGTATGAGGTGGAAAATAATGCAACTAAATAGAAGTTGGTGCCATCCAGTCCTTATAACTCACTTGTGCTAGTGCTAAACCATGCTCCTTTCCCATGAAGTGAGGAGAATGGACTTGGAGAAGAATAAAGTTGGTCTAAGGAGGAGGTAGATCAAGTGTGCAATGGAGAAAAGATTACACAGTTGTTTAATGAAAATCCTAAGAATTATAATGGCCCTTTGGATGAAGAAGAGACCGATGTTGAAGAGGTGCAGCAATTCCAACGGCCAATAAGGAAGTATGAATTAAGAGATCTACCAAATAGATGCCCGTAAGTTGAAGGACCTTTCACCACTTCCATCCCTCCAAATAACTTCACCACAACTCTAGATCCGAATGCATGTAATAATCCAACATATCCTCGTGTGCCTAAACAATACCTATGAAAGGAAGGACAAGCACAAGTTGACTCATCAAAAGGAAAGAGTGTTGTAGCAAGAAAATACAAGGAGATGTAATGCCTCAAGGAGGCTCCTAGTGACATGAACACTGAGCAGTTGGCTATATATGTGGCAGAAGAAATCAGGAAGCTGAAGGTAAGTCTCTCTACATTTGAATTATTGAGAGTTTCAGCTATTATAAATGCAATTTTAGGATCTCACAATGCAAGTTCAGTATCAGAAGATAAATTAGTTAGTGGGAATGTTAATAAGGCATCTCATTCTCAAGTAGTAAAAGATCATAACCAGGTCCATACACAACCTAGAGACAAAGGGAGAGAAAGAGATAAAATTCAAATTGCTCAGGTTGATACTCCCTTAACTTTGTTCTAGGGTAGAACATAAACTCTTCCATTTTTTATCTTTGTTCACCAATTTGGAAAGAATTTGCACAATTGCTTACTAGATTCAGGTGCCTCCACCAATGTGATTCCCTTTGCAATCTATAGAGCCTTAGGCATAACTCCTGTTGTTTCTAAAAATAAAGCTACTCAATTGGATAGAAAAAAGTTAATGTTGTAGGGGAGTTGAACATGATCCCTATGCAAATTGCCTCATACCCCCAAATTCAACAAATCATCAATATACAGGTGGTGGATATACCTGACACGTATGGTTTGATTTTGTAAAGATAATTTACTAAGGCTTTAAATGGATATGTATCAACTGATCAGTCCCACATGTGGCTCCCATGGAAATGGGTGCCAAACTAGATCAGGATTGAAAGGGAGACTAGAATGAAGTATGTGATCATAGAATATTAGAATACCTCCAATGAAATATTGATATTAGAGGTCAGTATGGGTAATTATGTACTGGAAGCCCCTGTTGAGGAGTTTGATGTAGAAGAAATTCTTATGTTGCACACTACACCCATTGATCTTACAACAAAATTTAGTAGTACTGGAGTCCTAGTGAAACCAATTAATGAAGATGATTCTAAAGATAACCAACTTAGTTTGCTAGATAATTTTCAAGAATTCATTCAAAAATGCATTGAAGATTAGATTTAGTTGGATAGAGGAATGAATTTTGAAGAATTACTCTGACCTAATTGGTGTAGAGTTCATAATGCCTCTCACTAAAAACCAAAATGATGCTTGTGCCAAACAACAGTGGAACAGGTACAAAAATGCATTAACCCCACTCCAATAGTAAAAATTAATATACAAAATATTCAAGATGATCCCAAAGGAAAAAGCATTATATACTTTGAAGAGCCCTCTAATAGTAACAACATAAGAGACAAGACTAAGAAATCTAGAGTAGATGGTTGTTGGACCCTAAGGTTTGATGGATATAAATAAAAGCAAGGTGTTGGAGTGGGATTTGAGTTAATTAGTCCAAAAGGTAAAAAATTCTTTGCTACTCACAGACTTTAGTTTCATTGTACCAATAATGTAGCAAAGTACGAGGCTTTGATTCATGGGTTGCTCATGGCACTAAGGAAAAATGTTAAGATTTTGCAAGTCTTTGGAGATTCCAAGTTAGTGGTCAAGTAAGTTAGAAAGCAATACTCATTTCATGACAGAAGGATAATGAATTATAGGCATAGAGTATGGGACCTTATTGAGGGATTTGATGCCTTCAACATTCAGTTGATACCACAGAGTAGGAACCAAACTGTGCATTCCCTGGCTCAGGCAGCTAGTACTTTACAACCTTTGTCTCTCTCTAGATTGAATAAGCTTACTTTGGAGATGACTCCAGTACCCTCAATACCTAATAATGTGACCAATTTTCATATATTTGAAGATGACATGCATATTTTTAATTTTATCACAAGTTTAGATGTCTTTACTTCACAGATCATTGATGAAGTTGAACCCCAAGAAGCAGAAATGGACTTGGAAGGGGTTATTAAATTGAAGACTAATACTATTCTGAGAGGAATGGTGTAGTGAGAGAGGATTTTGTATTTGGATAAGGTAAGAGATCAAGAGAAAAATGCTAAGAAAGAGTCCATTAGTGGACAATGTGAAACATACAATATGGGGACTCAAGATGATATCAAGAATGTCTTCATTGGAAAAGTGTGTACTCTAGAGGAGAGAAAAGGAATTATTGATGCATTACATACATATCAAGATGTGATAGACTGGAGTTATGAAGACCTAAAGAAAAATGACACTTCAATTATAAATCACACCATTCCTTTGAAGCCAAGAGTAAGACCTTTCAGGCAGAGGCAAAGGCCGATCAATGTTATGTTGGAACCTATAATTCAGAAGGAGGTGTAGAAGCTATTGTCTGCTAGAATTATATTCCCAATTAGGAATTCCACCTGGGTTACAAATCTGGTTCCTATGAGAAAGAAAAATTGGGATATTAGACTGTGCGTGGATTTTAGGAACCTTAACAGGGCATTAGAAAAGGACAATTATCCAATTCCTTCACTAGATGAGGTGCTTTAGATTGTTAATGGATCTCAAATGATGTATTTTCTAGATGGCTACTCTGGGTATAGCCAAGTAATGGTGTAGTATGAGGAAATGCATAAAACTTCCTTTACCTCAAAGTGGGGAACTTTTTCCTATAGGAGGATGCCCTTTGGTTTAATCAATACTAGAGCTACATTCCAGAGAGCTATGGATATTGCTTTTAAGGAAATCATTGGTAAATGCATAATTATTTATATGGATGATCTGTTAGTCTTTTCCAAGAAGCGAGGTGATCACATAGCAGACTTGTGTAAGGTGTTTCAGAGGTGTAGAGAATTTGGCATCTCCCTTAATCTAAAGAAGCACATCTTTGGAGTTACTGAAGGAAAATTGTTGGGACATGTTATCTTAGAGAAAGGGATTGCTATTTGCCCTAAATGAGTGGAAGCTATACTCAAGATCCAACCACCTGCTAGCAAGAAGGAGATGAATTCACTCTTTGGTAAAATCAACTTTGTAAGGAAGTTCATCACTGGATTTGCTAAGATAATCAAACCATTGAATGCCATGTTGAAACAAGAAGCTAAAGTTGAATGGAGTGTGGTAGCAAAAGAAGCATTTGCAAAAATTAAGAGATCTATTGTAGAAGCTCCAGTATTGGTAAGTCCTGATTATGCCAAGCCTTTTTACATATATTCATTTGCTTTTGATCACTCCTATGATGTCATGTTGAATCAAAAGTATGATCAAGGGAATGAAAACCCTATAGAATTTATGAGTTCTCCCTTGATGGATGCAAAAATAAGGTACCCAATTGTAGAAAAGCAGGCCTATGTCTTGGTCAGAGTTGTGAAAAAGTTTAGACACTATATTCTTAGGAACAAGGTCTTCACAATAGTACCAGACCCTGCAGTAAAGCTACTACTAATACAAAAGGAATTGGGAGAATGAAAAGCTAAGTGGGTGACTATGTTGCAATATTATGACATTGAGATTCAACCCATGAAGCTAGTGAGAAGACAAGGGCTGACCAAAACAATGGTAGAGATGGGTCCTAACCTCACAGCTCAACACTATCACCTCCAAGATATATCCCTAGGAGATTGGTATGATGATATAGGCTTTTACCTTAGCTCTTCTATCAAAGCATCTTTTGACTACACCTTGAGAGGATATCCCACTGCCTATCAATGGGCAGTACCTGAAGCATTATTTCCAATCCTGAGCTTTTTACAACTCTTTTCTTGTACATTGTTAGAGTAGGTTTCCTTTCTATTTGGTTTGTTTTTCCTTGGTTAGAGTAGGTTTCATTTTTTTCTTTGCTTTGTTTGTCTACTATTGTTGGTTAGTTTAGGTTTTCTTTTGGTTTGGTTTTCTTTTGCTCCACTCTTGATTTGGGGGTTTTTTTTTCTTTTGGGTGTGTTGCATCTACATGGCAATCATATTATTATTTGGGACTTTTCTGAATGCTTCTTTTACAAACTTTAATTATTTTTTCTAGAGTCAGTTGGTGAAGGACCTTTATTTAGTGTCACATGTATTTAATACTATGAGTGGATGAATCATGGACATGTTAAATCTACAATGTATTTGGGTATCATATCTTTACACAAATCATTTAAAATTCCAAGTTTGCAAATAGTCCTTAAGAAGTCTGCTTAGGTGAAAAATCTTATATTCTGCTTCATTGCCACTATGGTTCTCAGCCCTAAGTGTGAACTTCATTGTTTGTAGGTTGAAATGAAAAAATGAAACGAAAAGAAATATCAAAAATCAAAAGAAAGAGAAAATATTGAAAATCAAAAGAATTATTTCAACTTATTAGGGTTATCCAAGTATCTCTACTGGGGCTATGGACGCTTGGCTAGCAGTAGAGCTAGATGCTTGGGAGGACCACAATGATAACCTCGCTAGGGCTATGGATGCCTGATTGGAAGTGAGGCTCTATCCAGAATGATTTTGGAGTTAGAATCTTTATGTAGCCTAGTCAGACTAAATTTGGTTCTTATTGCAACTAAGGAAATAGGAATGAATACATATGCACACACTTTGACCCTAGTATAAGAAGGATTTGCTTGCCTATGACTTTTGAAGCTCTGTCAAATTGGTGACCTAATGTGAGAACTAAAACTAGAGATTCTGGGTTCTTGATTCTAGTTTGTGATTGAAATGCTCTGGCGCATTTTCCCAGCAGGAGTCGCCATTTGTTGTGTAGTTTTCACGCACATGCCCCGCTGAAAGCAGAGACCCTCTTTTTCTTTCATTTTTTGTATTTTGGCCCTTTAATTTTGAGGATTTGGTTGCCTTGGAATTATCCTAAATGATTATCCTCCTCGTGCAAATCCCCCTTTTTTGGGAAGCACTTTGAGAATCTTATGTTCTGGACTCATTTCAGGTTTTTCGCTATTTTTTGGGAAAATCCCCTCTGGGTGAAATTCCCCAGACACTTTGAAAACATAGTGGCGGATGTTTTGCACTATTTCCTAGAAATTCTAATCCTTCATGGAATTCTGCATGGAATGGATTTCCTTGAAATTCTATCACCTCGTTGAATTCCTGGATTGTGTTTTGACATGTCTTGTCGATTGCACTAATGCTCAATGGTACGATTCCTAAGGCACGTATTTAAATGATTTTTGAGGATTTCCTATTGTCATTTTCTCTGTGTTGTCATTGAGATATTGATTTTGAAGTGCTCAAGTGGTTTACTGGCATGAGTGATTGATTCAAGGATTTGGCGACAAATTTCTTGCATTTTTGTTGCAGTTGCTTGCTAGGACATTGAAGTTCATTTCCAGCCATCATTGCAGCTAGGTTCACTTCATCTGGGTATGTGGCTTTCTCCTTGCTTGTGATTCTTGAATATAAATGATGCTTTGATGTCTTGAGGGCCTTTGGGGTCTGGGTTTTGCATATTATTGTGTCAAGCATTTAAATTGGGGATTGGTCTATCATTTTTAAGAATGTTGATGGCTCATTAGGTGTATTCCCCTATTGATTTCTGAGTTTAGTGGTGCCTAGTATTCCCATGTTGCATTTTCAAGCTCAACTCTGGGTGCGTGGTTGATTTCATTTGGTTCAATTTTAGGGTTTTTGAGCTTGTTTCATTATCAACCCTCAGTGAATTCGTGGGTATTTTTTCAATTTCATCTAGGAAAAGCTCACTTGTGCCTGCTTTAAATAATCCATCTTTGGGCTTAGTAAAATGGACAATCCAAATCTAGGTTAATTCCCTTATGTTAATGGAAAATTTTAGGGTTTTGAGCTTAGGAGATTGATGATTAAATTTAGGGCATCACCAATCTTCACCAATTCGCATTTGAAAATGAATAATAGAAAACTCAAAATAAATCAGATTCAGGCCCAGGGACCTCCAATTTATGATCTTTTGATTATTCTAGGTGAGATTGGGAGAAATAATAGTTTTTGGGATTTTGTGGTCTTCGCAAAATTCCTACACCTTCAAAATTTCTCGATTTTTACTTTGTCTTCTCCTTTTCTCAGATGTATGCAAAATCCCGGAGTTACTCATACCTCTCAGTTTTCCCTCCCTAGTGGATTTTCCATAAATGGTTTCATAGTATGGATAATTCAAAAGACAATGAATGCAATGTTATGGGTTTAGCATTTCATGCTTGATTTGAATCATTTAAAAAATGTTATGTAATTTTCCTTCATATTGTGATGATTTATTTTTGGATAACCATGCTTTATCATTAAATCCACTGAGTTGGTAAATTTCCCAGATTTCCTCCCTGGTTGGATTTCCCCGAATGGCTCAAAATCCTAGATTTCTTAGCAATTTTGTCTTATGTTAAATTTAAGGGATTTTGATCTTAGCTTTGGGTTGATTGGTCATGATTATACCATCTATGGTTGGATAACCCCTATGTTGATATTATAAAGGTGAATTTATTGTGGTTTTTTGTTGGATGCAGCCTGAATCAAGTAGAGTGGTGGCTAGCAAGGCAATGGGTACAAGCAAACAGATGCAAGTGCTGAGGGATCTTCCATATTTGAAGTAGAAAGAATAAAGTTGGACATAAAAAGTAATGTTCCTGAGTCTAAGCTTTCCTCCATATGGGTTGAAGTAGGTGACACCAATGTAGGCAAATGAGATTATGAGGAGTTCAAAGTAAGAATGGCAGCACATAACCTCCCATTGTTGGCTAGAAGGTTAGTGGAATCAGGATTGGCTCATGTGGCTAGTTTTCCTCGTATGGTTCAATGATATGAGCTAGTGCTTGAATGTGCTAGACATTATGACAAAGGTACACAAAGGGTGATCAGCCCTTAGGGCAGGGTGTTATCCAACTTCTCTCTCGTATTTGTGGCACAAAACTTTGTCATGCCTGACAAATTTGATGTGGTGGCTCTCAACTTGGATATTGCTAAAAACTATTTTGAGGATGATTCAAACAAGGCTTTACATGTGGCCAATTCTTGGTTGGAGAAACCTAAGCCCCACATCTCAAAGCTGCCAAAACAATTATTCTAGGAAAAATTCCAACCAGAGTACTATGATGCTATCACACTACTTAGTAGGGTAATAGGTTTGAAAAGTGCTAGAGTTTTTGAGAACTGGATGTTCTTGGTTATATTGAAGATGGAGCAGAATACTGATTATCACTGGGAAAGAATTATAAGTTCCATGATACATGATCAACTATGCAATGTCTTATAGACCAAGAGCTTCACAATGGCTTCTTATCTGGTCCACACCTTGGTGAGGTTCCATCCATATAAGGGATTGAATACATGAGGAACCTTTGGGAGGGATGCAATATATGAAGTCTATCCACAACTACACCTAGGAAGCTCAAGCTATAGGAGGGTGAATGATGCATTCACCATGTACATCACTAGGTTGCTTCAAGGTGCAAAGCATGTTAGAATATCTGACAATGCTAAGGAGTTGATCAAAAGGTATGGGGCTTGGTTTATACAGTTTCCCAGCTCTTCTTACCTAAGGATAGATGGTTGCCAAAGAGCGGCTTATAGAATTCCTAAGTATCCTACTGACCACCTCATACTCTTGGAAGTCACAAGGAATAAATGTGATTTTGATGCCATAGTTAAGAAGGAGAAGCACGAAACGTGATTTGGCAATGATTTTCCCCTTCAAATAGGTGGTAATGAGGCTTTCCCTTCCATACATACAACACATTTCTATGAAGAGGAGATGAACACTCTGGGCTTATCTTTCCATTCAAAAAGGTCAAGATTTGATAGAACTCGTGAAGCCCAAAAGAAGGAAAGTAGGCAATATAGCCACTAGGATGACCTAGAAGATTACTAGGCTAACTATAACGATGAGTTTGAGATTAGAAAGAAGAAATTCTCTAGGCTTCCGTTAAATTTGATTAGATTGTACAATGTTAAATTCATCCTAGATCAAATAGATGATGATGGGGATGTGATTCAAAGTTGTGATTATGAAGCTGTGAAGGATAAATAATTTGGTGAGATAGACTGGCTTGAGGAGGAAAAGATAAAATTGGAACAAGTCATGGCTCCAATAATTAAATACACAAAGTTATGGCTTAAGCACAAGATTTGGGAACTGGAGAGTGAAGGTGTACAATGCACCTATGACTTAGTGGGAGACTTAGAGTCTCATTCCACCTCTCAGAAGTCAATTGAGTAGGATCCTAAGGGTAAGGACAAGGTGAGCTCTCCTTTCAGGATAAAGATTAAGGATGCTCAAGCAGAGGAAGGAGAAAAGAAAAGGGGGCCTATTGCCAAGAAAAGGAAGCATGCTTCAAGGGAAAAGAAATATGCACAGGAGGAACCTAAGGAAAAGGGAAATGAAGGTGGTGCTTATGTCCATAAGAGAAGAAGAATAGTGAAATTGTCTCAAAAGGAGTCTTCCAAGGCAAAGGATGAAACTGGCCCACCAGTAGTGAATGTAGAGAGTTCAGGAGAGAAAACATAGGTATACACAAGGAGATCAAGAACTCCTTCTCCCAAGGATAGTGTGCCAAAGAGGGATGTTCCCTTACCTACCCCTGATACAGAGCATGAAGATGCCCTTCCTTCTCATGAAACTCACAATGTACCCAGTAAATCTAAAGATGCAGAGGATCACCAAGATAGAGGAAAGGAAGAATTCCGAGAAAGTGAACTCTACAGTGAAGAGGTAGAGATAGAAAAGATATTACAGTCCCTTTGGTGACTTATGAGGACTCACCCATTGACTAGGAAGAGGATAGACCTCCAGAAAAAGAGGAAGTTCTCATCAAGACCCCTTCACCAGAACATGTAGAAAAGGAACACGATGAAGAAAACGATAGTAATCTAGAGGGTGACAGGGAAGGTAAGACCAAGGAGATCCTGAAAAGAAAAATCTAAATGGGGATCTCTCTAGGGGTTAGCTAGATGAGGTTGAGGAAGGTAATTTGCAATCAAGATCCACTGTGCTTGCTTGGTTGGATAGAGATTTGAAGAGTAAACAGGTTGTGGTGGATGACACTCCCAAATTGGGATGACTTATTGGAAATTTTTTGAAAAGGTAAAACAATGAAGAAGGCTAGGGTTATTTCAAATATTGAAAGAGATAGAGAAAATAATAGGGTGGTTCACATTGCTACTCCCACTCCTGATAAGAATAAGGATGATGTGACTAGTAGTGATTAAAGTGTGCAAACTATCAACTTAGGGCCTACTTCCATGGAGCAAGAGATTGAAGAATATGAAGGCTCTAGTATTGTAATCTTGGGTAGATTGAGGAAAGAGGTGCAGAAAAAGAAAGAATTAAAGAGGGAGAATGGGAAATTAAAGAATTATTTGTAGGATTTGATGAAACCCTTGTACTCTATAAACCAAATTAGTTCTTCATCATCTACAGTAAATCTCCTGCCAGAAGAGACCATAACTGAGTTGGAAAAGATGAAAACTACTACTCATGCCACACTAAACTGGTTGCAAGGGGTAGGAACCAAGGGTGATGATGCAATTAAAGACATTCTCTCAACTAGTGGGGATGCCAATAGATCTGTGGAGTGGTTGAAAAGTGTGCTAGCTTAGGATAAAGAAGATGTAGACCTCCTACTATAGAAAACTAGAACTATCATGGATTACACTGAAGAAAATCTAGCTAGTGATGGAATCCTCCCTTCTTCAAAAGCTACAGAACCCTGGGAATGGCATGAGGTCTTGCAACTCAGGTAGAAGGTATTGAAGAAGGTGCACAAGCAAGGTAAACAAATAGAGGGTACCTTGACAAATATTTACAATAAATCCATCTCTTTCTTTGAGATTATGACAGGAAGGAAAAGGTTTGCACTGAAACATTTGAATCTAGAGCAACTCAAGAAATGGTGGCATGATGTATATTCTCCAGTCACTAATGGTCCAATTATTGAACACCAGCTAGATGATGTGGCCACTTACTTTGCAATTATGGATAAATATCAAACTATAAAAGTGGATTGGGATAAAGTTATTAAACAATTAGTGGATGATATCAAATATATTGAGAGGAGAATTAAGGTGTTAGTTTTTCCACATTTAGCAGACCTAGAAAGGGTATTTTTAATGGTGTAGGATAAGGTGGGACAAGATAAAGATAATGGAGAAAGCACTTAATGCAAGGCTACATCAAAATTTGTGCTTCCCCATTATTCCTTCTTCTTCCTTTGCATGCATTGGACCGAGCTATTTTGGAGATCCCAGGCCGACCTGGATGAGCCCTCAACATTTAATGCTATTTTATTTTTTTCTAGAACTTCTTGGGTGGATTTTTTTGTGGTCGTTTATTATTGCGAACCTAATTGGGCTGACATATCTTTGGGTTTCTATAAATATGGCATTTTGCCTCATTTGTAAGGGCTAGTTAGTTTTACTTAGAGTGAATTAAGCAATATAGCAAGAGTTTAAGCTAGGAGTTAGATTTTTTTGAGCAAGTGTTGTAACACAGAACACTAGAAATGTTGTTTTCATTGGGTGATTCAATACAATTGAAGACATTGTGCTTTGGTGATCTCTCTTGTATTGACTTATCTCGCATGGTTCTTACTGTTCTATCTTTTGAGATTTCTTGAGAAATATTGGATGTATGTTATATTTAGAATTAGATATGATTCAATGGTGTTTATGGTTTGATGCTTGAAGTGTTTGTAGCAATCCCTAGTCCATACTTTTTGTAGCTAGCTGATTGTTAGTTGCTTTCCAAAGTTAGCCTAGACTTTTATATTCATTGTGCTTAGTTCAATTATGAATATTTGTTCATTTCAATTGCAATAAGGTTGTTTTGGATGAATATTCATTATCTAAAAATATTTAATTCCTTAGAAGATTGCACTATTTCTATAAGATTGCAGATTCATTTGGGTCAAGCAGAAATCAATTTTTGGGGGATTGGTCCATTTCAAGTATTTGATCATTTGCATTGTTAATCTTAGGACTAGTGTTAAATTTATAAATCTCTATAAAACCCTTATCTCTTTTGCTATTTATTTATTCATTAGGGTTAGATTTAGGATTTTAGGTATCACCATATTGCAAAATTTGATAAGTTCAATGATTCAGTATTTTCTTGTAGTAAGGCCCCCTTGTGATTACTAACATTTTCACATTATCACTGAGCTGTTTATACATTGTAAAGACCTGAAATTAGAGACCTTGGGGTTATATCTTGAGGCTTACTGATAGATATTTACCTTTCAATAGAGATATGATATTTGTATCTTGTCTGAGTTGTTGCTGTGCAGAAAACACCATGAACAAGGAACTACAACTGTTTACTTTGTCGTGGCCATTTTCCCAATGGGGACTCGACCTCATAGGAAATATCCATCCCACCTCTTCTAATGGACATAATTTTATTCTTGTCACCAATAAATATTTCACAAAATGTATCGAAGCCATACTACTGACTTATATTATTGGAAAGAAGATAGCCAAGTTCATCTAGAATTACATCATTTTCCACTATGGTATCCCACAATCCATCATCACTAATAATTGTCACCCTTTCAAAAACTAGGATTTCTATGAGCTTTATGATAGATTCCATATCCAACATCATTTTTCTACTTCATATTTCCTCCAAAGAAATGGCCAAGCTAAGACATCTAATAAGACCATCCTAAAAATCTTAAAGAAGACTGTCAATGACGTTGGTCGCGATTGGTACCTACAACTTAATCCTTCTTTATGGGCTTATCACACCAATGTTCAAATGCCTACAAGAGATACCCCATACTCCCTTGTCTTTAGTTTTGAAGCAATAATTTCTATAGAGGCCGAGTTACCCTCTTTGCAAGTCTCTATGCAAGGCTTGATTGATCAAGAAGAATATCATGTATCCCATCTACATGAACTAGAGTTACTGGATAAAAAGAGACAAAATTGTTAGGATTTAGGTGTCATAAACCTTGTAAATCCTTTATTTTATTATTCTACTAAATTTTTTTGTACATTTACCCATAAGAGGTGAAACTGTTTGACCAACAGTGGTGAAAGAGACTATGTAAATGCAGTGTTACCGTTACCATTTATCCTTATGGAAAAGGACAAATTAGCAAGGCGTCCACCTTGGAATCTTCTTAAATAAGGTTGTTGGGTCAAAATAGGATGTTTTAAGAGCATCTATGACATGCATGCAATTTTTCATAAGATGCTATGACAGTATGACAGATTCCCTATGACAGAATATGCTATTTTTAGACCCCAGGCACCCATGCATAAAAGATGCCTTATGATAGTTGTAAGAGCATCTGTAAGAGGCTATTTTTGGTATTTTTTGACCATTTCAAGGAGGGAGGCGTGGGTTTTTTGAGGTGGTATTGATGCCTATTTTTTGGTGAAACCATGGTGGTTTTCATCCTCACAAATCTCTATAAATTGGGGCCTTGAGCTAGTGTTAAGAGAATTCAATTTTGCAGGGTAACAGGGTGCTGCTGGATTTACAGGGAATGATAAGAGAAGTCTATTGCTGCATGTAATATTGGAGATTATTAGTAATATATTTTCCTCTCTTTCGGTGGTGGAGTTTTTTCCTTTCGGAGTTTCTCCACGTAAATCTATTGTTGCATGTGCTATGATTTTTCTATCTCTCACTCATTCTTTCTTCACACTAAGTCTAAGGTTAATCTACATATTTTAGATTTGCATTCACACATTTAAGTTCATATTGCAAGCTTTCTTCACCTTTTTTTTCAACATTTGGTATCAGAGCTAACGGTTCTGTTAAGGAAGGGACACTTTCCTTTTAGAGTGTTGAAGGTTTTTTACTTGAGTGGGAGCTTTTGTGTTGTGGGTTTTGCAGATTTGTGAAAGATTGCATACCATGGCCTCCACCTCTCATCTAGATATTGAGAAGTTCAATGGAATTGGTTACGAGATGTGGAAGTTGAAAGTGGAGGACCTTCTTGAGGAAAGAGATCAGTGGTTACCAGTTTCAGTTGAAAAGAAGCCATCTACTTCAACCTTGTCAAATGAAGATTGGAATAAGTTAGACAAGAAGGCTCGAGGGAATATTCGGTTGTGTCTCACAAATTTTGTCCTCCTGAATGTCTCTTCAGAAGACACAACATACAAGCTTTGGAGGAAGATAGGTGAAATATACCAAACTAAGAGTTTGTCTAACAAGTTGTATCTCAAAAGATGTTTGTATTCATTAAAGATGAAGGATGGTGAATCTATTGTTGAACATTTGAATGCTTATAATTTGATTATATAAGTCAGCTTGCATCTATTGATGTTAAAATAGAAGAAGAGGATAAATGCATTTTATTGATTTGCTCTTTACCAAAATCTTGGGAAAATTTAGTTATTGCTATAACAAGTGGTGGTGCAGAACCTAAGTTGGATACTATTATTCCCATACTTCTTTCAGAGGAGATGAGGAGAAAGACCATGCACAGTGGCTCCCAACATGCCTTGCATGTGCGAGGTAGGCCCAAGGAGAAAGAGCCTAAAGGGGATAAGAAGAATGATAAGTCTAAAGGACGATCTAAGACCCCTGGAAAGAGAAGAGTGAAGTGTTGGAACTATGGTAAACGGGGACATGTGAAGAAGGAATGTAGAAACAAGAAAAATAATGCAGATTTCTCCACGAAAAATTCCTCTAATAATGGTGATTCTGATGCTTTGATTATTTCAGATAACATAGTGTGTAATAATGCTTGGCTTACTGATTCAAGTGCTTCCTTCCATATGACTCCTCATAAGGAGTGGTTTTCTACATACAAAGAATATGATGGAGGAGAGGTCTTCATGGGTGATACTAGCTCACAAAAGGTTATTGGTAAAAGAAAGGTAAAGTTGTGTTTCAGTGATGGGAGGGTTAAAACCCTTGATGATGTTTTACATATTCCAGGACTTACAAAAAGTTTAATTTCGGTTTCCAAGTTGACTGATTTTGGGATGCATGTGACATTTGACAAGTCTGGTTGTAGGATGGTAAGGGGAAGTTTGGTGGTTGCTAAAGGATCTTGGATAGGGAATTTATTTACGCTACATGCCTCTACTTTTTGTAACTCCTCTTTTGTAACTAGCGATGAAAATGCATGTATGTTGTGGCACCATAGATTGGGTCACATTGGTGAAAAAGGTCTTAGGACCATACTTGATAAGAAACTAGTAGATGACATTTCTGATTATTTTGTTGGTAAAAATGATTTCTGTGAGGATTGTGTGTTTGGTAAACAAAATAGGTCATCATTTCCTAAAGGAACTAATAAATCTAATGGATTGTTAAAACTTATTCATTCGGATGTGTGTGGTCCAGTGGATAAAGATTCTTTGGGTAGATCTCGTTATTATGTTTCCTTCATTGATGATTACTTAAGATATACTTGGATTTATTTTATGCATACAAAATATGAAGTTTTCACCAAATTTAAGGAATTTAAGGCATTGGTTGAAAAGCAAACAGATTATAAGATAAAAGTATTGAGATCTAACAATAGGGGTAAATATTGTTCTAAGGAATTTGATGAGTTTTGCAAACATGCAGGAATTGTTAGGCAAAAGACTACACCTTACACACCCCACCAAAATGGGGTAGCAGAAAGAATGAACCGTACATTAATGGAAAGAGCTAGGAGCATGTTAGGTAGTGCTAAGTTAGACAAATGCTTTTGGGCAGAAGTTGTTGGTACTGCTTGTTATTTAATTAATAGATCTCCTTGTAAAGCTCTTGTTGATAAAACTCCTTATGAAATGTGGTTGGGTAAAAAGCCTTTAGTTTCACATTTAAGGGTCTTTGGTTGTGAGGATTTTGTTCATGTGCCTCAAGAGAAGCAGTCTAAATTGGATCCCAAATCTCAGAAATGCATCTTTGTAGGTTATGGTGAAAATGTTAAAGGTTATAAACTTTGGAATCCACTAACACGAAAGATGATATTTTTTGGAGATGTTATTTTCAGGGAATTTAGAGCTAACTCTGAAGATGTGCAACCAAAGGAAAAGTCAAAGATAGTGCATTTTGAAACTAAGCAAGAAGATGCACATGTGGAAAAACAGAGAGATGGACAAGAAGATGGAGAAGAAGAAGAGAGTTCTAACGAATCCATTGTAACAAAAGAAGTTGAAAACAATGAGGATGAACATGAGGAGGAACCTCTTACTCCACCTTTGAGAAGATCCATAAGACAACGAAATCCAGTTGACAGCTATAGCCCACCTGATTTTCGTTGTAAATTTGCTTTGTTATGTACTGATGATGAACCTGGATCATTCAGGGAGGCTCTCTCGTTAGAAGAATGTGAGTCTTGGGTGCAAGCCATGCATGATGAGATGATGTCTTTGAAAAACTGTGACACCTGGGATCTTGTTAGTTTTCCCAAAGGAAGAAAGGCCATTGGTTGTAAGTGGATATATAAAAAGAAGTTTGGTGCAAATGGAAAGTTGGAACAGTACAAGGCCAGATTAGTGGCCAAGGGCTACTCCCAGAGAGAGGGAGTTGATTTTGGTGAAATATTCTCTCCTATTGCTAAGTTAACCTCTATTAGATTCATTTTATCCATTGTTGCTGCTTATGATTTAGAAATAGAACAAATGGATGTTAAATCTGCTTTCTTGCATGGGGATCTAAAGGAAGAAATTTATATGCAACAGCCTGACAGTTTTGTTGTGAAAGGAAAAGAACACTTGGTTTACAGGTTAAAAAGGTCTCTATATGGTTTGACACAATCACCTAGGATGTGGTACCAGAAGTTTGATGCATTTGCATTAAATATGGGTTTTGTTAGAAGTGATGAGGATCACTGTGTTTATTTTAAAGTTATTGATGATCAGATAATGATTATTGTCTTATATGTGGATGATATGTTGTTCATTGGTAACAATAAGGCAATGATTAGGGAACTTAAAACTCAGCTTTCTAGCACATTTGATATGAAAGATTTAGGGGCTGCTAAATATATTCTTGGGATGGAAATCATTAGGGATCGGGTTCACAAAAGGCTTTGGTTAAGTCAGAGTAAGTATGTTAACACTATTTTGCAAAGGTTTAATATGCAGGACTATAAACTAGTAAATATTCCATTTCCTATTGGTACTAAGTTGAGTTTAGACATGTGTCCTAAATCAGATGATGATATTGATGAAATTTCTAAAGTTCCTTATGCTAGTGCTATTGGTAGTTTAATGTATGCAATGGTTTGTACTAGACCAAATATAGCCCAAGCAGTGGGAGTTTTAAGCAGGTTTATGTCTAACCCTGGTAAAGAACATTGGACTTTTGTTAAAAGGGTATTTAGATATTTGCAAGGAACTTCTGATTACTATTTGGTTTATCATGGTTTTGACAATGTTGATAAGTCATTGGACATACAGGGTTTTGTTGATGCAGATTGGGCAGGTGACTTGGATAGTCGAAGGTCCACTAGTGGCTATGTGTTTACTTTTTTTGGAGGAGTAGTGAGTTGGATGAGAAAAAGACAACCTATAGTTGCTTTATCTACCACGGAAGTAGAGTATATGGCTGCTACACATGCCTCTAAGGAGGCAGTTTGGTTACAGAGACTTGGTAATGGTATTGGTTTTGATTGCAGGATAGTGAGGATCGGATGTGATAGTTAGAGTGCCATATGTTTGGCTAAAAGTCCTATGTATCATGCTCGTACTAAGCATGTTGATGTTCAGTATCACTTTGTGCGAGAAATGGTTGAGAATGGACAAGTCTTGATTGAAAAAGTTGACACTTTGGATAATGTTGCAGATTCTCTTACGAAGCTAGTTACCACAGAAAAGTTCTCTTGGTGCAGAAAGACCATGGGCCTTGATCACTGTACTTAATTCTATGTAATTGTATCTCTATGGGTGTAATTTACAATGTATGATTTCAAGTGGGAGAATATTAGGATTTAGGTGTCATCAACCTTGTAAATCCTTTATTTTATTATTCTCCTAAAGTGTTTTGTACATTTACCCATAAGAGGTGAAACTGTTTGACCAACAGTGGTGAAAGAGACTATGTAAATGCAGTGTTACCATTACCATTTATCCTTATGGAAAAGGACAAATTAGCAAGGCGTCCCTCCTTGGAATCTTCTTAAATAAGGTTGTTGGGTCAAAATAGGATGTTGTAAGAGCATCTATGACATGCATGCAAGTTGTCATAAGATGCTATGACTGTATGACAAATTCCCTATGACAGAATATGCTATTTTTAGACCCCAGGCGCCCATGCATAAAAGATGCCTTATGACAATTGTAAGAGCATCTGTAAGAGGCTATTTTTGGTATTTTTTGACCATTTCAAGGAGGGAGGCATGGGTTTTTCTAGGTGGTATTGCTGCCTATTGTTTGGTGAAACCATGGTGGTTTTCATCCTCACAAATCTCTATAAATTGGGGCCTTGAGCTAGTGTTAAGAGAATTCAGTTTTGCAGGGTAACAGGGTGCTACTGGATTTACAAGGAATGATAAGAGAAGTCTATTGCTGCATGTAATATTGGAGATTATTAGTAATATAATTGCCTCTCTTTCGGTGCTGGAGTTTTTTCCTTTCGGGGTTTCTCCATATAAATCTGTTGTTGCATGTGTTATGATTTTTCTATCTCTCACTCATTATTTCTTCACACTAAGGCTAAGGTTAATCTACATATTTCAGATTTTCATTCACACATTTAAGTTCATATTGCAAGCTTTCTTCACCTTTTTTTTCAACAAAAATTATTTGATGTATTTGCAAGCATAGTAGAATCGTCTTTGACATAGCTACAATAAGAATGTCTGACCTAGAAGATTTGACATTGATGACTTAGTCCTGAAAGAAAATCCAAAAAATCAAGTAGAACAAGAGAAGCTTGGAAAGTTTGAACATAATTATTTGGGCCCCTATATTGTACCAACATCATATGGATTAGGCACTTACCCACTCTCTACTCCTGAAGGAGAGCCACTATCCAAAACCATCAACAACATGCACCTTCGCAAGTATTACACTTGATTATTAGAGTATCCCTTTAAAAAAGTCAAAATAAAAAAAATTAAAAAAAATGGTCACCCTGATGAAAACCTAGCAAACAGACATCTTGGTGACAACAAAGAAAATAAAAAAAATGGAAAAAATTTAAAAAAGTAAAGAGAAATAATTCGTCCAAAAGTGAAAATCACTTTGGTGGCACTTTGGATAAGTACCATGCTGAAAACCTGGCAAACAGGCATCATGTGTACTCAATCTATGCTCCTTTGTCTACTATCACTCTATCTGGTCCTTCATCCTTTCCACTCATTCATTCAAAAATGTCATTCATTCATAATAAATTTTTTTATCCTTCCATGGCCTGTGAAGCACTGACATTTAGTATCCCGATCATCCCTCGCATTCGCCGCTATCCATTGCACATAATAAATTGGTTATACACCTAACTGGGGGGAATTCCTCGACTTTCATCTTCATGGGAAATAACACATGGTATTAGTCTCATAAAACCATCAAAATCCAAAAAAATCATAAAACCATCAAAAACTTAAAAAAATCATAAAACCATCAAAACCAAAAAAATTATAAAACCATCAAAATCCAAAAAAATCATAAAACCATCAAAAGCCAAAAAAATTATAAAACCATCAAAATCCAAAAAACTCATAAAAACATCAAAATAAAAAAAAATAAAAATCATAAAACCATCAAAATCCAAAAGAATTAGAAACCTTCAAAATCTCCAAAAACAGTGTCAAAGTCAGAGTCAGAGTCAGTCTTTTTTAGAGTGATCAAACTACATTGTCTCTGTGCATTTTCTATGTAGGCAAGGCTCATCTTAAATGGGGCCTCAAGACATTAGGTCAATCCTTTTAGGTTGTCCAAATAAAATCACGACTCATTCTTTTGTTGAATAAGACAAAGTCAAGTTGTGTTGAACTACAAGGTCTCTGCGTATATAATGTAGGCAAGACCATCAATTGATGAGCCCCCGAGGCCACCTAGGTCAATCCTTTAGGGTTTGTGGAGTCTAGTTGTGTTCTTGTTCTACAAGCAATCATCATTCAAATAAATCACAAATAAATAGGAAAATGCAACCAACAAATCTTCAACCAAACTCCTTCAATCATCCTATTGTTGACCAATCAATCAGATCATCAATCTTAGTAGAATGGGGCATTATGTAAATTGTCTCATTCAATCTTATCTCTTTTCTTTTATCAAGATGTGTCCTTCCTAAGATTATACTTTGTCAATTTGGTCATTCACCTTAAGCAGGATGTATCTTTCTTGCAGTTAGGTGTCTTGTCAACACTTGGCATTTGGTCAACTTTATCAGATGTGTCATTTTCCTTAAACAAGATGTGTCCTTCCTAAAGTTGGCATTGTCACATCCCTTGGTCATATCAATAAATCTTTGTCAAACAATCAATCGATCTTGTCAACCTTTTCAATCAATATTTCCTTAATCAGGATGTTTCCTTCTTGAGAATAGGCACAATCATTATTAATCAAACCTTGTCAACCCTATCAATCAATATTTATCAAATCAATCAATCTTGTCAATCTTGTCAATCAATTCTACCTTACTCAGGATGTGTCCTTCTTGAAACTAGATATAATCAATCAAATCAATTTGTCAATTTTTTTCAACTTATCAATCAATCTTTGTCAACTTTGGTCAATTATCAATCAATCCTTTTCAACCTATCAATCAATTTAATCATCTTGGTCAAATTAAATAATCGGATCAAACAATCTTATCAATACTATTGAAAAACACTATCTCTACTGGAAAACACTTTGTTGGTTTGGATTTGTCTTATCTTTTTGGTTGGTATTTGGTCATGTTACTAGTTACCTCGAGGATGTCCTATGAAGGGATTTAGAGGGATGATGATGGATCATGGCCTCTTTTTTTTGGTTGTTGTTTGTGGTTTATCTTGGCAAAAAGACTAGGATAATTGGGTCCTTAGTATGAGCCAAGGCATTCATTGTCTTTTGAATTTATCTTTTAACTTCTTTACTCTCACAAATGGTCACCTTGCACACCTTGGTCTATGTCATACCATGGTTTTTGTGTTCCATTTACAACACTTTTGATGCCCAATGATGATAAATATACAAGTATGAAAGTTGATCCCTTTCCATTTCCCATCTAGCTTTTCATCTCCATATGCCTTCCCTTTTTCACGCTAACATCCATCTTCTCCATGCTAACATTTCTTCTATCCTTCATCCTCTAGTCTTATCATCCATTTTGAGAGAATATTCACATTATTTGAACCTGCATGTCCTCTCGAGGGGGCATACATGTACCCTAATTTCACTAGGGCATCCTAGGGCATCTCTTGATTGAATTTCTTTGACACAATGTGACAAACTGCATTATGTCATAGAGGGGAAAACTGTAGACATTGAAAAATGTCCTAAGTGTGTGAGGGTCATTTTTCTTGGTCCTTGTCCATCGATAATTAAATAATTTTAATTATTTGATTATCCCTGACACCATTCCTATATTAATTAAATATTTTTTAATTATTTAATTAATTCACTTTCTAATCTTTATTCTATCTTGATTAATTAAAGGGTATGTGTAGGATCATCATGGAAAACATAGGCCCTTAAGTGGCGAAAAGTTCAGAAAAATTAGAGTTAGGCAACTTGGCGTAAAAGTTTGAATAAGTTATCTATATTATTTCAAAAATATGTAAGAATAGAATTTGTAGCAAAATGAATGTAGTTTCTAAACTACTAGGTTTTTTTTTTTTTTTAAATCTATTTGGTGAAAATTTGAAATTTCAATGCAGTAGTACTTAAATTTCAGGTAAAAAATAAGTAGGTGTCTATCTGACCACCCTAACCACAATAAAATGATAATATTTTTTAATAAGATTTTAGATATTATAAGTAGAGGACTCATGTCCTGATGTGATGCATATTTTTTTGTAATTTTTTCCAAGTAAATAATTAATTATGATTTTTTTATTACAACTTTAAAAAAATATTAAAAACCTGTATGTCTTACCACCTAAACAAAATTTCATGAAATTCATTTTTTTTTATCTTATAGTATGCGAAGCATGGAATGTGACGTATGTTTTGGATTAAAAAAATGTGATACCTTTTGAAAGCTATAGATGTTTTTCAATCATCATCTCAATCAAGACTTTAGTCATAATTCAAATATAAAATGAATAATAATTATTTATTAAATTCAAAGTAAAGAATAATTTGTATTGGTGTTAAGCTAAGAATCTCCTTTAAAAACCCTTTTCGTTTCATCAATTTTGGGTAAAAAAAAGTTGTCAGCCACATACCCTACACATACCTATCATATCGCCACTTTTTGGCCCATCATGATCCTGCACATACCCTAAAATAAATTAATTGTGTTGCTAACACTCCCTTTGTTCAATAATTAAACAAATCATTATTTATTTTATTATTTATCTTTTTATCGTCTGCCTTAGTCAAACAATAAAAAATATTATTATTTTTCAATGCATCAACCTTTTCAGTCTTCTATAATTAAATAATTGTCAAGATTATTTAATTATGTGTCATTCCTCTCCCCATTAAATAATTAATTCAAATTAATTATTTAGTATCTAATTTCCACCTCTCCCCATTTAATTAAATTAATTTTATAAATTGATTTAATTGAATGCTCATTTTTCATTTTCCTCAAATAAATAATTTGAATGAATTATTTATCCTCCACTTGTCCATTTCCTCCATTATCCCTTTTTTGAATAAATAATTTGAATAAATTATTTATGCCTCCCTTTTTGTCAAAGATTCCTTACTCATTAATCTTTGTCATGGCCTTTATTTCTTTCATAGTCATCGAGCATCATAACCGTTGGCATCATAACTGTTATAACCCTTCCATGAATAGCATATTCTTGGTGCATCAATCCTTCAGCGTCGATCTTGGAATATTTCTAGAAGATTAATCTCATCTATCTGGTCGGCGGTAGCTGCGGATTTGATACACATGGTGGGAAGCCTCGAGAATTGGAGACATTTCTAAATTTGGATTATAAAAATGACCCTTTTTCAAACTCAAATTGCCATTTATAGGTTCAAAATTAGGGGTTTTGACCTCCCTTTCCTATTGGTCACACCTTTTAAATCCCTCAACCTTGAATTTGATCCCTTTATCAAGCTTGAGCCTCAATTTCATCTTTATCATCAAATTCATGACTATTCTTTTTGCAAACTTTTGAAAATTTGTCAAAATTTTCTGAGGGGACATACATGTACCTTGATTTCACTAGGGCACCTTTTGACTAAATCTCTTTGACACAACGTGATGAAATGCATTATGCCAAAGAGGGTCAAAATGTAGACACTGAAAAATGTCCTAAGTCTGCGAGCATCATTTTTCTTGGTCATCGTCCTCCAATAATTGAATAATTTTAATTATTTGATTATCCTTGACCATTTTCGTCTATTCATTAAATAATTTTTAATTATTTAATTAATTCACCTTCTAATCTTTATTCTATCTTGATCAATTAAAATAAATTAATTGCATCACTAACACCCCCTTTCTTCAATAATTAAATAAATCATTATTTATTTTATTATTTATCTTTCATCATTTATCTATAGTCAGATAATAATTATTATTATTTGACCTTTTCATTTTTCCATAGTTAAATAATCATCAAGATTATTTAATTATGTGTCATTCCTCTTCCAATTAAATAATTAATTCAAATCAATTAGTAGAGTCTAATTTCCATCTCCCCATTTGATTTAATTAAATGCTCCCTTTTCTTTTTCTCCAAATAAATAATTCAAATGAATTATTTATTTCCACTTGTCCATTTTCACCATTTTTGAATAAATAACTTAAAATAAATCATTTATGCATCCCTTTTGGTCAAAGATTCCTCGTCATTCATTTTTGTCATAGCCTTCATTTTTGTCATGGTCATCGGGCATCATAGCCATCAACGTCATAGTTCTTCCATGAATGGCATATTTGGTTGCATCCATTCTCAACTGTTGATCTTGGCATCTTTCTAGAAGTTCGATCTTGACCGTCCATTTTGTAACCTCCCTCTCATCCATTCTCATTCGTCGATCTTGGAATATTTCTAGAAGATCAATCTCAGTCATTCGTTCGAACGGTTGTCTATAAAAGAAACCTTCCTCTACCATTTTCAACTTAACAACCTTTTATCTCAAACTTTCTTGCTTACTATTCGCAGGTAGTTGCATAACTTCAACAACAAATCTAAGGGAAATATTGGAATATGAAGAAATAGGATCTGAGACAAGACAAGTGAAGGAACTACAATGGGGAGTGTTTACTTGTGAATGCTTTCATTTTGATTCCTTATTGTTTTTTTTCTCCTGTTTGATGTGGTTTGTGGCCTAGAAGTTTTGGATATCACTTTATACAGGCTAGGAATTTCGTAACCCCATCTTAAAATTAATAGTTAAAATTATATATCTATAACATATAAAAAAATCTCCTTCCATTATGCTATGATAGATGTCATACTAAATTATAAAGACCCTATTTTGACGTAATTAAGAAGAAGGTAGTGTAGTGGAGGAAAATGTATCCTCTTACATTTTCACACTTGTTTGGGCCCTCCCTACTAAAATTGAGCTTCTTTATGCTTTAATTGGTCCCATTTTTCATCCATAAGCCTTAATTAATGCATCTTTTCGAGGATAATCCTGACATATATCAAGTGACTAATCAAAAATTAATGGTTTTTGATTGTATAGCCTATATTTAGTGGTCTAGGACTCATACGCCACCTTGGGCATATGGGTCCCACCTAATTTTTAGGGCCTATATCTGAATTTCACATTAAACTAAGCATTTCTTGAAAAATGTGTCCCAAGCTTATCCTAATGGGATTCATACGCCCTAATTGGCATATGAGTCCTACTTGGCTTAGAAATAATTTGAGTTCAAATTATTGGCATCATTTTATTCTCCTAGACCTGATGTTAGATTGTAGTATTGTAATTTTAGGAAATTTGGCATAAACAAGTACAAATACAAGGGTTTTCACATATTTTCACCTAGCAAGTTTACAAGTCATCTAGCAGTTTTTGAGATCAAGCATTCTAGCATTCAAGAGTTATTATGAAGAATTTTGGAGCACTATTCAAATATCAAGCTTAATGTTAAAGTCATCATGCATCATGTTTATTTTTAAGGTAACATTTGTGATGTAGGGTTTTATGATTCAAGCAAGCAATTAAGTCCAAATCCATATCATTCAAGAAAGAGTCAAGATCCACATCAGTGCTAGACATTACATAAAATATTGTAGCCTTTTGTTCAAGGGTTTGGTGAGTTGTGACATTGCATATTTTTTCACTCATCATTCCTCCATTCTATTTCTATTTATTTCAAGGTTTGATTATCAAAACGGGTTTTGACCAAGGAAAACCACTATCCACTAACCAAAAAAACATTTTTACCTTTTTTGATGTATTATTTTCATATTTAGGTTGAAGATTCATTGAAGAGAAATATTGGAGAAAAAATTTCAAGGTTGCAAAGTTGTAAAAGTTATCACGTTATTTGCAAGATCACAGAAAGTCACCTACAAGGTAGAAGTCAGTGTTTAAGAATCAAAGATTTGACAAGAGGGGAGTTATAGTAGATCACTAGAGAATCCTCTAATTTGAGATCAACCCTAATACTATGACTAAATCACCACTTGTGGTGTATTAGTCCTAGTGTACACATTTTTAGGCATTTTATGTAGATCCTAGTTCAATAGTTCTAGATTCCTGTTTCGGCCCAAAACTCTAAACTGGGACTAAATTTCCCCTACTAGCGTATGATTCCCAATGTGCTTCAAAATTTTGTATTTTCAAGATTTCAAACCCTCATTCAAGTTTCTTCATTTTTTAGGTGCACCTCTATTCTTTCTCAATCTATTATTTTGATTTTCAGTTTAATAATATAGGTCATATAGTTAGGTTTTGCATATCATTTACATTCCTAGTATTTCTAATCCCTTTTGTTGGTGGTGAACCCTCTTTTAGTGTTTAATCACACCATAGGACACCTTATTCCAAATCTCTTTCCCTTATTACATCCTTGGATTGAGATCTCTAAGGTTTCCTTGAGTGAAACTTGTAGGAAATTAGTTGTTGTGTGTCCTAAAACATACAACCACCATTTTCTAGGTTTCATTTTGGTGAACCTGACCTTTAGAACACATTCTTTTCTGATTTAGAGTGCATTATAGTTCTTGATCTAGCTTGCATTAACTTTGCATTAGGTTTTGCATTAGTTAATTTGCATATAGGATTTCAAAATCTTGCATTAGTGAAAGTGCATATAGGTTGCATTTTTGCATCTTCCATCATTAATTTTCATTTAAAAACTATAATTACACTTAGTAGATAGAAATCATTCAAACCAGAAAACCTAACATTCACTTAGAATTTTCTAAAATTTGTGCTAAAACCCTAATCTAGGCAATTTAGTCCTAGTGTAGGTGGTTTTTCCTAATTTCTAGGTATTATGTGTTGATTATTTATCAAAATTTGAATCCCTCAAAAACCTTCAATCAAACTCAGACACCCCTCTAGGCAATTTAGTCCCCTGTCAAATCCTAAATTGCATTATACAACATTAAAAAACTCTTTTTATGTGTTTCTATTTGTTGTTGTTAGATTTCTATTTCACTTTACTGAGTTTTTGTTTTGTTCATTTCATTGCATCTAGCTTGATTTGATTCATTTTGGTCAATTAAAAGTTTCAAAATTACTTTAAAACCTTTCATTCTAGGTTATTACATTGTAAATTGCATCATGGATATGTGCTTTGGTAAGCTTTGGATATCCTTGAAATCATTAGTGGATGTGTCAAGTTATGCCTTTGGAAATGATCCTAATGAAATTGAACTTATTCATGCTCACTCAAATCCTAATGCATGTTCTCTTCATGATATTGACATCATTGAAGAAGATCATGACATCATGAACAATTTCATAAATGATTTCCTTAACAACCTTGAGACTAATGCATCCTTTTATCCCTCACTAAAACAACCAAAACCTCCCATCATCCCATCACTTGAGATGTTTGGTCATTTACATCCTAAAATTGAAACACAAGCTAAACCTAAGTTCCCTACAATAGGTGAACCTAGTTCCTTTAATAAAGAAAACATCTAACTATCCTATGTTAACAAAGTTACCAACAATCCTATCAACCTAAAAGAGACATATGGAAAATGATTCACTATCTTAAGTAAACAAGGATGTGATACAAGTGAGCATAAAATTGACTCTTAGAGAAAATACCAACCAAAGATACGAAAGGGATAGGATATCAAGATCATCCTCCTGACATAAGTTTCCTCCTTCCTAAAGAACAACCAATGCCTTGTAACGATGATAAGGATGATAGGATTGTCTTAGATCATCCTCCTCAACATCTAACTCAATAAATTGGTGAATCTAGCAAGAAATGAAGGCCTTACAAACTCAAGAAACTACAATTCCATTGTATTGCATTTGCAACTTAAAGAAATTTGCACATACTTTTAAGCCAAGGAATTATTACATTACCACCTATAAGAGAAATTCAACATCCAAATGCTAAGAATACAAACACATGTATCACATTGAAAATACCAAAGAGTTCTTGGACATAGTACTCATGAGTGTTGTGTCTTAAAGATTTTTTTTTTTAAAGATCGATATCATAGAAATAATCCCTTAAATCATTTTCTTTCACTCATTTCCATGTAATAGTTGTAGGATGACAATATGCTCACTATTACATGCTTTACATTCATTGCAAATCATTTAACAATCCAAGGAGCTTTTCCCATCACCTACCTTGGCTCTTTCTTGTCTTGCACATAGTAGAGACAAGAATTAGATAGCCTTGTCCTAGAAACAAATTTTTCATTGTCCCTTTGGCTAGTTGTTTTCCTTTTGTATATGATGAATACAATTGGGATGCGAATGGCCTACTAGTAGGTTGACTCGCATGTGCCTTGCTATTCATTTGCAATATTTTATTTTTCATTTTTTTTATGTGATTGCATGTGCGTAATGTGATCCCCCATGCTATTATGTTTGATGTCTCTCTCTCTTTGTGATATTCCTCTAATTGTATCTACATTCCTCTTTTTGTTGTAAACACTTTATATTTTTTGTGTTTTTTCCTTTTGGGGATGATGCAAGGTGTCAAGACATTTAGGTCTCTTCTATGTTGACCCAAAGGCTTTGCCTTTATTTTTTTCATTTTTCTTGTTTTTTCCTTTTGGGGATGATAAAAGGCATTAAGACATTTAGGTCTCTTCCATGTTGATCCGAAAGGATTTTCTTTGTTTTCTCTCTCTTTGTGTCATTCTTCTTGTTCCGTGAGTATTTGGGGAATGATGAAAGTTTTGATCTCTATAAAAATATTGTAGCAAAGACATATTGACCCCAAATCCATGGATCCCTTATGTGTTTGGAGTTTTATTTTGGGGGAAATACCTTGTCCTTTTCATGATGTAGCTTTATTTGGAAACATATGACTTGGCATAGGGCTTTCCAAATAAGCTCTCATGTCCTCTTTATTGTAAGCCTTTATCAATTGCTAATTTAAAGTAATTACTCACAACATGGTGTTTAGCAATTTCTTTAAAGTGGGGGCATAAATTGGTATTATTCCTTTTGCATATCTCATGTTTCATTGTGTAGTCTTCTTACTTCATGCAATGTATCTTTCTCTTTGTGGTGACATTGAGTGTGATTTCCTTCAAGAGCATGATCTCTCTTAGTATATTATATTCCTCTTAGTGACTTGATGCAACACACTGCATCCCCTAAGTTGTGAATCTTCTATTCTTCAATTGGTCCTCTCTTGGAGACATTAGGCATGATGTTCCCTAAGATAAGACATTACATGAACTAAGAAAAATCCTTTGAATGTACCTTACACTTTTTTTGCATTTACAACTTCAGTTATATGGCCACCTTGCATAGCACACTTTGCTTGCATGTGGTGCCATCTTGTTTGATCATGAGTATGAAGCACATGAAGCTTTTCTTGTGGAGATCGAAGTTCATTATTGTGTGGCACCTTATCAAATTTATTAGGAGGTATAGCTTTAGTATGGTTTTATGTATGGGATTCAAACTTAGGTGTGGCATGCCCGTAGCCACTTGCTTATTTTTGTAAGCACATACCGATCATGTGCATATGTGTCTCGATGGGGTCTCACCTAGTGGATGGTATGAGGTTGTACTAGCCCTTGTGAGTGTGTGTTTGGTTTACATAGTGGAAATCATGTTCCTCTTGTAAAATTTCTTTGAAAAATAGCTTAGTTATGATTCATAGTGTGCGGGGCAAATGGTCAAAGCTTGATCCACCCCTCTTTTTTTTTCCCTTTTCTTTTTGTCTTTGGCAGTGTATGCTTGTATCTTGATTGTGCTCCTTATATCACTTCCATGTTTTTTCCCTTGTGACTATGTTTTTTTTCCATATGATCTTGATAATGGGGGCTTGATCATCCCTCTTGATCAGTGTTGTCCTATCTCACTAGCTTTAGTACACTTGGACCCCTCTTGATGTGATTTTGTCTACTTTAGTGTGAGTTTGAAGCAATTTCATGCTCTCACTAAAGTGAGGGGTAAATGTAGTGTAGGAAAATGTATCCATTTACATTTTAACACTTGTTTGGGCCCTCATTGCTAAAATTGGGCTTCTTTATGCTTTAATTGGTCTTATTTTGCACCCACAAGCCTTAATTAATGCATCTTTTTGAGGATAATCTCGATGTATATCAAGTGACCAATCAAAAATAAATTATTTTTCATTATATGGCCTAGATTTAGTGGCTTGGGACTGATACACCACCTTGGGTGTATGAGTCCCACCTATGTTTTGGGGCCTAGATCTAAATCTCACATTAAACTAAGCATTTCTTGAAAAATGTGTCCCAAGGTTGGCCTAATGGGACTAATACGCCCCAACTGACATATAAGTCCCACTTAGCTTATACCTAATTTGAATTCAAACTCTTAGTGGGATTTTATTCTCTTAGATTTCATGTTAGGTTGTAGTGTTGTAATTTCAGGAAATTTGGCATAAACAAGTATATATACAACTTGGTTATTTAACATATTTTCACCTAGAAAGTTTACAAGTCATCAAAGCACTTTTTGAGATCAAAAATTCTAAAATTCAAGAGAATTCAAGAGTGGTTATCAATCATTTTGGAGAACTATTCAAATATCAAGCATCATGTGAATTCCATCATGTATCATTTTTGTTTTTGAGCTAACATTTGTGATGTAGGGTTTTATGGTTCAAGGAAGCATTCAAGTCAAAATCCATATCATTCAAGCAAGAGTCAAGAGCCACATTCATGCTATCCATTAAATACAAGATTGTAACTTTTTTCTTAATGGTTTGCTGAGTCACAACATTGCATATTTGTTCACACATCATTCCTCCATTCTATTTCTATTCATTTCAAGGGTTGATTACCAAAACAAGGTTTGACCAAGGAAAAACCATATCCACTAACTAAACAAAATTTTTACCTCTCTTTGAAATGTGATTTGTATATTTATCTTGAAGATCTATTGAACCATAATATTGGATAAATTTTTTCAAGGTTGCAAAGTTGTCAAAGTTGTCACCTTACTTGCAAGATCACAGAAAGTCACCTACAAGGTAGAATTCAGTGTTTTAGAATCAAAGATTTGAAAGGAAGGAAGTTACAATAGATCACTAGAGGATTCCAAAATTATAGATTAACCCTAATACTAGGACTAAATCACCCCTTGTGGCGTATGAGTCCTAGTATACATATTTTTAGGCTTTTTTGGTAGATCCTAGTTCAACAGTTCAAGATGCTAGTTTTGACCTGAAACCCTAAACTGGGAATAAATCACCTCTACGGGCATATGATTCCCAATGTGCTTCAAAAGTTAGTATTTTTTAGGATTTCAGACCATCATTCAAGCCTCTTTAGTTTCTAAGTACACCTCTATTCTTTCTTAGTCTAAAATTTAGATTTTTAGTTTCATATTCTAGGTCATATAGTTAGGTTTTCCATATGATTTACATTCCTAGTATTTCCAATACCTTGCTTGGTGGTGAACCATATTTGATCCTATAATCACACCTTGGGACACCTTATTTCAAATCTTTTTCCCTTATTCAATCCTTGGATTGAGATCTCTAAGGTTTCCTTGAGTGAAACTTGTAGGAAATCAATCGTTGTGTCTTAAAACATATGTAACCACCATTTTCTAGGTTTTAGGTAGGAAAAGGTTTCTGAGAATGAATTTATACATGTTGATTGTATTTTCTCAAAATTCTCCAAGGAATTTTCAACAATTCCATTTTTTGTATATTCTATGATTGTAGAAATCTATGACAATAAATATTTAGGAAATTATACCTGTGTACCTTAATGTTTTACCCTACTCTAATGCACAAAATAACTAAAAATGCAAGTGATAAAAGACTAAGGAAACTTCAAGATTACCCTAAAGAGTGATAAAACAAGAAGGAAAGTAGATAAAAAAAGATACAAATGATCTCACCTTCCTTGCTATTGGAGACTCCTTGGTTGGTCTTTGATTTGGATGACTTTGTGTGCTCCTTAGATGACTTCTTGAGTGACTAGATGCAAGATCAACTTATGCAAGATGATTAGAATGAATGGCTAGATTATAGTAAAATGAGTGAGAATGCAAATTGGTAGCATGTAGTTGTAAAATGGCTAAGTGTTTGAGAATGCAAATTGGCAGCATAAGGTTGCTCAAATGAAAAAGTGTTGAAAATTCCCTTGAGGAGGGGGTATTTATAGAAGAATTTGAATTCTCTAGAGAATTCAATGGTCAAGATTCATCCAACAAGGTCAAGATGAAGGGCTATGGTGAGTTGAGAACTCACAAGCTCTCACATCTTGACATGTGGATGGTGAAGTGGCTAAGGGGAGATGAGGTGTAAGTGAGGTGGAAGAGAAGTATATGATGTGGAGGAAGTACAAGTACCTTGCAAGTACATTGGGAGATGGGAAGAATCTTGGGTGAATAAAAGTGAATTTTAAATTCACAATGATTGGAAGAATCTAGTGGACAAGACAATGTTCCCACAAGGTGGGAGTTTGTCACATGTGACTTGATGTGACAAGTCAAATGTTCTAGAAGATGCATGGGAAAAGGGGATTCTAGGAGGAATAAAAAGGAATTAAAAATTCCTTGGGGGATGGAGAGAGTTGACCAAGGTATTGATTAAGATTAATTAATCAGTAATTAGAAGATAAATGAGGATCAGAAGCCAACTTGCAAAAGTTGGAGGATGTGACACATCCTAATCAAGGATTAGGCATGTGCACATCCCTAATGAAGAAATTAGGAGATGGATTAGGATTAGATGAAAATGACATGTGAGGAATTAAATAAATGTAATATTTATTTAATTCATTTGATGAAAAGGGGATTAAAGAGGGTAAGGTATTTAATTAATAAATACCTTAGGGATTTGGCAGAATTAAAGATATTAATTAAACAATAGTAATTTTACTTAATTAACTCGAATAAGAGGATGTTTAGATGAAAAGTGATAAATTTGGATAAATTAAGTGTCCAAATTTGGATGTCTACAATACCAAACAATTTTATCCCACAAAATTTAATCAATTTGAGTTTAGGCTCTGAGTTCCACCCATTAGAATCAATTTGATAATACAGACTATCTAATTGGTCTCCAAGTATAAATATTAATTAATTCTTACCAAAAAAATTATGGTAAATTCCTCTCTAGTTGATGCATTAACAAGGACATTAGTATAGGTACATGTAGGTATGATGAATACCATATGACAAAATTAATTTCCACAAATTATTTTTAGTGTTAAGATATGTTGTATTGTAAATTTTAACTTGATACTGATACACTATTTTGATGATAGAAATGAGCCGTTCTTCTGTAATGAGATGAAATAAATTCATAGTATTTTATTTTCTAAATTCTAGTTCATTGTTGTCCCAATACATATGCTCTAGAAGAATTATTATCTATCAAGATTAGAAATTACTTATATTAAAGCAACTCTTAGGAAAGAAGTGGTAATGAAAGTAGATCTAACTTGTTCTTTTGAAGAGAATATGTCTCTTTACTATAAATTTTGTATTTTATTTTTCTTTTGTGTGTCCCATGTTGGGAATACATCAATTAATCCCTCACCAGTTGAAACTCGTGAAAGAAGAAATAAAAGTGAAAAATAGTGTAAGTGTATATGTCATGCCTTGGCTCACCAACTTGCTAAAAAGAACCAAAATTTACCTAATGACCAACCACCCATTCAAGCCAAATATGATGAATTACCTCATGTCCACCCATCCTTGTCATCAATTGAATCCACTCTGCCACCCTCACCAAAACATGAACTTGAACCATACCTATCTCAAGCTAAGAATATAATGAAGAATGAAAATATGGATGATAATATATGTATGCCACCTATTGTGATAAATTTAGATAATGAAGAAGAATAACCTAAGATAAAAATAAAATTCATATTAAATTATCTTTATTGTTCTTCACATCTATGGATTTGAATAGGGGAAAGAATGATAATAGTCCCTTTACATTATTTTCCTCCTGTGTGCAATGTTTTTTACCTACCCTACGATGAAAATCTAAAACAAAATGCAACAAAGGAAAACACAAAGAAAAAAACTCAGATTAGGCCTAGTTGAATCTAAACAAAACACAAGAAGCAAAAAATAATTTTACATTGTTTAGATGATAGTTTTTGTTGGCCCATTGGATGCTTGATATGTGTACTCCTTCTTTGGAAAAATAGCTCAAAATGATCCTAAAGTGATGAGGATTCTAATGATGCAAATGGGTATGTGGATAGATGCAATATTGAGGCTTAAAGATGGCTGCAACAATGGTGGATGGCTTGAATGCTTGAAAATTGCTAAGTGCGAGTGAGTGCTTGATTTGCTAAAGTGGATAGATGCAAATGGACACATTTTCCACCATTTTTAGGGGAAGTGCCTCTAAAGAAATGAAGGGTTTAGATTGATCCATGATGGATGAGATCAAGGGTTAGAGTGAGTCGAGAACTCACAAGCCCTCACAAATTGACATGTGGCAAATGATGTGGAAAAGAGATGTTGATGTGGAGGTGACATGGAGGTACTAGGCTGTACCTTGGGAAGGGACAAGATATCCTCATAAAGGAGGTCCTTGTCCACATGTGCATTGAGAGGACATGTGAGGAATTAAAAATTCTTCACAAATCCTCATATGAGGATGGGAAAAGGAATTTAAAATTCCTTTAAATGCCTTTGGTGAATAAATGTGAATTAAAAATTCACATAGGGAAGGGGATTCCTTCGTCAAAAGGAGAAAGCATTTAATGTTGGTTGACAAAGGACACATTGCATAAGTGGCATGGAGATTAGGTTAGCCTAATTAGGTGATTAAGGTTGTGCAAATGTGGGATTAGGAAAGCTAATAAAGGATTAGAAGCAAGTGGGAAATTATGGAGGATGTGACCCTAATGATGATTAGGGGTGTGCACATTCTAATCAAAAATTAATTAGAGTAATCTGGATTAAAGGGCATTATGGAGGATGTGACACGAGGAGAGAGAATAAAATGAATTAAAACTTGATTTAATTCATTGGGTTAATGAATAAATTAAATAAATGGTTTTATTTATTTAATTTAGAGATGAATGGGGTAAAGTATTGAATTTATTAATTAAATGACTTAGGGGACAGTAGGCTACATGGAAATATTAATAAAATAATGAATTATTTAATTAATATGGATCAATGATATGAGACAGAGGAATGCAAGGGTGAATTTGACCATATGGGAGTGGTACAAATTAAGGTGTCTACATTTCGCCCCTCTTTGAAATATTATTAGAACAACAGTGTTTGAAAAAGAAATAAAATACAGATGACTCGATAGAAGAAACAAATGTTAGATGATTCCCTGATGTCACAAGAGAATGAATAGGATGGAAGGATGAAGGAAAATGGTAGGGTATGTCCCATCAAGAGGGTAGAGGGGGAAGAAAGGGGCCCTTAGTGACTTCTTGATATGGAGAAATAGAGGACACCATGAGATAGAGGACGAAAAACCATGAAGAATGACTTTTGAACAAAGGAAAAAAAATACATGGGGTGCAAACGACAACCCTCAGAAGAAAAGGGGAAAATGAATTAATAAAGGGTTAATTAAAGGGTTAAAATTACCCAAAAATTTAAAAGTCTAATTAGGAGAAAAAGTGAAAATTATAAATAGTAAATTTGAAAAATTACTATTCACCTAATTGTCATTTGCACACTTGGCAGCTGACTAGACGAAAGAGAGAGAGAGAGAGGGAGAGAGTGATGAGGATGGAAAATGATGATGAGGTGTTTGTGGATGATGAGCTAATCCACCAAGGAGAGAATGTGTGACAGTACTATTACGAGTGAGCGGTACCCCACTAGGTAGGTGCATCCACCTGCATTAGTGATTTCAATTTTAATTTTATGTATATTTTTGAATTTGGGATGGATAGCTAGGTAGGCGGACTCACCATAGGAGGGAAGATTCACCCTTCTGGAAATGCATACTCCCACGTCCGGTAGATCAACAAGGAAAGGGGTAGATTCATGCAACGTAGAGGTGGGTATGTTGGGGGAGGGGCAATTGTGAAATTTGCTCTCCCTGAAGAGGGTGAACCTACACAATGCAGGGGAAATAATGAAATAGGATAGGCGATTACAAAATCACCAAAATTAGGGAAGGGTGAAAGTGAATTTGCTAAAACAAGAAAAGTGTGAGTGCGTATTCGCCCAAAGGAGGGACAGGTGGATGTGAATTCGTCACTCAAGAGGAAAAAGGCACAGGGGAGATTGGAAAATTTTCCATTTAGGGAAAGGGGCGAATGTAATTTCACCTCTGAGGAAAAGAGGGGTTGATTCATAGTTGGATAAGAAAGCGGCGGGTGCGCTTGAAAAAAAGAACACACAATAAGATAGAGGGGTGAATGTGCTAGCTTGATAGGTGAATGCACTGGGAATGGAATGGGAAATCTTTCCTCACATAGAAGTGAACTCACCAAACTGGGGAAGGGATGAAAATGACAAGAACTAGGAATGAAATGTTAGAAATTCTAAGAGAATGGTTGGTATGGATGTAGAGTTTTGAGACTCTAAGGACATGAGAGAGGAATTTTATGGTGTTAGATGTGACGATGAGGGCTATGAATTCCCAAGATCATGCAACATTAGCACAAGTAGGATTACTGCATATGTTGGCATATCCCAACATCTGAGTGCACAGGGGACTGCTGACAGCAATGATAGAGTGATGGAGCTCCGAGACCTCGACCTTCCATCTCCTGACACGTGATATGACTATGACTCTAGAGGACGTATAGAGGATCCTCAGATTATTGATATGAGGGGACCTGATAGTTGGATATGCAGCTGATCAGTGGATAGGAGCCTATAGGACATATTTGGACCTATTGACCTTCCCATCCATGGGAGGGAGTTAGACATTGATGCTTTCTTGGGGCTAGAGATACCAACTCTATAATTATATCTTTGCAACCTGATTAGTAGTATTTTTCTTTTGGATAGGAGTGGACACTTTTTTAGCCTTAAGATGATTGAGGTGGTGAGACACATCATGAAGAGATGGGAGGGGAAGTTTGCATGGGGAGCTTACATGCTAGCCCAGCTATATCAAGACATGCACATCATCTGTTATAGGTGAGCCCTTATCATTACACATGTGACTCTACTCTAGGTATGGGCCTGGGAGTACATCAGTGTAGCACAACTAAAATTTTTGATTGTGGGTGTTAGAGATTAGATGGTGCCCGTGACATACTAGTGGGGGATGGACTATGACTGGACACTCCACTATCAGGAGGTAGGTGATTTAGAGGAGTGGTAGAGGAGATTGGATGTAATGAGAGGGGAGAACATCACCTAGAGACCATACATGACATGACACTTCAAAGGATGGAGGGATGATGATAGGAGATGGAGGGTTTACCTATTCTCTCAGTGTTACCTAATTGGTTGAAACCTGTTTATTATGGAGCTACATAGACAAAATAGGGTTACTCATCAGTATGGGATATACCAGTACATTCCTGTAGGAGCATAGAGGTTTTGTTGGATTAGCTGAGAGCTAGTGATGGAATGGGGTGAGTAGATCACAACAGAGTTTGCTCCACAGATGTGGGATGCAGTCTTTATGACACAGTTTCCATGTAGAGGAGGGTCAACTGACATAGGGACTACAATACAATATTTTTCATGGTGGGCAGAGCAGAGGCTAGGGTGGATGACCACAATACACCCAATTGTTGGTGCTCTCAGATTCAAGTTAGATGATGAGAGAGAGTTTTCCTAACCACAGAAGAGGAGGAGGAGAGGCAACTGACATAGGAAAGGGGGAGATGGTGATGTTGAGATTTGGGGGACCGTAAGGGGGAGGACCAGGCTATGGATGTGGATGCCCCAACTATGCATCCATTAGCAATGTTACCTTATGTGCCACCACCACTAGAGGATCCCAAAGTATTACTTAGAGGAGCTCTGGCCTGATTAGGGATAGAAGAGCACCAGCTAAGAGAGTCAGAGGTAGATCAAGATACATTGTAGGAGGTGGATAAATTGCAGGGTTTGCAAAGTGATGGAGATAGGGATTATGAAGCTTTGGTGGATGAGGTGACACATAGGGTACAAGAGGCACATACAAACATAGATGATCTACGGAGGCAGCTAGGGTAGCTACAAAGAGGATTGGAGGAGATGCAAAGAGAAAGGGATGAGGCCCAAGATAGAGCAAAGTGCATTGAGGTGGCCATGGGGGATGCAAGGCAACTACTGGAGAGGGAAGATGTAGCAAAGGCATAGGTGCAGACACTACAGGGTGAGTGAGATGCATCAACATAGAGGATAGCACAACTGTAGACACATTTGGATCAGATGCAGTTAGCCTAGGAGGCTTGGGAGAGGGAGAGGTGACATATAAGTGGCCTGAGGGACATGTACATGATAGAGAGGGAAATAGCACGGTCACAAGCAGTAGGAGAGGTTGATGCCCGGTCAGAGGCCAGATACTATATGAGTGCTTATTTTCAGGTTGTCCCAAATCCTACATGGAGGGTGGCACCATATATTAGAGTGGCCCCATAGATGCCAGCACCATCACACTTAGGGGCCACTCATACACATGGGTACAATAGTTATCGTGAGACAACCCTCGTAACCAAGGCGCAATGCTAGAATCCCCTCAAAGGTTAGATGTCAGGAGCTATGGTTAGACAAAGAGAGGAGACATGATCACAATTTTGACAGGTGCAAGGTGTATGGATAGTATACAAAGATAGCTTGGCTACAAATTTTGTTCATAGATTCAGAGATTGATTTCATTCATTGATTCTTTAATTCTTTATTCATTATTCATTCAAGAGGTGTAGTCTCTATAATTGATTAGAGCTCTATACTTTTATCTTATTTGATGGATGTCGATGGAATTTATGATGGATTGTTATTATGGATTTTCATGGAATTCTATGGTTTTTATTATGGACACGCGGTAGACAATATATAAATTTTGATTTATATATATATAATATACAATGGAAATTGTTGACACTATGTGATTATTATGTGATGTATGTTTATTATGCTCATGTGTATGATGGTTTATGCTTATGATGTGTATGCATGTGATTATGAGGATGGATTTCTATGTCTATGTTGATGATGTGGATGATATGGATTATAAAATGAGTATGAAAATGATAATGCAATGGATATGATATGAAATAAAATCAATTTAACATGCTTAGACTAACAGATGTATATTAATCTAAACAAGATAATGAACCTAGGTGAACAATGATAGATGTGGAAATGCATCACATAATGAGATGGATGATGATGGGTGTGATGGTGCACTTTTCAAAACCATAGGAATCCTATTAGGAAGAATAGGAAGATGAAGAACATTTGCACAACCAAAATCACTAACCATAGGCTAGGGAAATAATTGGATGAGGGAAATGTAATGCAATGGGATGGTAAATGAAATGAAAACCTAATGTCATTTTTCTATTTTACGAGCAATGAATATTATATTGCATAGGACACAATGCGCCAGGGTATGAAGAACAAATTCCAATTAATGTCCAATGCAGAACACAAACACACCAAACAAGAAGGATATCCCAACACCCCAAAGTCATACGGGCTTTGAGCGGGCTAGATATTGGAATAACCACAAATGGAAAGGATGCCCCAACATAGCACAAGACCATGGGGATCTTGGTTGGTACTATGTGGGACAACCAAGAAGAAAATAATAGACAAAAGATTAAGATATGCTTCTATGTTTACTCGTCCAAGCGCACCATGATATGATGGATCATGGTGACCTTGATAAAGCGTAATAGGAAGCTCAAATGATAAAAAAAATGTTAAAAGAATCAAAAGATGACAACAGATTTCAAATGTCCTTTACCATAGGATCAAGGGGTGGATGGGATTGATATAGTTTGATCTAGGAAGGATGCATCCTGTTAAGACCAAGGATGGGGGATAGATTGGATGATCAACATGAATCAGGATACTCGAAACTGATCGAACCTCATGATACTAGTGACCTTTGTTTTTAAACACCAGTTGAATAGGGACATAATTGATAGCATGAAATGACACCAAGACACACCCTAAGGACAAACACATGGGCATGGGGCTTGATCAAATATTAGCCTTTCCTACATGAAAGCTTAGAGCCCTCGTAGTTTGATAAAAAGATTAATGACTAACCATGGATAAAAGTAGAAAGAGGAAAATGGAGACCTCGATGGATGACAAAGATTGGTCAAACACATGGCCTCGGGGCTCATCAAATGATTAACCTTTCCTACGTGAAAAAACAAGGGAAATGTCATTTGAAAAAATGGACCAAAGATCAGATGAGACCTAATGATGACCGACGTGATGAAGGATCCTAGATGAGGACACAAGATCGACGAATGACACTAATGTACAAGTGATGAAAAGCTTAGATTTAGGATGAAAGCTCAGGATTTAGGATAGCCAACCTGCATCATCCAATGCTCAATCAAAATTTACCAAGTGATGGATGTCAGGATGTCAATGGGAAGATGGGTTTGATAGGATGCAAGGATATGATATGCAGATAGGATAGATGGAAGCTTAAAGTAACTAGGACACAAGGTAGATAATGATTAAACCCTATATGAATGGCACTTGTTTCCAATTTTTCACCAAACTTACTTATCCAAGGTGTCACCAAGGGTGGTTTTCACCATAGGATAGATTATTTCTCTTTACTATATTTGGATTTTTTTGACCTTTTCAATTTTTTTTGTATTTTTCTAGATTTTTTACTTTTTTTGGATTTTTCAAGATAGGGTAATGTAACTGACTTAGGTGTAAAACCTCTTTATATGCATGATGCTAATGGGCTCTTCTAAGGGTTCTCCCTCAAGTGTGGCAAGTTGTTATGCCCCAAAACTGTATTTTACTGTGACAATATAGGGACCCAACCAATTGGCTTCTAACTTTCCTTTCTTTTCTCTATCTTGCTAGGTACACTGATTTTTCTTCAACACTAAATCACCAATGTTAAATTGGCAAGGATGAATCTTCTTGTTATAGTTTCTCCTAAGACAATGCTGGTATGCTTGGAGATGATCGTATGCCTTGATAATTTTTTCATCCAAGAGTTTCAGTTGGCTTAACCATCTGACTCAAGCATCTTCATCATTGATAAGATTCTTCAGATAATTTCAAAGTGATGAGATATCCACCTCAATTAAAAAGATAGGATCAATGCCATAAAGGAGAGAGTATGGAGTAGTGCTAGTGGGTGTGTAGATGGAAGTATTGTATGCCCAAAGGGTGAGATTAAGATGGAGATTCCAATCTATACTAGTGTTGTTGACCAAATTTTTATGGATTTTGATGATAGTTTTGTTGGTCGCTTTAGCTTGGCCATTACCCTGAGGGTAATAGGGGGTGGACCAACAATGTTGGATATGATAAGTTAAAGGTGTTTCATATATTGTTTTTTGAATGGTTTACCATTTTTAGTGTTGATGGTGAATGGGATACCATATCTGCTGAGAATATGGTAAAGGATGAACTTGGAAATATGAATACCTGTAATTTGGGAGAGTGGAATTGCTTCCACCCATTTGGTGAAGCATTCAATGATGGTGGTAATGGCCTTCGGATGATGGAGGGTAAATCTTTCTGATTAGGTTGAAACCACATTGTGAAAAAGGCCATGGAGCAATGATAGGCTAGAAGTCTTGCATAGGAGCATGGATCAAATCTACATGTTGTTGGCATTGTATACATTTCTTCCTGAACTCATAGGAATCGTGTTTCATAGTGGGCCAATAGTATCCTGCTCTTAGAATCTTCTTTGCTAAGGCCATTCCATTAGAATGAGACCCACAAACACCACTATGTACCTCATTTAATGCAACTTGGGATTCTGAATCATTGAGACATCGAAGAAGAGTGCCATCATACCCTCTACAATAAAGCATATCTCCTATGATGGTATAGTGGGAAGTACATTGAATAAATGTTTTACATTGATTGTGTGTAAGGTCAGGTGGTAAGATGTCATGAAGGTAAACATAAATGTCATGGTACCAGGGTGATTCAGGACCTACGATATCACACACCATCTCACTATCAGGGAGATCATATGCAGTGATTAGTAGTTTCTCAATAAGAAAATCACAATCCATTCGATCTTTGGGCATATCAATAAGGGAACCAATTGTAGCCATTTCATCTGCTACCTTGTTTTGGGTTCTGTGAATTTGCTCAAGCTAGATGTAGGTGAAATACTTCTTGAAGTAATCCACCATATGTTTATATGGTAAGAGCTTATCATCTTTTTTCTAAAACTCATTATTGACCTACTTGATAATGAGTTGTGAATCACCAAAGACACAAAGGTGAGTGATGTTCCATTGGATGGTGATTCTTAGGCCAGTGATTAAAGCTTCATACTCAACAATATTTTTGGTGCATGGGAATGCTAACCTGAATGAATTTGGGATATAATCACCTTGAGGTGTGATGAATAAAACACTTGCACCAGCTCCATTATGCATGTATGACTAATCAAAGTAGAGTGTCCATGTATCTTTTTCTGCAACTGTAAGGACTCCCTCATCAAGAAACTCAACTATTAATGGATATGCATCGACCAAAGGAGCGTCAGCCAACTGATCTTCTATCACCTATCCCTTGATTTCTTTTCGTTCCACATCCTCTATGTCAAATTCGCTCAGTAACATAACCCACAAGTGGATCAACTTTTGAAATTAGCTTGATGGGATGATTGAGCATGTAATGGCATAGCTTTGTGAACTAAAGACAACTTCCAGGAAAGATTTTTCCATTGGAGAATAGTTGAGCTCATAACCCACAAGTGTGTGGCTGATGTAATAGATTGCATGTTCTTTAGAGAGTTTATCATGTTGTGCTAGTAATGCCCTTAATGCAACCGACGTAGTTGAGATGTATAAAAAAAGTGGTTTTCCTAGAATGGGAGGCATCAAAATATTTGCATGAGCCAAGTACTCCTTAATCTTTTTGAAGCCTCACTAACACTCTAGATCCCATTTGAAGTGATAGTTTTATGTAAGAGATGGGTAAATGATTGAAACTTGTTAGCAAGCTAGGATATGAAGCGCCTAATGGACTGTAGCTTTCCTTGGAGACTCCTTAATTGATTTAGATTGTGTGGTAGGGGCATTTCCATTATTTATTTGACCTTGGTTGGATACACCTCGATACCCCTTCTAGAGACTATGGAGCCTAATAATTTCCCAGATGTAACTCTGAACACACACTGCTTTGGATTCAAACACATCTTATAGTGCTCTAACCACTCAAATATTTTATTTAGGATCATGGGATGATCTTCTTTGGTCTTATACTTCCCTAATAAGTCATCGAAATAATCTTCCATTATGATATGGAAGAGGTCATGGAAGATAACAGTCATCACATGTTGATAGGTTGCCCCTACATTTTTGAGACCAAAGGGAATGACATTATAGAAGAAGGTGCCCCAAGGGGTAGTGAAGGAAGTTTTATGTTGATCTTTAGCTATGATTTTCATTTGATTGTAGTTGGAAAAACCATCCATAAGGGATAACATGGCATGCCCTACTATGAGATCTACGAACATGTCAATGTTAGGGAGAGGAAAATAATCCTTTAGGAAAGGTTTGTTAAGATCCCTAAAATCTATACAAATTCTGATATTCCCATTTGGTTTGGCCACACGAACTATGTTGGAAATCTAGCGGGAGTAATCGATAGGTCTTATGAGCCTGACCTCTAATAGTTTCTCTAGTTCTTTCTTGATGAGTAAGGCCACTTGGGGATGTATTTTTCTTAGATTTTGTTTAACAAGTTTTGCATCCAAATGAACATCCAAATAGTGTACAACCAATACAAGTTCTAATCCTGGCATGTCTAAATAGGTCCATGAAAAGTTGATGATTCCTTCCTTTAGCAAGTTGATGATGATGGAATGCTCTTCCTCTGACAATGCTTTGGCTACATAAGTGATTTTTGGGTCTTCTTCTATTCCCAAATTAACCTCTTGTGTCTCTTCAATCAAGATGGAAGATCGTTCCGACAGGTGATCTCACACAAGGGGGAGATGAACATCTCCATCCTCTAGCACGTCATCAAGGTTTTCACTAGAAGATACACCCTTTGTTTTTACTTTTGATGATTCAAGAAGTGCCCCGAAGCGGTTTTCACTGAATGCCTTTTTTACTTTTCTTCTTTTTACTTTTGTGGTTAGGGTGTTCATCTTCCTACAATCCCATGAGATGCACGTAAGTGTCCACTAAAGGGAATGTTTCAATAGGAACACTACCTCTTAGATCCCATTCAATGAGGTTGGGGTGATAGAGAAAAAGGTTGATGGTAAGTATTGATGTGGAGTCAAATAAGGAATGAAGATCAACATCATCATAAGCGAGTATGATGGCTTCTTCCTCGGGTATGTCCTCAAGAAAATCATTGTTAGAATTGACATTATTAGAGGTACTAGTAGATGGTTTAGGACCCTTTTTCTTTGTGTCAGAGCATAAGCCCACCTAAGTTCTAGGTCGCACGGGTGTCTCAACAGACTATAATCTATCATGTTCCTCTACACCAAGTCCTCCCCATTGATAATTGTAATTTTCTGCTAACTTTGATGCATGGGGATAGACCTCTTAGAAATACTCAATTATTGGAGGTGATGGCTTAGGTTCTTCTATGTAAACCCATTGGCTAATGTCCTCATTTGTTGGATCTTGTTGTACCCCTCAAGACTGGAAAGTGGTAGAACCCATGTTTTTGGAGCTAAGAGTTTTTGTTTTCGGTTCTTCCTTTGGTGCAGACTAGGAAGGTTGGCCATAGGTGCGAGGATAAGGAGGCATGGTCACCACATTGAGAGCTTTACACATATCATATTCTCCACAACCCTTATCAATGATTTGGACCTTGGTTATGGTGGATTTATATACGATGGATGAAGTGGATGATGTGTTGGATGATGAATTGGACGATGATGCCTAAGGTGCCCCCACTTGAACTCCTGGATAGTAGTGGAGTGGGGGAAGGAGGCTTCTAGAGTTTCTTAGTATTAAAAGGGTTGTGGATCAGCATGAATGGTTACTTCCATCCCATTGTATGGGAACTTCAGGCATTAATGGTAGGTGGATGTAACGACTTGCATGACGTGGATACATGGGCAACCAAGAAGAAGGTTGTATGGAAGGTCCAGATCAAGGACGTGGCATGTGGTGTACTGCAAGATGGGGCCAACTAGATGGGAAGAAAAATAATACCTTCGAAGTCCCTTTCTATGTTATCATAAGCTTTGATGGTGATAGTCTAATTATTCAAGTCAGTCAGAGTATACCCTACCTATTTTATGAACTTTAACGTACATAGGTTGAGGGCAGAGCCATTACCTACCAGGACCCTTTTTACTTTATGATAGGCTACAAGGACTTTGATGTGGAGGGGATGGTTATGGTTTGAATTGATGGATGACATATCATTTTGGCTGAAGCCCAACTTTAATGTGGATGAAATATGTCCTAATAAGGCTTGAAATCGAGTAGGATCTATATCATTTGGCACATGGCTATCCTGAAGATCTTTGGTAAGGATTTTTTGATGGATGGGGGAAGACTTAAGAAAATACAAGATGGATATTTACATAGGATTCTTTCCAAGATGATCAAGAATGTTATATTGGGAGCTCACAAGAGCTAGCTGGGATGATGTGGAAGGCCTGGGAATGGATATGCGGGTGTGATGCATAGTAATAGCATATTGTTGGTCTTTTCCTTTAACATGAATCATGGACATGTGTGGCTCTACTTGATTGATGCACATAGCTATTATGCCATAGTTATAGGGTACATTTTTATAGATGATATTATTGGTGTTGTTACTTTGGTTATTGTTCTTGCTAGGCCCACAATTAGCATTGGAAGTGTTGGGTCCTTGATTTTGCTTGCAAAAAGAATTTTGATATATTTATAGTTGGGAATTGGACATTGTCTCCTGATTTGCATCCACTACTATATCACCTCAATCTATAAGATCTTAGATATACGTTTTAAATCCTTGACACTTGTTAGTGGAATGACCTTTAATTTTGTGGAAATCACAACTCACTTTCCCTATATCAAGCTGGTTTTGGTTTTGACTCGTCAAAAGGCTTAGTCATAGGATAAGTTCGACTGGATAACTTGCTTGTAAGAGCCTCTTGAAAATAAGATCCAAAGATTCTCCCAAAGGAGTGAAATTGTGCTTGTTGTTTCCTTGGTTAGATTGATTGGATTGGGGTGGAGAACGTGATGCACCATGTGGCGACGTTAGGATAAAATTGTTGATTGGGGATGGACTATCATCTTTGTGAGGTGTTGGCTACTTGGACATGCTTGGTGTCGGTGACATCACAATTGTCAACATTCTTATTCTTTATCCTTATCTGAGTTAAATATTTTGACTTGTCCCTTAGCAATGAAGGCCCTTTCAATGATAGTTCCTTTTTATATGACCTTTGAAAAGGTTGTAACATAATGAAGGTTGATATTATGTGCCATATCAAGATTGGAATTTGTAACAAAAAATGATCACCATGTCCTTCTCACTGAGATGGGATTTTTGTTGACTAGCCAGGGCATGACACCTTTGTAGGTAGCTTGCAAAGGTTTCTCCCTCGCATTGTTTTTATTTCATGAGATAAGGTGTCAATGTCCTTATCCAAGTTGAAGGAGAAGTGTGTGACAAATTTTTCTGATTGATCTTTGAAAAAAGAGATGGACCCCTTTGGAAGATCCATAAACTAGTCTAGAGTTATCCCCGTTAGACTCCTAGGGAATAATCACAGGAGATAATTATCATTGTGTAAGACTTTTTTTCAATGTGCATAACATTCCTGTAGGTCATTTCTTGGGTCACTCTTTCCTTTTTATTTATCAAACTTTGACATTTCAAAGTGCTTAGGAAAGTGGAAAAGTGAGATGGAGGGATCAAATGGATAAGGGTATGTTTCTTTTGTACTGTAGAATAAAGGCAACTTGCTTGATTTGGGGAATAATTAATGATAAATTGGACTTAATGAGTCCTTGATTTTGGTGTTGTGAGGTGTTTTACACATGCACACTAGGTCTTGGACCCTTGCAAACTGAATAAATTGCATTTATCAATGTCTTGTAAAGGTTTTGTAAAGTGTCGTAAGAGACTTTCACACCTCTCTAGACTTAATGAACCCATTTTACCTTAATTCAACATTATAAAATATGTTTAATTACATTTTCACACCAATCTAGAAGGCTTTTAAATTAAACACAATTCTAATCCAATGTTTTAATGTGCCCTACACATTCACATTGGATGTTGTGCCTTTCTAGGCTAAGTGGACCTCATTTTAGTGTTGTAAAGTGTATGTAATCACACTTTCACATTGAATTTTGTGTCCCAAGCCCTAATTGACCTTTACATCACAATTAATAGGCCCCTATTAACCCATATTGTGCATCCCGAGGCAATATTTGATGAAATAACCAACAAAGTCACTATATAAACTTGATTTTCTTATCTCCCAACAACCTAGCTAGAAAATGGACCCCTTTGGGACTAATTCACTATTTGTGGTGAATCAGTCCTTGCCACGTGGTACTGATTCACCCAAGGTGGTGAATTAGTCCCACTTGGGTCAATTTTTGAGATTTGAGCAAGAAAAAGATGGATTTTAAGTTTTATTTTTCTCCATGTTAGCCTCGGGGATCCAATTACCAAGAAAATTAGGAGAATTGCCTATAAATACAACCTTCTAAGCCCTAATTCATAATCTCTTAACTCATTTACAAATCATTCATCATTTTTCATCCACTTTAAGTCAAGCAAGCTAGGGTTTTATCCTTCCAAGTCATTCAAGATCATTTTTCAGATATTCAAGGGAAGAATCTTCATCTTTTGTTGCAAAATTTCAAGATCAAACATCATGGAAAGGTACTAACTCCATTGTTTCATGCTTCATTACATTATTTCATCATTTTGGTTTAATTACCTACAAAGGGGTTTGACCAAGGCAAACCCCCATGCCCTAACATCCAACATTTTTCCTTCTCTTCTTGTGTGTTTGTAGATTTAGGTGTCTTGAAGACTTATAAATCATTGAATATTACATTCCAAATTTTTTGAAGACATATACCTATTGACCAAGTCAATAAATCAACAAAAAGTCACTTACAATGCCAAAAATTAGAGTTTCAGAGGTGGATACCTATCAGGAACTGAAGTGCAGACTGAGGGCTCTTATTTCCACTTTTGAATCTTTAGAAACTCAAAAGTGGAATCATTCACCATTAGTGGAAAATGAGTCCATTTTCTAGGGCTAAAAAGAGTTCTTTGCAATTTTGGATACACATTTGTCTGAAACGGGTTGTGGGATAGTTTCTCAGAAGTACGACTAATTCACCCAAAATGGCGAATGATTCCAAGTAGGCCAAATTTTCATATAAAAAAAATTCCAGATGTCATTTCCAATCTCCATCAAGTTTTTAGGTGCACACTTCGAGTTTCATTAAATTTTGTTACAGTTTGCTTTCATTTCTATGTGGTTTTGCATATCATAATGTGTTTTCAAACACTCGATATTTCAATAGTTTTACATTAATAATCAATCTCTTTTATTATTTCTTTGCATTCAATTCATCTAATTTAGACACATTAGACCCACATGACATCCATATTTGAATGTAACATTGCATTTTGGCCCAAATCTTTCCTCCTTTTAGGTGTAAAACCCTAGAAGGAGCATAAAGCATTCAGGTGCCAAAATATTTGGTTACATATTCAAACTTGAAGGTATTCTTAGATGTCCCTTCTTGCATGTATTTTAGGGTGGCTTTTATCTCTTCTCACTACTTATTGATGGGTGCTAATGGAGGAGGCTTGGTCGGATTGGACTGATTGTAAGGATCATATTGCTAATATGGTGGAGATGGAGTCATAATGGTTTGATTGTATGAGGGTGGAGGTGGATATGAAGGAGTTTTTTGCTACTGATTGGGATATGTGGTTTGAGGATTGGTATAATATTGTTGATATGATGGTGTGGTTTGATAAGATGAGGAGGAGACACCCTACTTATATGATGGCTACTATTGAGAGTAATGAGTTAGATTGGTAATTGTAAGTAGTTTTTTGTTGGGAAGTGTATTGAGGTTGTTGTGGATTGGATTGTTGGTAATAAGTGCTTTACTGCAGTTACTAGAGAGTAGCATAAGATGGTTGTTGTTGGGATTGTTGTGGATTATAGTAGGGATAATTAGGATTGGGGTTGGATCTAGTGGCCCATGGATAATAGGTACTTTGAGGATGGTATAGGTATTGGGCAGTAGGGTTTCCTTGGATTTTTTGGGAGGATTTTTGTGGTTGTATTGGGATTTATGAATGTAGAGGGTATTGTTGGTGGAATGGTGGTTGCTGAGGGACTTGTGGTTGATGATAAGGTGGTATTTGTTGTGATATTTGCTGGTGAGGAGGAACTTGTGATTGATGAGGAGGTTGTAATGGATTACCTTGTTGCTGATGCAAGGGTGGTTGTTTATGTTGTGTCAGGATTTACATGTGATGTATAGGTTATGAAGAAACTTGGTTATGCTATAGAGGTTGTTGATGAGGCGGTTGTAATGATGATGCTTGTTGTGGGTCACCCTAAGTCTGATTCAAAGATGGGATATTTCCTTGAGGCCATTGTTGAGATGTGAATAGAGGTGGCAGTAAGTTTGATGTATGTGTAGACCCAAGAGGCAGAGGTGGTGTAGCAAAAGGATTTCCCCCAGTATTCCCTAGAATCTGACCTAGTTGATTCAGTGGAAGAGGTGGTGTAGATGGTATGGGGGTTGAACCTTGTGGGATGTTTATGCCTTGAGGATTGGGAGTATCCTGTGGCAAACCAAGACCAAGAGGATTGTTAAGATTAGGGCCTTGAGGATTTTTAGGATCAGGTAGTGAATCCATAATTGAAATTGGAACTCAAGGCCTAGGTGGTATAATAGGATGGTATTTGATTAAGAACAACATTTCCAAATCCAGGTTGGTACCATGTGTCGTGTGGTGTGACCTCGAGAACTTGTGAGACTGATGAACTAGGATTCCAATCTAATGGCACATGAGATGTAATGTTGACATACTTTGATAAGTCAAAACCTAAAAGTGGCTTGATAACTTTCAGGAGTAATGTGGCAAGAATTTTATCCCCACACTCATTGAGAAGATGATCAATCATTTTCATATTCGTGGGATTGCTAATGTATTCATCAACTATAAGCTCAAGTTGGTTTACCATGATTTTTTTAGGAGGGGTTTGAGTGTGGACCTTAGTGTTAGATTGTGATGAGCCACTATTGATGGGTTGATCCTAAGTAATTTTAGGCTGAGTACCTTGGGGTTGTTTTTGTTCCATAAGTTTCTTTGCTTGCAATAGGGTGGTGACGAGCATGAAAACACAAAACAACTAGGTGGTTAAGATGACACTACTCCCTAAGATGCACTTAAATGATGACCTAAATTATGACTAAAGGATTGGTTGGATTAGATGATTAATTGATTGATTAATTGGATGATTGATAGGATGACTTGGATAAGTGGTTGAATTGGATTCGACTAGGTCGATTGACTAGACAAGATGATTGATTGATTGATCAAAATGGATAATTGATTGGATTGGATTGGATGAGATTAAATCTAAACTAAGTTTAGGGGTTTAACTAGATGACATATGATGGTGATGACTAGATTGGATTACAAAAAGGATGATTACAACATTGAATCTACCTCAAGATGGAAGCAGATTGATTGGGTTGTGGATGATTACTCACTCAAGATGGATAACAATCCCAAGTAAATGTGAATAATGACGGTCAGGATCAGTTACCTAAGCCAACTTGGATAAAAACCCCTAAAACAATGTCTATGAGATTCAAATTGATGAATCGATGATGGATATGCAATCTAGGGTTGTCGTATGATGAAACTATGTGATCAAATTGATGATTTGATGACTTTTGAAAAATGAAAATGGACTCAAATGATGATTATGAGTAGATCGATGATGATAAATTTTTTTTATTGTGGGAATGGACTCAAAAAATAATAGGATTTTAGCAGTCCAAAGGATTAACTCTCAGGAGTATTGTATGGGAAGTGGATATGCCTCTGTTTCTAGTAGGATCTTTCCTCCAGGTGATGAGTTCACCTATCTAATGGACAATGAGTTTTCCTCTATGTATGATAGGATCACCTTTATAGGACACAGGATGGTGTAATTTTTTGGACACTCAAAAGAAACACGTAGATGAAAAACATGAAATCACCTATCTAGGGATCAGGATCACCTCTATCTTAAGATGTATGGACATGGGTAGAAATTCCTATTAAGGTAACAAGATCACCTATTTCTTGAACTATAGATAGGGGAATGGAAATGCTTATGACGAGATCACCTATCAGAAAAATGAGACCACCTAAGTCTTGAATTGTATGAACAAGGATGGTACAAATGAATGTGAGATCACCCCTACGGAAAACAAGTTCATCTATTTGAAGGGATGTATGGATGAGGTCACATAGATGAGACATAGGATCACTCCTACAAATAGTAGGATCACCTCTCTAGGGAATATGTAGATAGGGATGGTATAGACTAGATGTAGACTCACCTAAAGGGATGGCATGATTGCCTATTTAGGAAATAGGTGGATGTGAGGTTGCCTAACTAAGAGACCCATGAGAAAATTTTCCCCTGACAAGGATGAGTTCACCTAAAGGATGACCTAGACTAGACTTGAGACACAAAATTTTCCTTCTTAGGGCAGGATCGCCTATCCACAATGCAAGTTTGCCCTTGTGAGAAGCAACCTTGCCACTGAGGGTAGGGGAAGACTATGACAAAGAAAAAAACACAACAAACAACAAACAAAAGGCTAGACTGACTTAGACTGACGATAAGCATTGGTATTGCACAACAAAACATGCTAGGTAGTACAATCCTAGAATTAGTGATAAGTGTTCACAAACTTGATGTAGGCCCACTAATCCATTCCTTGATACCGAGGTGGTTCTTTGGATCACCCTTTCTCACAAGGGCATATATCTAGTGATTTAGTGGTACAAGGTCATCAACAGATGCCATAGGATCACCTTCACACTCTCACTCTGAGACTATTGTAGTACACCATGAGGATTTCTATCTCAACCCAAGGGAATATGCGGCGAGGTAACTTTGAGGTACCATATGCACTCCCTACACTACACCAACCCATGGCTAAAACACGAGTGTCTATCTAGGATAAACATGCTATCTTGTGCATCCTTGATATATGCTAAGGTACGTGAGGCACAACCATGAACACCAGCCCATCACAAGAATGGATCAAGAGCCCTAGTGAGGTATTGGAAAAATGAACCAACCCTACACATCTTATCTAGGTATCACTCTAGCTTCGATGCTTTGCTACAAACAACATGACTGGATTGGGGTACAACATTCATTCTCCCCCCTTTATATACCCCATTGGTAACACATGGTTGGAGTCATCCCCTGGGTGATGAAATCCCAGGAAGGTCCCACTAAAGGAAGGAAACACTAGATGCTTCGGCTAGTCCCCAAGCTCACACATAGTGTAAGGGGAGAGCTAAGACACACTAGCACTTCCTAGGTAGACTGGACTGGACTAGAATGAGTTGTGATTTCTCGTCACCCAGGATCACTGAAAGGTGCAAGGGGAGTGGATATGTCAACAATTCACTCCCAAAAATGGAAAACAAGTTAATTAACCCTTTAATTAATTAATGTGTGCCTAGATTAGTATGAAAAAAAACAAATAGAGCTAAATAAAGGCTTCAACCACTCATCTTGCAACACATGTGTTAGTAGTTTTGACCTTTGATCTTGGAAAAATGTGGGAGAACAATGTGCAAAAACTATTAGTTAAATTCTACAATCACTGACAAATGAGTTAGTTGATTAGTACCCCGAAACCAAAATCAAATTACAACTTAAATTGAAAAACTTAATATTCAGGACTACCACAAACTCGCCTTTGTGTGAGATGATTTATCCCTTCTTATGCATTCAATGTCACCTTTCCGAGATGTGGGTAAAGTCGCAATCACCTGTTGGGTGCAGGGGTGTATACAATTTTGCCTCTATAACTCATGCGAGTTCGCCTTTGTATTCAACAAGCACACATATTTAGGTAGTCTTATGTAGATTCATCTTTGTATCAACTAGTCTAGATCAGTGGTTCCAGTTCTTCCCCTTTTATGGAAGGGAAAATTTGAGTTTGCCTATCTTCAAAGCAATTTCACCTCTATATCAAACAAACTCACGCGTCGGGGGTGGATTCGCCCCTGCATGTGAAGTTTGAACCTACAAAAAATTCAAACAACAACAAACATAAAATTGACCTATGACGTAGGTCCCATTGGGCATGACAAAAATATGTGCAATGTGTTTTACCTACCATAGGATGCAAATCTAAACCAAAATGAAACAAAGGAAAACATAAAGACAAACACTCGGATTAGGCCTAGTTAAATCTAAACAAAATACAAGAAGCAAAGAATAATTTTACCTTGTTTAGATGATAGTTTTGGTTGGCCCATTACATTCTTGAGATATGTGCTCCTTTGTAAAAATAGCTCAAAATGATCCTAAAGAGATAAGGATTCTAATGATGCAAATGGGTATGTGGATAGATGTAATATTGACGCTCAAAGATGGCTGCAACAATTGTAGATGAATTGAATGCTTCAAAATTGTTAAGTGTAGGTGAATGCTTGATTTGCTAAAGTGGATGGATGCAAATGGAGAAATTTTCCACCCTTTTTAAGGGAAGTTCCTCTAATGAAATGAAGGGTTGGGATTGATCCATGATGGTTGAGATCAAGGGCTAGGGTGAGTTGAGAACTCACAAGCCCTCACAAATTGGCATGTGGCAGATGATGTGGAAAAGAGAGGTTGATGTGGAGGTGACATGGAGGTACTAGGTTTTACCTTGGGAAGGGACAAGATCTCCTCATAAAGGAGGTCCTTGTTCACATGTGCATTGAGAGGACATTTGAGGAGTTAAAAATTCCTCAGAAATCCTCATGGGGATGGGAGAAAGAATTTAAAATTACTTAAAATGCCTTTGGGTGAATAAATGTGAATTAAAAACTCACGTAGGGAAGGGGATACCTTGTCCAAAAGGAGAAAACATCTAATGTTGGTTGACCAAGGACACAAGCCATAAATGGAATGGAGATTAGGTTATCCTAACTAGGTGATTAAGGTTATGCAATGTGGGATTATGAAGGTTAATGAAGGATTAGAAGCAAGTGGGAGATTATGGAGGATGTGACCCTAATGATGATTAGGGGTCTGCACATCCTAATAAAAAATTAATTAGACTAATCTAGATTAAAGGGGAATATGGAGGATGTGACATGAGGAGAGAGAAGAAAATGGGTTAAAAATTGATTTAATTCATTTTGGTTAATGACTAAATTAAATAAATTGGTCTATTTATTTAATTTAGAGATGAATGGGGTAAAGTATTGAATTGATTAATTAAATAACTTAGGGTAGATTAGGCTATAGGTAAATATTAATCAAATAATGAATTATTTAATTAATATGGATTAGGGATGCAAGACAGAGGAATGCAAGGGTGAATTTGACCATATGGGAGTGGTACAAATTCAAGTATCCATACCTCCTACCATTTATGATGAGAAATATTGGGATGCATATGATTTTCTTTAGATGAGCTTGCATATGTTATACCCTTTTATGTTTTTTATATGTATGTATGTGTGTTCATAATATGTCCTCCCACGTTATGTTTGTTTGTTTTTTTTCCTTTGTTCTTATTTTTGGTTGGTATTTTCCAATGAAATCAATTCAGCTAACCATAAAGAAGAAACGAGAGCTTAATCGAAAAGCACTATGCCAAGTCATATGTTTCCAAATGAAGCTACATCATGATGAGGGGAAGGGGTTGCCCCCAAAATGAAATACGTAAACAAAAAAGGGATCCATGGATTTGGGGTTAGTATATCTTTGCTACAATGTTTTTATAGATATTGAAAATGTCATCATTCCCCCTATACTCGTAGAATGGGAAGAATGACACATAGAGTGAAAAAAAAAGAAAATATTTTAGGTCAACATGGAAGAGACCTAAATGTCTTGATGCTTTGTATCATCCACAAAAGGAAAACATAAGGAAAAAGAAAAGATAAATGTTTATGACATCTAGAAGAATGTAGGTACAAATAGAGGAATGCACATGAAGAGAGAGATACATCAAATAGAATAGTACAGGCGATCACATTACACACATGCAATCACACAAAGAAACATGAAAAATAAATTAAAGAAAGATACTAGTAAGGCACATGTGAGTCAACCTATAGTAGGTCCTCTATAACCCAATCTTGTTAAGTATATGTGGAAGGAAGATAACTAGCCAAAGGGACAATGACAAGTGCTGAATTAGGACAGACACTAGTTTCAACACTATTTTTAGGAGAATCATCATTTAAGTTCATAGAAGGGGAAAACATTATATTTAAATCATTATGCACTTCCTCATCAATCTTAGCAATTTTAATGTCATCATCTAGATTAATCACAATGAAAGGTCTAATTATAATGTCCATAGGAGTTTGTTTGTGTTGCAGCGAAGGTGGAGAGGCATCATGCCATGCTTTAGACAAGTTTGGATTTTTATTTTCTATGTTGTTACTTTGTTCTTTTGCTTGCAAAAAAGCAGCAATAGAATGACATCTATGCCTATGCTCTCTAGCATTTTAGTTTCTTTTCATGTAGTTTTCAAGTTTTGTTTGTGTAGGAGTGGGTTTATCAACCATAAGTTTTTTTTCTTCCCTTAAGGGAGGAACTGAAGGAACCATGGGAGGTTGTTCAACCACTTTCTCTTTAGCTTTATAAACTTGTTTGACTTTAGGAGGCACACCGGTATTTGTTTGGTTATCTTGTGGTCTCTTATGTGAAGTAGGTGAAGGTTCTATCATAGGATGCTCTTTTTTACTTGGAAGGGCTTTTGGTTCAATCATGTGGGTTGAGGCATATTACTAAGGGATAATTCTTCTATATTCTTTGCCTTAAAATTTTGATAGGATTTGAAAAATAAGTCCTCATGAGGTATAATAGGTTCATAGGCTTGGGCCAAAATAAATCCAATAAAAAGTTCTCACAGGAAGACACAAGATTAAAGCCACTATGATGAATACTATAGGTCTCATTTCCAAATGGAAACTTTAAACATTTATACACAACTAATAGGATGCCATAAATGGCGTGAAGCCATGGATAGCTAAGTTCACATGAAATTGGTTTGATGGTTAGATGATGGTGAATGAGATAGTTAATTCTTTCGGTCCAACCTTTAGAGAGATTTATTAAGCCAATCATAGGGCACACAAAACCATTATGTGTTTTGACCTCTGCTTTCAATTTTTCATATGTATCTTGATAAAGCTCATGCATAAACAATAATTCTTTAGTGATCACATTATCTACATGTTGTGACATTTTTCACACATCGCCCCATTCAAGATGGGGACCCCCTAATTTTGGCTTTGCTTTTGGTTTGGTGTTGGTTTGTTTTTGTTGTTGTCTCTCTCTCTCGTTCTGTCCATCTTTCCGAGATGTGCCCATCTATGAGCTTTAACATGAAATTTGGCCAAATCTAAAAATTAGGGTTTCATCTTTCTGGTTAGTCCAAGGTCGAATAAAGTGAATAAATTGAAAATTGAGACTAACAATGTTGTCAGCCTGTTTCTAGAATGCTCCTAGCAAAGTTTCACCAAATTCTGGGTACTTACTATTTTTAGTAAGTGTGAAATTACAGGCAGTTCGTCAGCATTTTTGAGATTCCGACAGTCACACAGCATTCAGAGCATGTCAAGCTGCTCACACGCAAAATTTGAGCGAAGTCGGACAACTTACTATTTTTAGTAGTCCAGCTTCTAGGATGAATTTCAGAGGTCAGATGTAGGTTTTTTCTTTGCATGTAGGCATATTCCTTCTGGGTTTTTCAAGACCTTCGCAATGATGTAACATGCAAAATGAGATGACTACTTTCAGAATTCAGCCTTCCGAGGCTATTTTTAGGGTTTGCATGTCAGGGTTTCTTTTGCGTGTTGGGTGATTCCTGATGGGTTTTTTGAGAGCTTCGAAATGGTGTGACATGCAAACGAAGATACTCAGTAAGCAACTTGCTATTTTTAGCAGGTGTGTCCCGACAACCGCTTCCCAGCAGTTCAAAATCACGAGCTGATCGCAGTGACAAGAAAATGAAGAGAAACAGAGTTCATTTGATACGCATGCAGAGTGAATTAGGGTTTCCAGCTTTGGGACCCAAAAAGAGGCGTAAAAAGTCAGAATTTTTGAAAACCGGTGTAAACCATCGCGATCAGCATCCTTCAGGCTATCTGCTGGTGAAATTTCAAGTCAAACGGAGCACTTACTATTTATAGTAAGTCATATTGGAAACTAGCTAAAAATAGTAAATCAACTACATGCTTTAGTGTCAGCAGTAAGGTCATGTGGTGAGGAGCACCTCATTCAAATTTCATGTCGATCGGAGCACTGGAGCTATCAGAAACATGAAGTTACTATTTATAGTAAACCACCCCTGAAAACATGCAAAAAATAGCAGGTTAGCTAAAGATGGCAGTATCGGCAGAACAACGAGGTCATAGGGATGCAGTGTGCAAAATTTCAAGTTGTTCAGAGATTCAGAGGCACAAAATCAGAAGACTTACTATAAATAGTAAGGCATGGAAGAATTGGTGAAAATGAAGAAAAATGGCTAAGGCATGAAAAGTTCATCCTGCTCTCATGCCAAAATGCACCCAGCTCAAGGTAGTGGCAGGAAAAATTTTTCTAAGTCTGAATTCATCCTCTTGCTACCTCAGAATGCGCCTAAGTTGATGGAGTTGAAGCATAAAAAATTCTAAGGCAAGCATTTCATCCTGCACACATAGCTAAATGCGCCCTCATCAAGCTGGAAGTCAAGAAAATGTTTTTCATCCTTCATCACATGGAAAATGTGCCCACATGCAAGCTAGCAGCATTCAAAATTTTTCTAAGTATGAAGTTCATCCTCCTAGAGGCCTCAAATGCGCCCATCTTGTGAGAAGGTCAAACAAGTCTAAGATTTTTATCCTCCTCCCATGCTAAAATGCGCCCAAGGAAAAGTTGGTGCAAGGTATTTGAAAATTTTTCTAAGTATGAGTTTTGTCCACCTCACATGCTAAAATGCGCCCATCTCTCAAAAAGTCAAAAGAGTCAACATCTTTTATCCCTCTCCCTATGCAAAATGCGCCCAAATCAGGGCATGTAAAGACAAAAGGTTAAGGCATTGGAGAAGATTCCATCTTCTAGCAAGCTGAAATGCACCTAAAGGGAGTAAGTCAACGTGGTCAACAGTTTTCATCCTCCTTGCATGCCTGAATGCGCCCAAAATAAGCCATGTCAAGACAAAACAAGGGAAGGTTATAAGTTTATCCTCCTCCCCCTCTCAAATGCGCCTAAAGTAAAAGCAATTCAACAAGTCAACAATTCTTATCCCTCACCTATGTGGAAATGCGCCCAAGTTGAAGGTGGTAAAGGTAAATGCAAAATGGTAAATGAGATAAAAGATGTTGAAAATATTTTCCTAAGGCATGGTAAAGTGAAGATCCTTCTTCAAGTGCTATATGCGCCCAGGGTGGTAGGGGTGAGAAATTTTTTCTAAGGCATGTAGGGTGAAACAAATGCTAGGCGTGATTTTAAATTTTCCTCCAAGTGCTATGCGCCAAGGGTGGTAAAGTGAAATATAAGATGATGTTATGAGAATTTCTTCTAAGGCATTGGGACTTCAAGTAAGAATATTTTCTAAGTATGAAATGAAATGTGAGATGATGAATAAAACAAGTTGCTAGGCGTTGAAATTTTCAAAATGATAAATTTTTCCTAAGGTGTTGAAGATGATGGAAGATAAAATATGCTAAGCACCCTCTATGAATAAAATTTTCTAAGTGAAGTTGATATTTTCACAGGAAAATTTTCTAAGTGCAGGATGATTTAAAAGTTTTCTAAGACACAAAATATTTTCTTCCTTAGAAAATATGCCTAGAGCTTTGAGCTGGTGGAATTTTCCTGAAGCGTGAGCAGAGTTGCCAGAGGTGAAGTTAGTGAAAGCCAGCTCCACTGGATGAGTAAAAATTTCTCAAGTCAGAGCAACAAGAAATCTTCACAGATGTGAAGAACGGATTTAAATTTCAATGGGAAATAATTTTCTAAGGTTCAAAATTCAAGAAAATTAAATGAACCCGTTCGTCGTGCACCCATGAGTTCGACGCGTTCTGAAGGAAATTTTCTTCTGGGTATCAAAGATTATCGATGAGGAATGGATTTTAATGTCTTCCATGCTTTGCTACAGCCTTCAGGATGAGGATTTCAAGTGGGCACCAGGATTGATGAGTTTTCCTAAGGAAAACTTGAAAATTTTCTAAGGAAAAATGAAGAAAATGTGTTTTCAAGGTGAAAATTCTCCAGACGATGGATTTGAAAGGAACTGCCTAGATGAATTTGCTTAAATCCTTCGTGAAGATAGCTTTCTTATGCCAAAGATAAATAAAATCAAAGTTGTCAGAGCTCCAGCAGGTAAAATGAATTTCTTGAAGATGCAATTGAAGTTGATATTGTCAAAGATGATACGCCCTTGAGGAAGGTGGATTGAAAATTTGGCTAAGGCATGAGGAATCATGAAGAAGACGGAAGTTGGCTAGTGGAGGCGATGAATGCTTGGAAGTTAGAGCATGAAAATCAGGTAAGTAGGATGCATTTATATTATGAAGTGTTCTAATACTTTTCTCCTTGCTTGTTTTGTAGGAGGAATGTTGAGACCAAGCGAGGATAACTTAAAGTAATGAAGAAAGTGATCCAAGATGATATTTCAACCTCGAAGAAAAAGTTGCAAGAAATTGGCTAAGTGTTAGCTCAAGTGACAAAGATGAAATGTTTTCAAAACTCAGGATGAAGAAAGGATTGAAGCTCGAGCGAAGTTGAAGAATGACGTCAAGAAAGAAGATCAAGGATAGTGTGAACGCATCTACAAGCAGAATCTTCTAGAAGACTGATTATGGGAATTTATTGCCTTTGCTATTTTTGGGAGTGAGTGGGAATCTTTGATTCATTTAATGTACCACTCCCAATTAGGGCGGTTTTAGGGTTAGGGCTGAGGTGGCATGATTCTGGCCACTCTATTGATTGTAACCCTAGTCGTCTTTTGGGACTTGGCTAGCTATATAAAGGGGGAATCCCCCTCATTTGTAATTCATTAGAAAGTAGACAGTAGAGAAGATCAGAGTAGAATTAGAGTAGAGGGACAACTTAGAAGTAGCTTAGTATAGATTGATAGTGTAGTTTGAAGAGGAGGGAAAGTTTTCCCCTTTGAAAACTTTGTAAGAAATTGTTGTGAACACTCTCTCAATAAAAGAGTTTTTCATTGATGGTGAATTTCGTCTTTGTTGTGAGTAGCTAGCAAGGTTTCTTTGTCCTTCTGATTCAAGTAGTGACTTAAAGTAGAATAATTTTCATTCCATGCAAGTAGAAGATAGTAATTGTGGAATGTGGTGTTTGATCTAAGCAACTTCGTCTATCCATACCACTAGTGTATTTGCTGATGGTTAATGTGCCTTGTGTGGTCAACTGGAATATTATGCACTTAACTTCAATCACAGTTTGAATGATGGTATGCATCGTTGTGATGGTATCTTCATGTGAAGTGGTGGTTTGAACATCTTTAGTCATCTCCCTTGAAGATTGCACCGACTCCGTGGAAGCTGTCCGATGCGAGGAAAAGCGAAGTTCAGTTGAACTTTGTTGAAGTTGAGCTCCATATTCCATGCCTTAGAATAGATTTACACTTTATAAACCCTACCCCATTTCAATTCAGTACTTTCTGATTAGAATAGGAAACCCGCACTTTATAGACAAATCTTTCGAGCATTTGAATTCCTTTCTCCACTGCCGAACAATTCTGTAAGTCCCCTTGAAATACCAGCAAAATCACATCGAGCCAAACTGAGCCTATTCACACTGAAAGAACCTTGGATTTGAATGCATGAACTTTCTTGCAATCTTAGCATGCAGAATACTTTGATCAAGAGAGAGTAGGGTAGTCGTTGGCAACTTTATTCTGCGTTGGTGCGGTCACGAAAAATAGATCAACAGAATTGGCGCTAGAAGGAGGGCCAACTTCGAATTGTTCTAGAGGCTGGAAGGAACCAGTATGAGCTTTAAAGTTCCAAATCAGAGATATGTTAGATCTCTCTTATGTCAAAAAATCCAAAAAAGTGAAAAGTTGAAAAATCCAAAAAATCAAAAAATGGAAAATCAAGAAAGATATTTCTCAATGGATGGGCATATTTCTTGCTCTCAAGACAGTCTTACAAATATTGCTTAGATTCATGAAAGATTGAATGCATAGCTGTGGCCCGAGAATTTGTCCAAATTTGCTTTTCCAGGAAGATGTCGAATTCATGAGACCTCCCAGCACGAAGAAATCAGTTGCTTAACATTCCTCTCAAGGATAGAGCTTGTTCTCCAAGGGAAAATTTTTCTTTTGGGATGTCCCCAAGCCAGGAGTATTGGATGTGGAACCCAATGATTATAGCCTTCCAGGAGTTGTGGATGAAGCCTTCACAAGATTCATACTTATGATCCAGAGTCAGATGGAACTTGGCAATGATCCCTTGAAGGGTGTTTTGCTCCCTTGTTGGTGTTGAATTCATAACGCACCTCATTCGGAGTTCACTTGTACAACATGTGAAGGAGCCATCAACTTCACTAGATGTCGCCTCGGATTACCAATACTACCATATGGATTCTTCAAAGACAAAGGATGGATTGAATATGCCATGCAAACATTTTCAGCACCAAATGAAGAGGATACCTCAACATCATCTAACAACACGGAGAATAAGTCGCAACAGGGGGATATGATGGAGCTTAGGGAGCAAGCATATGAATATTGTTCCTACATCACAATAGAACAAGAGGCTATTGGAGAAAAGATCAAAGATGCAATGGGATACATCCAAGGAAGGGAAAACACCCAAGGCAACTGTCAACACATGGAGGGGAGTGAATGTACAACATTGCAAGCTATTGGAGACCATCAAGTGCCAAGAGTGGACTTAGCTCAAAGTATAGATGGTGTGAGAAATTTTCAGTGTTCATTCACTCAAGGAGGAGAACGTAATGAAGAAAGAGATTCCAATACGCTTCTAGAAAGGATGTTCCTCGATGAAAAAGTTCTATCATGCATGAACAAAATGGAAGAAATGGTAAGCAGCTTAAGGAAAGATGATGTGTTTGACGATCAATGGGCTACCAGGATGGAGGAAGAATATGAAATGCATTTTGCATCAACACTTGATCCATTATTCACAATCATGGAGGAATTGCTTGATGAAATTGAAGCAGATGAGATAGAAAATGAAGAGCAATTCGAGTTGGGGCTTGAGCCATTGTTAGGTATTCAAAAGGAGCTAGCGCATGAAATAATCCAAGTGTCCAAATGCTCTTTCGAATTGATTTCCCACCCCACTCCTCCCAGTCTGGATCATCTCCACCTTTTGGATGTGAGAGGTATGGTTCACCATCAACTTCAGCCTCCTGATGAAGCAATCGACGATAGGCAAGAATGCATGCCAGCAAATGAGGACCCCCAGGTTATATCTTTCCCTACTATTGGTTACAAAGAATATCATTTTGATTATGGAGATTTAGGGAAGAAGACTTGTTTATGGATTGATCATGGTCCGGATGAGTTGCCTCAGTTGTTGATCTTTCCTGAAGGTTTGCTTGAATTTGAGATTTGTCCTTTGAAGGAATATTTTTTTAAGTTTAAAGACAAGTTTGCAAAACTTCGTACTACGACTGCTGCTTTACTGTTTCTGCACATCCTAAGAAATCATGCCAAGAGTCGTATATACTTAGGTCTTTTGATTGTTGTTCGCTTAAAATTTTTTTTTTTTTTAGGTTGGTTGTCTTGCTTTCGTAGTTTGGTTTGCTTTCAATAAAGGGATCCCATTTGTAAGGGGATAATGTGTTGTTTTTGCCACACTCCAGTACGATGTTGAAATAATGTTAGTCCATTTCTTAGATAATCATCCAGGAAGTGCTTTAGAATCTGAGGTTATTCTTTAAAGTCTTATCATTTGGTTAGGATCTGTACTTGACTCGGAAGGGAATCATCTATTGTGTCTTGACACCAAGTCTCGCGATTGCTATATTTCACACACATGATTAATTGCTCTAAGTCATTGAGGTTTCTTGGGAAAATTCTTGGCGGGTGAAAATCTTACATCTTACTTCAGTGCCACTGCAATTCTTAGACCCATTGGAGGCTTCATTGCCTGCTAGCCAATTGAGGAATTGACAGAGAAATCAAATGAAGAAAAGAGAATGTGCTTAAAAGAAATATCTGAAAAACAAGAAAGAAAGAAAATGAAAAATGAAAGAAAATATTGTGAAATATTGGTTTTGGGAACATACGAGTAACTCCACCGGGGCTATGGACGCTCGGCCGACAGTGGAGCAATATTCGTGAGAATTGTAGTGATAACCTCGTCGGGGTTATGGATGCTTGACTGGCAGCGAGGCAATGTCCAGGATGCTTTTGAAGTAAGATACTTATATAACTTGTCACGACAGATTCTAGGAGCTTCAATGGTCTTTTGAGCCGGAATGAATGCATATGCACACACTTGTAATCAAAAGATGAGGTGCCTTGATCCAATTTAGGACCCCTCTTTCCTTTTAAGTATATCCCCTAGTCAGTTTATAGGTCTTCAAAGAATTTTCCAAGGATTTTGAGTATGGAATGGGTTTTGTCTTTGAAATGTTCAGGAACATTTATTCGGGTTGGGGCTAATGTTGTGACGTTTTTCACACATTGCCCCATTCAAGATGGGGACCCCCTAATTTTGGCTTTGCTTTTGGTTTGGTATTGGTTTGTTTTTGTTGTTGTCTCTCTCTCTCATTTTGTCCATCTTTCTGGGATGTGCCCATCTGTGAGCTTTAACATGAAATTTGGCCAAATCTAAAAATTAGGGTTTCATCTTTCTGGTCAGTCCAAGGTCGAATAAAGTGAATAAATTGAAAATTGAGACTAACAATGTTGTCAGCTTGTTTCTAGCACGCTCCCAACAAAGTTTCACCAAATTTCGGGTACTTACTATTTTTAGTAAGTGTGAAATTATAGGTAGTTCGTCAGCATTTTTGGGATTCTAACAGTCACACAGCATTCATAGCATGTCAAGCTGCTCACAGGAAAAATTTGAGCGAAGTCGAACAACTTACTATTTTTAGCAGTCCAACTTCCAAGATGAATTTCAGAGGTCAGATGCAGGGTTTTTCTTTACATGTTGGCATATTCCTTCTGGGTTTTTCAAGACCTTCGCAACGATGTAACATGCAAAATGAGACGACTACTTTCAGAATTCAGCCTTCCGAGGCTATTTTTAGGGTTTGCATGTCAAGGTTTCTTTTGCATGTCGGGTGATTCCTGATGGGTTTTTCGAGAGCTTCGCAATGGTGTGACATGCAAACGAAGATACTCACTCAGTAAACAACTTGCTATTTTTAGCAGGTGTGTCCCGGCAACCGATTCCCAACAGTTCAGAATCACGAGTTGATCGCAGTGCCACAAAAACGAAGAGAAACAGAGTTCATTTGATACGCATGCAGAGAAAATTAGGGTTTCCAGCTTTGGGACCCAAAAAGAGGCGTAAAAAGTCAGAATTTTTGAAAACCAGTGTAAACCACTGCGATCAGCATCCTTCAGGCTATCTGCTGGTGAAATTTCAAGTCAAACGGAGCACTTACTATTTATAGTAAGTCAGATTGGAAACTGGCTAAAAATAGTAAATCAACTGCATGCGTCAGTGTCAGCAGTAAGGCCACGTGGTGAGGAGCACCTCATTCAAATTTCATGTCGATCAGAGCACTGGAGCTATCAGAAACATGAAGTTACTATTTATAGTAAACCACCCCTGAAAACATGCTAAAAATAGCAGGTTAGCTAAAGATGGCAGTATCGGCAGAACAACGAGGTCATAGGGATGCAGTGTGCAAAATTTCAAGTTGTTCAGAGATTCAGAGGCACAAAATCAGAAGACTTACTATAAATAGTAAGGCATGGAAGAATTGGTGAAAATGAAGAAAAATGGCTAAGGCATGAAAAGTTCATCCTGCTCTCATGCCAAAATGCGCCCAGCTCAAGGTAGTGGCAGGCAAAATTTTTCTAAGTCTGAATTCATCCTCTTGCTACCTCAGAATGCGCCTAAGTTGATGGAGTTGAAGCATAAAAAATTCTAAGGCAAGCATTTCATCCTGCACACATAGCTAAATGCGCCCTCATCAAGCTGGAAGTCAAGAAAATGTTTTTCATCCTTCATCACATGGAAAATGCGCCCACATGCAAGCTAGCAGCATTCAAAAAATTTCTAAGTATGAAGTTCATCCTCCTAGAGGCCTCAAATGCACCCATCTTAAGAGAAGGTCAAACAAGTCAAAGAGTTTTATCCTCCTTCCATGCTAAAATGCGCCCAAGGAAAAGTTGGTGCAAGGTATTTGAAAATTTTTCTAAGTATGAGTTTTGTCCACCTCACATGCTAAAATGCGCCCATCTCTCAAAAAGTCAAAAGAGTCAACATCTTTTATCCCTCTCCCTATGCAAAATGCGCCCAAATCAAGGCATGTAAAAACAAAAAAATAAAGGCGTTGGAGAAGATTCCATCTTCTAGCAAGCTGAAATGCACCTAAAGGGAGTAAGTCAACATGGTCAACAGTTTTCATCCTCCTTGCATGCCTAAATGTGCCCAAAATAAGCCATGTCAAGACAAAACAAGGGAAGGTTATAAGTTTATCCTCCTCCCCCTCTCAAATGCGCCTAAAGTAAAAGCAAGTACACAAGTCAACAATTTTTATCCCTCACCTATGTGGAAATGCACCCAAGTTGAAGGTGGTAAAGGTAAATGCAAAATGGTAAATGAGATAAAAGGTGTTGAAAATATTTTCCTAAGGCGTGGTAAAGTGAAGATCCCTCTTCAAGTGCTATATGCGCCCAGGGTGGTAGGGGTGAGAAATTTTTTCTAAGGCATGTAAGGTGAAACAAATGCTAGGTGTGATTTTAAATTTTCGTCCAAGTGCTATGCGCCAAGGGTGGTAAAGTGAAATATAAGATGATGTTATGAGAATTTCTCCTAAGGCGTTGGGACTTCAAGTAAGAATATTTTCCAAGTATGAAATAAAATGTGAGATGATGAATAAAACAAGTTGCTAGGAGTTGAAATTTTCAAAATGATAAATTTTTCCTAAGGCATTGAAGATGATGGAAGATAAAATATGCTAAGCACCCTCTATGAATAAAATTTTCTAAGTGAAGTTGATATTTTCACAGGAAAATTTTCTAAGTGCAGGATGATTTAAAAATTTTCTAAGACACAAAATATTTTCTTCCTTAGAAAATACGCCTAGAGCTCCGAGCTGGTGGAATTTTCCTGAAGCCTGAGCAGAGTTGCCAGAGGTGAAGTCAGTGAAAGCCAGCTCCACTGGATGAGTAAAATTTTCTCAAGTCAGAGCAACAAGAAATCTTCACAGATGTGAAGAACGGATTTAAATTTCAATGGGAAATAATTTTCTAAGGTTCAAAATTCAAGAAAATTAAATGAACCCGTTCGTCGTGCACCCATGAGTTCGACGCGTTCTGAAGGAAATTTTCTTCTAGGTATCGAAGATTATCGATGAGGAATGGATTTTAATGTCTTCCATGCTTCGCTACGGCCTTCAGGATGAGGATTTCAAGTGGGCACCAGGATTGATGAGTTTTCCTATGGAAAACTTGAAAAATTTCTAAGGCAAAATGAAGAAAATGTGTTTTCAAGGTGAAAATTCTCCAGACGATGGATTTGAAAGGAACTACCTAGATGAATTTGATTAAATCCTTCGTGAAGATAGCTTTCTTATGCCAAAGATGAATAAAATAAAAGTTGTCAGAGCTCCAGCAGGTGAAATGAATTTCTTGAAGATGCAATTGAAGTTGATATTGTTAAAGATGATACGCCCTTGAGGAAGGTGGATTGAAAATTTGGCTAAGGCATGAGGAATCATGAAGAAGACGGAAGTTGGCTAGTGGAGGCGATGAACGCTTGGAAGTTAGAGCGTGAAAATCAGGTAAGTAGGATGGATTTATATTATGAAGTGTTCTAATACTTTTCTCCTTGCTTGTTTTGCAGGAGGAATGTCGAGACCAAGCGAGGATAACTTAAAGTAATGAAGAAAGTGATCCAAGATGATATTTCAACCTCGAAGAAAAAGTTGCAAGAAATTGGCTAAGTGTTAGCTCAAGTGACAAAGATGAAATGTTTTCAAAACTCAGGATGAAGAAAGGATGGAAGCTCGAGCGAAGTTGAAGAATGACCTCAAGAAAGAAGATCAAGGATAGTGTGAACGCATCTACAAGCGGAATCTTCTAGAAGACTGATTATGGGAGTTTATTGCCTTTGCTATTTTTGGGAGTGAGTGGGAATCTTTGATTCATTTAATGTACCACTCCCAATTATGGCAATTTTTAGGGTTAGGGCTGAGGTGGCATGATTCTGGCCACTCTATTGATTGTAACCCTAGCTGTCTTTTAGGACTTGGCTAGCTATATAAAGGGGGAGTCCCCCTCATTTGTAATTCATTTGAAAGTAGACAGTAGAGAAGATCAGAGTAGAATTAGAGTAGAGGGACAACTTAGAAGTAGCTTAGTATAGATTGATAGTGTAGTTTGAAGAGGAGGGAAAGTTTTCCCCTTTGAAAACTTTGTAAGAAATTGTTGTGAACACTCTCTCAATAAAAGAATTTTTCATTGATGGTGAATTTCATCTTTGTTATGAGTAGCTAGCAAGGTTTCTTCGTCCTTCTGATTCAAGTAGTGACTTAAAGTAGAATAAGTTTCATTCCATGCAAGTAGAAGATAGTAATTGTGGAATGTGGTGTTTGATCTAAGCAACTTCGTCTATCCATACCACTAGTGTATTTGCTGATGGTGAATGTGCCTTGTGTGGTCAACTAGAATATCATGCACTTAACTTCAATAATAGTTTGAATGATGGTATGCATAATTGTGATGATATCTTCGTTTCAAGTGGTGGTTTGAACATCTTTAGTCATCTCCCTTGAATATTGCACCGACTCCGTGGAAGCTGTCGATGCGAGGCAAATCGAAGTTCGGTTGAAGTTTGCTGAAGTTGAGCTCCATATCCCACGCCTTAGAATAGATTTAGACTTGTGCATGTGCAGGATCATGGTATGCCAAACAGGCCCTTAAGTGGCAAAAAATTCAGAAAAATCAGTGTTAGGCAACTTGACGTAAATATTTGAATAAGTTATCTATATTATTTCAAAAATATGTAAGAATAGAATTTGTAGAAAATTGAATTTAGTTTCTAAAATACTAGGTTTATTTAAAAATAAATAAAATCTATTTGGTGAAAATTTGAAATTTCAATGCGTGGTACTTAAATTTCGGAAAAATAAAGTAGGTTTTGTATCCACCTAACCATAATAAAATGATAATATTTTTTTAAATTTTTATATAAGTGAGGACTCATGTCCGGATGTGATGCATATTTTTGTAATTTTTTTCCAAGTAAATAATTAATTATGAATTTTTATTACAACTTTTAGAAAATATAAAAACTCGTCTATCTGACCACCTTAACTTGGTCAAAAATTCATGAAATTTAATTTTTCTTTTTTTAATCCTATAGTATGTAAAGCATAGAATGTGACGCATGTTTTGGATTCAAAAATATGATACCGTTTGAAAGTTATAGATGTTTTTCAATCAGCCTATCGATCAGGACTTTAGTGTAATTCTAATAGAAAATGAATAATAATTATTTATTAAATTCAAATTAAATCATAATTTATATTTTTGGAAAGCTGAGAATCTCCTCTAAAAACCCTTTTTGTTTTATTAATTTTGGGTGAAAAAAAAGTCGTCAGCCACATACCCTACAAATATTGCCACTTTTTGGCATACCATGATCCTGCACATACCCACTTTCTAAATCCTACCCCATTTCAATTCAGTACTTTCTGATTAGAATAGGAAACCCGCACTTCATAGACAAATCTTTCGAGCATTTGAATTCCTTTCTCTGTTGACGAAAAATTCTGTAAGTCCCCTTGAAATACCAGCAAAATCACATCGAGCCAAACTGAGCCTATTCGCACGGAAAGAACCTTGGAGTTGAACGCATGAACTTTCTCGCAATCTTAGCATGCGGAATACTTTGATCAAGAGAGAGTAGGGTAGCTATTGGCAACTTTATTCTGTGTTGGTGCGGTCACGAAAAACACATCAACACTACACAGACATATTCAATTAATATCCCATTAGTATGATTTTTATTGATTCTTCCAACTATGTAAAGAGGACCATCTGGTGCATTTTTAAGTATATCTTGTTGTGAGAAAGCAATATCAAAGGGAATTTTTTTTGGGACCTTATGATTTTTAGCATCAATAAATGCAACTAAATCATCCACAAGATTGTTCTCATTGTCTTTCTTGTTTTCATCATTTGTATCAACATTCATCAAATCATTCTTTGTTTCACTAGCTTTGAAAAAGGATATATTATGATTAGGCATGGGATTAGTATAGATTAACAAATTTTGATTAGGAGGAGCTACAAAATTATTACCTTAATCACTAACACCTCCAATTAGGATATGATTAGAATCAATGAGGTCTTGCACAAGATGTTTAAGATAGTTCCAATGTTCTGTATCATGTGCATTTTATCGATGGAAATGATATTAGGAATTTGGTCTATAGTTTGAAGGTCAAAGGATTAGTAGGATCAGGATCTCTACCAATAGGAAAGGAGATCATATTCTTCTCTAAGAGCTATAACATGGTATTATGAAGGTTATTGGGTAGAGGTGTGAACTATTTGTTTCTATCTACAAGGGCATACGGTTTTTTCATCTTTATAACAACCACTTGGGTGTTAACATTTTTATTGGATGGAGGGGGATTAAGTTGGAGAAAGCCATAATTTTTTTTCTTGAATGGTTTGTTGTTGGTTTGAGGTGTGGATTCAAAATTTTCAGGATGGTTAGAAGGAGATTTCACTTCATGACTACTATCTGAATTCTGATAATCAAGAAGGGTTGTACATAACTGCATGAAGGAAGGAAATCTCAACATCTCAAGCTTAGTTTGAATTTTGTCTTGTAAATTGGAAATAAACATTCTTTGAAGGTCAACATCAGGAATCTTAATGTTTATTTATGAATGAAGCATTTGATATTGTGCTATAAAATTTGTGACCTTTTCATCAAACTTTTGTTTACATGTCATCAAATGAACTAAGGTCATCTTGGGACCTATGTGAATTTGGAATTGGTTGTAAAAGGAATCAATAATTTCATTAATGAACCAATTGAATTATTCAGTAAGGAGAAAAACCACTCTAAAGAAGAATCTTTCAAAGATCTAGGGAATAGCTTACCCAAGAGTTTATCTTAAAAAATGAAGTCACTAAATAGGGTAGTGTAAGTAGAAACATGGCTAACAAGATTTCCTTTCCTACCATATTTCTCAAATCTAGGAACCCCTATACCTTATGGAATTTTTGTTCTTAATATCTCCAAGGATAAGGGATTGGTTTTGATGTATTGTGAAGGTTGGCTATTGTTGCTTTGATTTAGGGTGGTGATTTGTTGTTGAAGGGATGATATATTTTGCAAAATTTTGTTAAGGATGAGATCATTTTTGGTATTCTGAGATGGAGGGGAATAAGGTGGAGTGGTGTACGTATGTGGAGGACAAGTGACTTGGAGATTTGTGGGGGGGAATGGTTGAGGATATATGCAATTTGAATTCACAAAGCTAGAAGGATTCCTAGTGGAAATACCTAAGGAAGTATTGACATTGCTAGTAGGTTGAATGGTTGTGCTAACATGAGTAATAGCGTATGTAGGAATAGAGGTAAAGGTTGTGGAAGGAGGATCAAATTCCCACCTTTGATATGAGTATACTCCAAAGCTTGAGCATAACTAGTTGTGGTAGGGATGTTTATATCAACAATATGAGCTAGACTTCACATAATCTCTATTGTGTGTTCATTTTCAAGCATTTTCCTCACACTATCTAAGGAAAGAATGATACTACTAGTCATGTTTTTAGAACTAAAAAAATGTTGAAATTTCTCTATTTCTTAATCTATCCTTCTTATGTTCTCTTGTGGGACATTAACAACATCATGCACATTATTTGTAGGTGAGGAAGTCATTGGAAATGTGGTATGAAGGTTATGATCCATAGAGGGTTGATTATCAACACTATTAGTGAAAGAGTTGGAAATCCCAAGATCCACGGTGAATGGTGTATCATAGGATGACATGAGTATCGAACTACATCTCATGATAGTATTGCTAATAGGACACCAAGTTGTAAAGCTCATACAATTTTCACAAACTCAATGTAAACCCAAAATGGAAAGAGGGTGAAATGCAATGCAACGACCTAAAATGTAATATATAAATGCAATTTTTAAATTCTAAACAAGGTAATTTTCTAATTACACAATGCAAAAAGCTGAAAAAAATGTCTTGTAAATACAATTTTGAAATCACACAATGCACTAGATTTATCAAATTAAGCTAAATATGATCAATTTCACTTAAATAGAAATTCTATAAACTAAAACAAAAAACATAAGACAACAAAATGAAATGTAGAAACAAATGTTTTAGTGCCCAAAAAATTAAGAAATGTCCTTGATCAGGGACTCATTCTCCCTATAGAAAATGGGTCCTAGGTTATGGTTTTTAAAAATGTTTTTTACAAATTTATGAGATTATTTTAGTGGTTTCCATATTCTAATTAGAAACAATTTATAGTTTGAATTTTTTGTGAATTTAATATTGACTGCAAGTGCAAAATGTGACAAAATGACAAACTAGGAGACCTAATTTGATGAGCAATTTTATTTAAATTTTCAAATGCAATTGAATGATGATGCTTGCAATGCTATGTAAATGATTTGCAAAATGACTGATTTTTTTTGTATTTTTTAGATTTAAAGAATGCAATAGATGCAATCCCAAAACCCCTAAATGAAATGCAAGCTAAACAAGCCTAAATGAGACTTAATTCAATGCAATGTAATGCAATTGAATGTAAGTTCTAAATCTAGGGTGCAAATGGACTCTAGAATAAGAAAATTACAATGCTCCAAATGTTGGGTTAACCATAATGAAACATAGAGAATTAATAGGGTTGGGATCCAAGATGAATAATGGAAAATGGGGCGTATGATGGACCTATTCCTCTAATTTTATTCAAGAAATGAGATCTAAACAATGAAACTACTACCAACCAAAAGGTGATTCAAGTTCAAGTGTGAATTGACAAATTTCCCTTTTATGCAAGGATGGGGGTCCTGATCAAACAAAACTTTGGGGAGAAAGATTAAAAATAGAAAAAAAACTCCAAAAGTAATCTATAAAGTGCATCTAATAGATTAACCTCAATTCTAATGGAACCAAAAAATAAAATGAAGATCTGAGAATGGGGAAATGATGTCTACCAGTCACCCAAAGTACTTTTTAAAAGCTTACTAAGGACTCATTCACCCTATGGGGAATGGGTTTTGGCTAGGGATATGCAAAAATGGTTTCTCAATTCTCTTCAAGTTTTTCTGCACTCCCAGATCCTTGATTTTCACAATCAAACAACAAAAAAAAATCCTATAGGTCATTTTCCATGAAAATGCAAGAATGATGATAAATAAAGAAACTTTGACAACTTTGCAATTTTTCTCTTGAAGAGATCTTCCACCTCAAACCTGAAAACACACACATTTGGAGGGAAAAATGTTTTGTTGTTGGTGAATGGGGGTTTTCCTTGGGAAAACCCTATTTTGGTAATTAAACCTTGTAATGAAATGAAATAGCATGAAGGAATGATGAATGAAAAAAGTTATGTCACAACTCACCAAACCTTTGGATGAATATTGGAATATGAATTTTCAACTTGCATTAAATGGCTTCAATGACTATGGATCTTGATATTGAAACTTGACTTGAAATAATGCCTTTGAATGCTTGAATGGATATTTGAACACTACATCAAAATATTAGCTCAAATAACATGCATGATGCAAGAAGACTTTGACATGATAATAGGATCTTGATTGTTATAATAATCTTCAATAAATCTACTCTTGAATTCTTTGAAAATGCTCTTGAGATGCTCCATTAATTCTCTCATAAAAATTAATTGATTTCTTGAAAGTCTTAGATTTTCTAGGTGAAACATAATGAAATGACCTCTTATTTATACACATGTTAATATTAATTCCAAAAATTCAATTGACACAAGCTGAAATGTAAATATACATTCAAGAAATTATTGAAATAACACCAAAAACATAATTTAAATTAAGGTCCTAGATCTAAGTGAGGGCCCATTCACTGTTGGATGAATGGGTCCTAGGTCACTCACCTAAGACACACATTCTCCAATTATAAGTGTTATGTTATGGCATTTATGAATGTCAGGTTTTCCTCTTGGAATATCAAATTAATTAGGCTTGGATTTGAACTAAAGGGGCCAGTTAAGGAAAATTAACCTCAATTAATTAATAAATCCCTAGATAAGTGTGAAAGTGTAAAGGCACACTTTACAACACCACAAATAAGGCACAATTAAGTCCATTTTATTATTAAGGCCCTAAAATTAATGTGTTCAAATGTAAAATACATATTACAACACTAAATTAAGGCATAATTTAGTTAATTTATTTAATATTTATTCCCAAATTAAGTGCGAAAAAGGGATACTTTCTCCTACACTACATTTTGTTGTAGTGATTCTCAACAATCAAAACAATATTCTCATCAAAAAACAAAAAATGATAAGTTGTGGCTTGTAAAGCAATTTTTTCTTTAAATATTTTTGGTTTTCGTCCCAAGTACTCTTTTCGGATTCAGGATGAATCCCTGCTTAAAGAAGTAAAGACTACACCAAAAGGTGAACAATGCACCTTGTGGTGGCCACGTGGATTTTTTATAGCATTTTTCCTTTTAGGCACAAGCTAGGTCACGTTGACACATCATCTATTCACTTTAGGGAGTTTTCATTTTTTGCAGAGTGATCTCTTTGGGCAGAGTTTGTTACAATGTGGTGGATGTATTGATTTTAGGACAAAACCTTTGATTCACTTCCATCAATCTATATGGTTAATAGATTATATTTCTTGCCAGGCTGTGTCAAAATTTGATTGTTTTTTGACACCTATCTTTACTAAATATCTAAAGCCATTAATGAAGTAGTTGGGACTTAATGAGTGAAGATTGTTTTGATCTAATCAAGATCTAAGATCAGATTATGGGCTATTAGGTTTAGGCATCTTATAGCTTCTACTTCTAGAATTTTGGTGGTGGTGTTCTCTTCTTCTAGGTATAAATAGAGGGTGGCAAGACAAGAAAAAAAATGAAAAAAATTACTTCAAAAATATTTTCAAAGGAGATAGATCTAATAGGGAGTTTATGTTTTTAGAAGTACAAGGTTTTACAGAATACTATTATCGGATTGGCATCCAACCTTTATTTTTTAGTTCATATATTATTGAAGTTTGATCTATTTAGGTGGAATCTTTGAAACTGTGCATGTTATGGCCTTTTTCAAGTTTCTTCTTTATGTTTTGTTCATGTTAAAAACATTGTGTTAAGCTTACATTGATAGTTCAGGTAGCTAGTTTTCATGTTGTTAAGCTTCTATGTTGAATAATAGCTTTCAAAAATCAGATTTTGTCTATTGCACTTTTCCATTATTTATAAAACTTGTTATTTTCCATATTATACCGTAAAGGGAGAAAGGGTTCTATAATTTTCTGGATATTTTTTTTAATTTGTAGAATATTCTTATGTCTGATTGGACCTTAATGGGTGCTTCCTATAGGGAGATTTGAAAGACTGTATTGTGCTTTCACTAAGCCTTTGTTGCTCGTTCTCTTCCCAACAATGGAGGGTTTGTGGCATTATGTGTCTATCATATCAATTATAAGGAATAATTTAAGGTTTGAAATATTGTAAAAGCTTTAGCGAATCAACATTTTTATGTTTTATTTGCATTTCTTTCTACCTTTTCCCCCAAAACACGAAGAAAAGTTGAATTTCTATAAAAATACTAGAGGTTATTCAATGAGGCACAAATTGGTCCCCCACTTGCTGAATTTCCCATAAGGCTATCAAAGAGGTGCAAGATTTGATGATCAATAGTTCTTTTTCTGGAATGCCTGGTGGGACTCGAAGTTTTTTGAACATTTGATTAGAAGTCTGAAATATTTCTTAAATTAGAACAAGAAAAGAGGCTGAAAATTTTATGCCTAGAATAAGAACAAGAGCATCTTCAAGAGGCCATTTCCAATACTCCAAATTACTTGCCTCGGTAACAAGGAGAAGAAGACTTATATGTTTTGTATCACCTATAAGAAGTAATAGGGAAAGTAGTGTTAGCCCAAGATCCAGAGCTTTATCTACTCCACTAAGGGGTCAAACTTTTCAAATTAGAATACCAGTATACCCTATCCATAGGAATCCATTTTCAATTGCTCATCTAGGTGCCCCTGATCCTAGAAATTTTGTAACTTGGGATAGCAGTAGTCCATTACAACTACCTACACCCCTAGACATATGGCCTACCATACTCACTAATGCTCTCAAATCCATCCCAAATCTTTTTGAGGAGGATTTGAAAACCCCCTATGAACATCTCCAAGCTATAGCAGAGGTATGCAGAGTACATTACATAGCAGAAGAGAATGTTTCTCTTAGGTTACTAGCTGCGTCTTTCAAGGGAAAAGCCCAGGACTAGTATATGTCTCTAGCTTTCAGTTCTATCTTCTCTTGGGATCAGCTCAGAGAGAAGTTGTTTGAACATTTCTCCTAAAAAGGAGATCGATTCTCATTGATGCAACAATTAATTACCATCAAAAGGGCACCGCAAGAGGCCATGAGTGACTTCAACACTAGGTTTCATAAAACCTAGCAAATAATTCTCGTGATTGCTAGGTCTCTAGCCCCTATGGCATTCATGTTTTATCTATAGGATTTCAATTCAGATGTCAAGGTCATGGTGCAATTTATGGGAGGAGATATTCTGCCTAACACATATGATTTGATTGTGCATGTGGAAAACAGTCTTGTCAATGTTGGGAAGCTTCCACCACATCCACCAATGCCCATGTTCATGGAAATATTTGGTGGCCCCCAGGAATAAGTTACTTTGAGCTCCTCCACTCCATAAGCGACCGCATCATCTATACCACCATCCATGTACACATACCCTGGTATGCAACCAAACACGTCAGGCTCCTATTCATTAGCAATGAACATCAATAATATGAAGAATGCCATGTGGTCCTTCGTGAACAAGTTAGTCCTCATCCGATGAAAGTAAGAAACACCTCTGAAATAAGCCATGTAGACCTATCAAGTAGGAATGCCATCCTATCAACATAACACATATCAAGGAGCCTTGAAAGGAGTAGGTTAGCAATTGGCATCCACAAACAAAATAGTCTTGGTTACCATGCCACTTCAGGCCATCAAGAATAGTCCAAGAAAGTATTGAGTCCTAAGCCAAAACAACTTGGCAGAGGATGAGAACTCATGGTGCTTCTCATGTAATGAGAGTCATATGCCCCAAAATTTCTCGAGGGGAAATCTGTAATAGAGGATAGTGGAACAAAGAATCTAGGGAAAGTTCTCAAACATAGAGGAATATTAGTCTCCCAAAATGGAGAATGCACACTTTAGAGTGAAAATGCAAGGAATGTCTTTAGAACAAGAGATAGATATCACTCCAAACCAAGCACTTCTCTCATGGATAGAAGAAGAAGACACAATATTTCTAAGTGATGCTTTGATGACTAATGCCCCACATGTATAGTCAAACTAAAATACAAGGTCCAAAAGAAGGCTCACTAGAGAGTACATGCAACAAGCTCCACAATGTCCATAGCCATGTCAACCACAACTGCAACAAAAGAAAGCCGTGCAAGTCTAGGCCACTCAACAATTGCAAGATCCATAATTGTACCAGAGAAGGAGATGGACAAAGCACCAAGTCCACTCACATTAGATTGGCCTTTGCCAAAAATGAGAGAGATACCACTATTCAAACCCAAGGTCCCACCAATCGAAACAATCAACATGGTTGAAAAATTAAAGAAGGTGCTTGCTAATGTATCTTTGTGGGACTTTCTATCGATTCCTAAAAAATAGACATTGCTCCAGGAAGCATTAAAGAAGGAAGAACAAATACCGTAGTTGAATGTGATTCTTCTGAGTAATCAAGTTAAAGATAAAGAGCTCACATCAGACCCCCAATATTCAAGAGTCGTGGCATACATGAATTTCACAGATAATGCAAAAGTGAAAGAGGTAAGCAAGCCAAAGCCCACACTTTTCTTTTCAACACTTATTGTGCGAGATAAGCTTTCACACAATAACATGATTTATTTGGGAGCTAGTACTATGGTCATGCCTAAATAAGTGGATGATGCCCTAAAACTCAAGTGTGAGCCTCTTGAGAAAGGAATCATGCAATTAGATGGGAAGAAGGTTCCTACTATCAGACACATCAAGGATCTATCTTTGAATCTTTTCTCATGTCCAAACCAAATGGTCATGCAAGAAGTAGTTGTGATAGACATCCCCTTAGTATTTGGGATATTCCTTTCAAGGGACTTTACAATGAAACTAAAGGTAGATATTTAGTACTCAATTGGCCTCATTTGATATTGTGGACCAAGCATGGTGCAAAGATGAAGATCCTGTTTGAATCCTTGCATCCAGAACATATAGCAGACAATGCAGTCCTATGTTTTGAAGTAGCGCATGTACCTCCTTCTCAAAAAGGGAGACATATTGTGTAGAAATGTTAGAAGATGAGGAGGACATGAGTGATCAAACCCCAGAAGAGGAGGTCCTCTTAAACCAATCTATTGACTTCGACCTGTTCAAAAACTTTCAAGCTACTAGATTAGGCACCTATGTGATCTTTGACGATGACCAAGTCTTCTCGAAATTGGTAAAAAAAAAAGAAGAGCCTAGTTGTCTAGGTGACAACAGTCTATGGACATTATATTTTTATGGTGCTAAATGTAAGGCCAATTCTAGAGGTGTTCTATTAGTATCCCCAACCGGATTAGAGACCCTCAAAGCTTTCTATTTCTAGTTCTCATGCTCTAATAATAATGCAGAGTATGAGGCCTTAGTACATGGTTTTTTCCTCATAGAACGAATGGATGTAAATAGAGTACAAGAATTTAGAGATTCAAAGTTGGTTGTAAGCCAAGTCCCTAGGAAGGTGGCTACCAAAAATGTAAGAATGAAGTCTTATAGACACAAAGTATGGGATCTAATCAAGAGCTTTGAGGCTTTTAACATTCAGGTTATCCCATGATGTTCCTAGAATAATGTTGTTGATTGGATGGATTTGATAGGTTCACAATTTGAGCCAATTTCTGAGTTAGCGATGAAGCAGGATGTAGTATAGGTCATCATCTTACCATCAATTCTTGACAATGATCAGAAATGGAAGGGTTTTGAGGACGATGTTTAGATTCCTATTTTTTTATAGAAATCGGGAAACATTTCCAACCATTCACAATATGAAGCAAGAGAAGATATAGAGGGGAAAGTGATCCAATTGAAAGGAAATAAGCTCCATAGAATTTTGATCTCTCTTGAAAAAAAATTTGACTATGAAGACACAAGAAAGAGCAAACAAAAATTCATTGCTGATGAAAAAGACTATGAAGATCTTGATGTTGGAAATGATAGAAAATTAAAAGTCAGAAGAGACATTCTATAGGAGGATAAAGAGAGACTAAAAGGGCTATGTTCTAGATATGATGGGATCATAGGATGGACCTATGATGATATTAGAGGATATGACCTGGCCATAATTCAACATACTATTGACTTGGCTAAAGGCTCAAAACTTGTCTAACAAAAAAAAAAGGCCAGTCAAACTAAAGGTTGAAGATTGATGGCACAAGATCTTACCAAATTAATCGAATCAAGGATCATATACCCAATCAAACATTCCACCTAGGTGTCTAATCTTGTACCAGTGTTGTAAAAGAATGGCGATATTTGGCTCTACGTGTATTTTAGGGATTTGAACAAAGTTTTTTCTAAACGATCACTACCCTTTGCCATCAATGGAGCAAATTTTGCAAACCATGGATGGATCAAAATTTTTCTCATTACTCGATGGTTTTTTGGGTTATAACAAGGTCTATGCCAAAGAGGGAGATTAGCATAAAATAACGTTCACTACCAAGTTGGGAATGTTCACATACTCAAAAATTCCCTTCGGGCTCTCCAATGCTGGTGTGAATTTTTAGTGAGAAATGGATATTGCTTCCAAGTGGTTGATTAATCATATTATTATAATGCATATGGATGACCTAATGGTTTTTAAAAATAAAAGGATGATCATTTTGATCATCTAGAAAAGATCTTCCAAAAATGCCAACAGTTCGAGATTTCATTAAATCCCAAGAAATTTGTTTTCAAAGTGCCACAAGGAAAGCTACTCGGTTTTGTTCTATCAAAGGAAGAAATATCTATAGATCCCAAAAGGGTGAAAGCTATAATGAAGCTACCTCTACTGATCAACTAGAAGGGGCTACAGTCTTTTTTGGGGAAGATTAATTTTGTCATTTGGTCCATTTCAAACTTCAAAGGCATCGCAAGACCTATCACACTAATGTTAAAGAAGAATCTAGTGTTCAAATGGACTCCAAAAGGAAAGAAAAATTTTGAGCAAATAAGCGTAGCCATCTCTATGGCCCCGATGTTAGCTAACCAATACTCCTCCAAGGATTTCTTGCTCTACATTTATAATGGCCAACACATAATTGCTTTGGTACTCACTCAGAAAGATGGAGACAATAGAAAGGAGCATCCCATTGCATTCCACTCTAGGAATATCAAAGGATATGAAGCCAAGTATAATTTTGTTGAGAAATAGGCTTTTTCTATTATTGAAATCCTTAAAAAAATTTGACACCTGGTATCGGCCAACAAAATCACCATTCTCATCACCCATCCCAGTGTTTAGGAGTATATCACTAAGGGAAAATTAATTGAAAAGAGGGCCAGGTGGATTACCAAGAGCCTAAAATATGATGTAGACATTAGACCAACCAATCTAGTTCAAGGAAGGGGTCTTTGTGAATACCTTGGGCAAGAATTAAGCTCCTTGGTAGAGGAAGAGACCGATCAGGCCTATACAAATTAGTTCAAGTCTGATGAGTCATGGGTGATGGATCAAACATGATATATGCAAAAGGGGCAGTATTTGACCAACCTTCCACCTCTCAAAAGATGTTACTATCGACTACAAGGCACCAGGTATGTACTAATTGAGGGAATTTTGTTTAAAAGAAATTATGATAGTGTCCTACTTTGATGCTTAGATAAGCCACAACTAGAAAGAGTTTTAAATGAGTTTCATAATAGTCATGAGGGAAGACATGAAATGAAAGATTTTGGAGTCCTATTGGACACTTATCCTTCTAGGATCTTTCACCTAAAAGAGAAGGAATAGGGTTCAAAAATGCAAAGTGTTTCACTTAAGATTAATGTATGAATAGATGGTAAATGGATTTGTAGTGTGTGTGGATGTGTTTGAATGCTCACAAATGCAAACAAATGAATGTAAACTAATCTAATGCAAGATGCTGTAAAACACAATGTTGATTGCAAATATGAACTAGAAACTTAAACAAATGAAAACAAAAATTGATGAGACAAAACAGAGTGCACCTGGAAGCAAATTGATGCTATTGGAAGATTCTGGAATGTCTCAGAAACCACAGTTAATGGCCACTAGGACTAATTCACCATGCATGGAAAATTAGTCCTGCTTCTGATGGAAAGTTCTGAAAGTAGGTTTCAAACTATCGGGAGATGAAATATGACAAAATCAACTTTTCAGCCCTATAGGTGGGACTCATTCGCAATGGGTGGAAAATTAGTCCACCTACAGGAATCTACAAAATTAGGAATTGATTTTATGTAACAAGATCTGCACTTCTGTTTCCTACAAGTGCCTTCTTTTGAAACTATTGGATCCAGATCTGAAAATGAATTTTAGTTGATTCTTTGACTTCTTGAAGGAAGAGAGAGCTTTATCAACCTTGCAACTCAATCTTTAATGATTTTTATGTTTCCAAGGGACCTAAATCTGCAAACGCACAAGAAGAAGAGGAGATATGATGATTGTTAGGGCATGGGGGTTTGCCTTGGTCAAACCTTGTTTAGGTAATTAAACCAAAATGATGAAATATTAGAATAAAACATGCAATAATGGAGTTGATTACCTTTCCATGATGAATGATCTTGAAAGTTTGCAACATAACATGTGGAATCTACCCTTGGATGTCTTAGAAAGCTTAATGAATGGCTTACAATATGAAAGCCATAGCTCGCTTGAGAAGATAGATGATGAATGATGAATAGTGGATGAATGAATTGATTAGAGATGGAGAAGATGTGAGATATGAAAATGAGGTGAAAATCACTTATTTATACAATTCTTGTGCCTTAGTATCCATTCATACCTCATCACAGGCTGACATCAAGTGATTTTGAATAAAATCCCGAAAAGAAATTTAAAATATTTTGAATTTGGGGCCAAAGGGGGACGCATTCACCACCCATGGCGAATGGGTCCCACCTAGGACCTAAAAACATGTGTCAGGAAAAATGTTGTATTTAATGTTATTTGTTGGGATGACATTAAAAAATACACTTAATTAATTCATATGAGGGTATAAAGGGACCAAATAAAGCATGACAAAGGTGTAAATAGTGAAAATATGCCTAGAAAATTGTGAAAGCTTGTTACAAGACTTTACAACACTTCAAAATAGGACTTGATTAGTGATGAAAAGGTGATTTTTAGGTGAAATGTAATGAATAGAGTCTACAAGAATGTAGAAATTTCATACAACACTTCACAACACCTTCACAAGACATCATTAAATACCATTTATTTAGTTTTCAAGGGTCCAAGAGCTAGTGTGGATGCATAAAAGGCTTCACAACACCTGAATCAAGGCCTCATTAAGTCCAATTAATCTTATGTCAAGCAAAGGGTACTTTTTTCTATGACACAAGACATTTTTTTGCCAAAACTACTACTTTGAAAATAATGGATGCAGGATATTATTTTCCTTCCATGTTTTCCAAGGTGCACCACCTTGTGTGAAAATTTCCTCAGTTCCAATATTTTGTTGGCAAGCGAAAGAATTATGCCATGCCACTAAGCCTGATTGCAACTGAAGAACCCTTTGCTCAATGGGGTTTGGATTTTGTCATGATGATAAATCATATTTCTAGCATTGGCCATAAGTGGTTACTTATGGGAACCAATTATTTCACAAGATGGATGGAGGCCATTTCTCTAAAAAATGCTATAAAAATTGAAGTTGTCAATTTTCTTGAGGAGCTAGTAGCAAGGTTTGGTTCACCAAAAACTATCAGATCTGATAATGCATGACTTTTGTGGGTTCTAGGATGTAAAACTTCAATCTCAAGCATGGGGTCTACCTCAATACTTCATCAAAAAATTACCTACAAGGAAATGGGCTAGAAAAATTGACCAAGAACAACCTGATTAGGTTAATTAAGCGCATTGGGTTAGAATGACAATGGGAATGGCACAAGCACCTATGAGCGACTCTATAGGATAACAAAATTATGCCCAAACAAATATTGAAGACCTATCCTTATGAACTAGTGTATGGAAAGGAGGTGGTTTTACCTATTTCTATAGAAATTTTGACATTACAATTGTTAAAGGATTTGGAAGTTGAAGAAAGTAGTGGAATGGAAGTAAGGTTGGCGAAAGTCCTGAATCTTGATGAAAAAAGGGAAAAGGAATATGAAGCCATGATCGAGCACCAACAGATAGTCAAATAGTGGTTTGATAAAAGGGACCCCAACCTAGATTTATAGAAGGTAAGCCTGGTGCTAAAGTATGATGAGTGTACTACAAAACTAGGGCAACATGCAAAATTTGAAGCACTATGGAAAGGTCCCTTCCGCATTCACATGTGTAAAGAAAAGAACGAATATGAGCTGACATAGATGGAAACATTATAGATATACTAGTAAATGGTATTCATCTAAAATTATTCCATTAAAGCATGCAAGTTCTTTTAAAATTTTCACAGTTATGTACCATATATAAAAAAATTGTAGAATATGATTATTGTTGTGAATAAGCCATGAGAATAACACAAGAATAATTAGAAATGTATTATATTATATTCATTGAAATATTTACAATGTAATATGAACCCGAAGCTCTGAGAGAAGCTTGAATCTTTCTTGTGCAAACCCAAAAAGAGTTACATTGCAAAAAGCAAAAAAGGAGGCGACACGCAAAAAGTAGTAAATTTAAAGCCTCCAGCCATCGCTAAACAGTAAAAAATGGCACTTCATTAGGTTCTTCTTCTTTCGTAGGGTGGAAAGGGGGTCAACACATAGGTTTAGCATGACATAGACCTTAGTCCTCATTCTTGTGGCTGTACACCATAAATTCAAAGTGCTTAATCTAGAAAAGCCTAGAAATATGTTCCACACCAAACTCCCTCAACAAGAAGGAAGCTACAGTCCAAGATAGTGAACGATGCCTCTCGAGTTCCATAGTATGAAAATTAGTAAGGAGGGGAAGCCATACCATGACCTCCCCATAATCAGTGTGCCTATGAAGGTCCATGGCATTGGGAATGCCACCAAGGATAGCCACTTGCACGATCTCGTTGAGCCCATCCAAATACAAAGAATTGAACATGGCATGGCACAACTCAATTATCCAAGGCTTGGAGATGTCCAAGTCAAGCAGAGAGACCACGAAGTGGGAGACAACATTGGAGTTGCACTGTAGCTAGTTTTCATCCTTCAAACAATTCTTATTGAGCACCCACTTGAACGCCACCACAGTGAGGCGGTCATTCTTCCTCACTAGGCATTTAATTCGGTCGTTGCTAATTTCACCTGGGAAGGATTATTGTGGCCTTTGTGGTAAGAGCTAAATGGGAGTGCCTAGGCTAGATGTCATGGTGGAAAACAAGCTAAGGCTAGCAAAATGGGGAATACAATAGGAAAGCTTGCTAAGTAAAGAGTTATTTCAAGTTAATATTTCACTAAGGTGGCATAGATATTTATAGAAAAGGTGCACCAATGAGCTCAACAAATGAAAAATAGATCTCTGACTAGATGAAGATGGAGAAAATATCAAAGCAACCAGAGGGTGAGAGATGAATCATACAAAAAATCTAGCACCAAGCCTTGAGAAATAAGTTTGGGCTTAGGGAGTAAATGCTCATGTATACCAATTGTTGTCATGTGTCCACTATTGTCATCATCGCCAACTTTATTTCTTATATGAAAAGATGTTGATTAACACACTAAGTTTTGACATATTAAATATGTACATCTTCTTGGAGTACCTTATACTACTTAATCATACTTCCCGTGGATAAAAGATCGCTTTCCAATACATAAAGCTTACTTGTGAAAAATGGCGGTGAGGAGAATATACTAATTACATTCTCATGGTGAATTTGGCATTCCCGATGGATATGAATCCCTAATCCACACATATGGCCTTGGTTCTAGCATTTAGTAAGCTAGCAGTAATAGTAGTACCTTATCGCATGTACGTGCAAGAAAAATTGAATGCACCCAATATAAATTTTTTCTAAGTAACAAGACATATAGTAGTTGTTTATTTGAAGAAGCTCTCTACAAATGTTTAGTACAACAATGGTGGAAGCATCAAATTTTGGTAGACAGGCTAGATGTTCATCTAAAAGACTAGGCTACGTCAATATTTTTGGGAGAGATTTGTTTGCTAATTCCCTAGCACTAGAAGAGCAAAATTTTGTCCATACCAAATTGGTATAGGCAGGTGACCATGTTAAGAAAGAAGTCATCTTGGATTTTGTAGATAATATTTTTGACCCAAGGTTGGTGGTGAACCCAAAAATCCTTAGGGAAGGGGTGTTACAAAGAATGGTCAAATATTGGGCAACTAAAGGTTTTACATCATGGCTCTGGAATTGTGGTTTTCCACAATTCAAGTTGCTTGTTATACACCCATGTATAGAGCTAGTAGATGCATGTGCTAGGAGGTTTGAAAAAGAAGTAGGGTTTATAGTTGGTGACATGATAAGTGTTACAATCAGTGCAATGACCATCTGGGATATGAACTATGTATCCTTAAAAAATGGGGAGCAGAGTGCTTCGAGCAGGAAATGTTGGAAGAGTTTTGGAGAAATAGAACTAAATAGTTATCTATTTATGAAGATGAAATGACAGAGAAGTTGGAAGGAGGTCAGCTCCTCTTCCTTATGTCACACAAGAAATTCAAACTAGATGTATATGTTTTTTTTACAATGTTGGCTTGTATCTATGGCTATGATGATGATGAAAAGGTTTATCCTTTCCAGATGGGCTTGGATTTAATGTTCAACAGGGAAAATAGCCATTTGTATTTTGATTTTGAAAAAGTGATAGCTAAAAAGGTGTTGAAACATTTGAGGAATTATGGCACTAAATTCAAATTTAGGTATTCTTCTTTTCTCGCTCATTTGATCTTGCATCAAAACTCAGAATTTCATGAAAGGCACTTGTCACTGTTTAAGTTTTATGTAAGGGGGTCATACCAACCAATCTTGGTCTAGACCCATGTGCTTTCAAAGACATGGGATTATTACTAGTTTGTGGATTATTTCATGAGGCCAATGCTCAAATCCTTGTCCCCACACCATTCAAGCCATTTTCCCCCTAAAGTCTTGCAATGCATAAAAAGCTTGCAGACCCCAATGGATTATTTTTTGGGAGTGGATTTTACTTTCATCATATTCCATGGTTTGGTTGAGGAGCCTTTTAGGCTCCCTAAATTTGTAACAGATAGGTTTTTTTGTTTGGAGGCATGCCATCAAGTAACTATTACTAACAAAGCCTATGGTACTGAAAGGCACAAGACAATGCTCTACCTAATTCTCCTCACCATTGCCAATAGTCAGGTAACACTTATGAAAAGGAAGGTGTAGGAGGTGCTTACAAAAAAATTGGCGTGCCTAGGCCTAGTCCTCATTTGCAATGCATGGAGCTACAACCCAATAAGGAACGTCCCAATTGTGAGGAATGAGAGGTGGGAGTATTTTGAATCAAGAAAGAACCCGACCAAAGAGAGGCCATATTTCTACATCGACTTATCCTTCATACCATTTGATCAGCTACCATGGCTTGAATTTTATGTCAAGACAATGGAGTACCAGCAGAGCCTTGTGATGGGAAAGTTCCTATGTACACAATTGAAGCACCTAGGGTGGTCAAAGTGAAAGAGGGTGGATTTATGGAGGTTCCAATAGTAAATTAAGAGCCTCAATGCCATGTATGGGAATTTCCAACCACATGATGAAAGGTTTGACCAAATTTATGAGAAGTAGGCCGACATTGAGGATAGTAATCTTGAGACTGATCAGGAGATTGAACCAAAAGTGCTTCTGCTTTACAATTCCCAGCCTCAGGAGCCCAAAAAAGGAAAAGGCTAAAAAAAAGGAATCACAGGTCATATCCTCTATCAGCACCTGAGGGAAAGGAAAAAGGACCTGAAGGTCCCCAAAGAGGTCTGATGTGGTTATTGAAGGCCAAGTTTTAGGGAGATCAGGCACTAAGGGATTTAAATCTTCTAGTTTTAATCTTACAAAGATGGGACAAGTCTAGGACCTAGGTAGACCTAGTGCATCAGGTAGAGGAGAGGAAGAAGTGGAGTCTGCTCTACCAGGATATTTAGCTTCAGTAGCCTAGGTAAGTTTTTCTCCCCTTCTTCTTTCTTCCTTTGCATCTTTAGTTATTCCTCTACCCTCATCTGTAGAAAAGAGTTCTCCATCCATAGATTCTAATCTCTTTTTTCTGAATGAACCCATGACCATATTCAACAATGAACCCCATGAGGAAACCCCATGCACTGATTGAGAATCATCTGTTTCGATCATGATTGATTCTTTAATTGCCCTATCAAGGTCCCCCATTAAAAAAGTTGAAGCATCTATGTTGCCAGTTTCACCAAACCCATCCACTTCTGGGAAAATGTCTCTCTTTCTGCCTGCTTCCCCTTTCACTCTGATGGGTGTTCCCCCTTCTTAGTCCCCATATGGCATCCCAAAATTTTCCATGATAACACTCCCCTTCACCTCTCTAGAATCTCATACTTTCGAGGCTCCTCCTTTCATCACCCTTTTTAGTCTCCCTCTAGGTGCTTTTATTGATGCATAAAGCATTGACACTTGCAGATTCTTTGAGGTCATTTGGATGTGATGAAGCTAGCCCGACAAGATAGAAAATATAAATTGAAAATAAAATTCATGGCACAACCAACTTCTTGGAACATTGAGGCTTGTTTCAATGAAGAGTGAAATTCCCTATTGATTGCTACCATGAAGCCACTAGCATCCTGGATAGAGGGAAAAATGTAGATGGAAGATTATGACATTATATTTTTGGGCCTTGATTTAAGTCAAAATCTCTCACGTGACAAAGTGGTTCTAGCTAAGGCCACTCAAAAGGTGGTCTACACTAATTATGAGAAGCTAGACAAGAAATTGAGGAAGCACAAAGCAGATTTGGAATTTAATTTAATGGATATGGCGAGAAAGGTGTAGGAGGAAATAAATGGTATATATGTGGAGAGGGCTTGCATAAGGCAGATACAAAGTCAGCAAGGGGAAGCAACTAAGTTGCTCGAGGAGGCCCAAAGTGAGTTGAGTTGGCTTTATGCCGAGATAGAAAATTTAAATGGTGAGGTTGTTGTAGAATATAAGACCAATACAGAATATCAACGTATCCAAGAGAACATGTAGAAGGAATTGGATAGTATCCAATCTCAGGCTTTTGATGATCTACAAAGGGCCTAGGTAGAAATAGAAAGGGAAAAGCAAGAAAATCAAGAGATCCAGTTTATTTTGTAGACTCGTAACAAGGAGGTTAGAAGGATAAACTTTGAGGTAACAAACTCCCTCTAGGAGAAGAACCTAATGGAGGAGAACATAAAGGTAAGGGAATCTCAATTCCATCAGGAATTGGCTATGATGCAAGGATCTGGGATCCTCCCGATATTGAAAAGACTAATATCCACAAATTGGGAAAGGATCATAGTTGTAGTTGCTTCCCTGAAGCTAGTTTTGTATTTTCTAAGGGATGCTTAGGAATTAGATGAGAAGGTTGGCCTGGTGGTCAAATAAATTATGTAAGTTTATGCTCCCCAAGCTGTAGAATTAGAGAACCTGATCTCCAAGTTATGCAAGGCCAGTAAAGAAGCTTTAGGAGATGCAATAATTCCTGATTAAAGGGCCACCTCAAGGAAAGCAAGTGAATTCATCAACTGCCACAAGGTTGCATCAAAAAGCAAAGAATGTCAGGCAGTGTTGAATAGGAAGGTCAGTTAGATCAAAGGGGAGTTCAATATTCTACTCAATTCTGGATTGCTTGCCCTTTTCTCACCAAAGGGAGGACTGCTATCAATTGAGCATATCGTGGATGCAATCTGAATTAAAGTCTAGACTTCCACAGTACTTCTAAGTCTAAGCCCATCACTCACTATTGATGAAATCAAGAAGGAGATCCTTCCCCTTTCTCGGCTCTATTACCACATCGAGGTTGTTTCATCAAGGTGGGGAGGTGTTTCTTTTAAGGAAGTCCTCAAGTTGGATCAAGCATATGAGATTCTCCACACTTTCATCTAGCCCACTAATTTGGATTTGGAAGTCCAAAACTCCACCTTCCTCAAACTCTAGGAATTACCAGAGCTCTAGGTTCGTGACTCCGCAAGTGAAAGCCCCCAGTGACTTTCCAAAACTATAAATAAATTTTTCCTTTAAATATTTTTGGCTTTTGACCCTTACTCTTTTAGGCTTTGGGATGAATCCATGCAAAAAGAAGCAAAGACTTCTCCAAAAGGAACGCAATGCACCATGTTATGGCTGCATGCCTTTTGTATATCATTTTTCCTTTTGGGCACAATCTGGGACATGTGTCAGCTTGGTGATGATTTTCTTCAAAGATATTCTCATAAATTTGAGATTTCCCATTCGCTCAACACGCCATCTATTCAATTCAGGAAATTTGTATTTTTTGCAGAATGATCTCTTCAGGTGGAGTTTGTCGGAATGCAATGGGTTTCTTGATTTTGAAACAAAACCTTCAAGTTAGCACCATCAACCTATATGGTTGATCAATTGGATTTTTTGCTAGGATATGCAAAAATGTGATTGTTTTTTGATAGCTATCTTTGCTAAATATCTAAATCCATTAATGAATTAGTTGGGACTTAATGAGTGAAGATTGTTGTGATCTAATCAAAATCTAAGATTGGATTGTAGCCTATTATGTTTAGGCATCTGGAAGTTTCTATTTCTATAATTTTGGTGCTGGTGTTCTCTTCTTTTGGCTATAAATAGGGGGTATAGCACAAGCAAAAAAGTTTTATAGAACATTTTTATTCTCTGACATGTTATATTTTAACTCAAACTATTATTGGATTGGCATCCAACCTTTATTTTTTAGTTCATAAATTATAGAAGTTTGATCTATTTAGGAGAAATCTTTGAAATTGTGCATGTTATGGCCTTTGTCAAGTTTCTTCTTTATGTTTCATTCATGTTAAAAATATTGTGTTAAGATTATTTTGATAGTTCAGGTAGCTAAGTTTCATGCTATTAAGCTTCTATGTTGAAAGATAGCTTTCGGAAATCAGATTATGTCTATTGAAATTTTCCATTTTCTATAAAATTTGTTTTTTTCCATATTATGTTGTAAAGGGAGAAAGGGTTTTGTAATTTTTTGGATATTTCTGTTAATCTATAGAATTTTCTTATGTCTGATTGGACTTTAATGTGTTCTTACTATAGGGAGATTTGAAAGACTACATTGTTCTTTCACTAAGCCTTTGTTGCTCGTTCTCTTCCCAACAATGAAGGGTCTATGACATTCTGTGTCTATCATATCAGGTATAAGGAATAATGTAAGGTTTGCATTGTTTTATAAGCTTTGGCACATTATGTTTCATTTGGATTTATGTCTACCTCTTCCCCCAAAACAAAAAGAAGATTTGACTTTCTATAAAAATCTCAGAGGTTATTAAGTGAGGTGCAAATTGGTCCCCCACTCACTAAATTTCCCATAAGGCTATCAGAGAGGTGCAAGCTTTGATGATCAACATGACCCAACAAGATGATGGATCTAATAAGGACATACAAAACACAACTAGTTATGCAACCCATTAGAACATTATTCTTGTCTATTGATCCTCACAACCAATATGAAATATTTGGTTGATTGACTCCAATACCCGAATACATACAATAGGAAATAGAGAGCTATTTGGTACACTAAATGATCAAGTCACTAGAGATTGGGTTCAAATCATAGACAATAAGGAGTATGTTGTGAAAGGAATTGGAATTTTCACCATTCCTCTCAAGTCAAGAAGATGTACCCTCATGAAGGTTCTTTATGTTACTGGTTTTCAAAAAATTCTTTGGTCTATAAGTAAGATTTTGAATCATATAAGGTGAAGTTTTAGGTCAATAAAGTTGTCAAACCATGTTTGATCTTGTAAGAAGGTAAAATAATTTATAGATATTTTATGAAGGATTGTTTATTTGTAGTAGATCCAATCTCATCCTTTGTAGCTTCTCTATTTGCCTCTATAACTGAATATACTCTTTTATGGAATTATCAATATGGGCACTTTATACTAGCTCTTTATATCATCTCAATTCTAAGGAGATGATACGATTAATTCCTCAAATTTACAATTCCTTTCCTATATGTTTTGGATGCATTGTCAAAAAACATCAAGATCAACTTGAGTCATGTACCTTCAATACAAAGAACTATCTTGTGGTTACACATATTTATTTTTACAGAACCCTACCCATTTCATTCTCAGGATTCTAGTACATCTAGTTATTGGTGGATGAATTCTCTCACAATACATGTGTATTCTTTCTCAAGAACAACAATGAGGCCTTTATAGAATTTTAATACTTGCAATAGTGAGTTGTACAATAAATAAATAAACATCTTTTACTTATCTTCTTAGATTGGGGAGGGGAATTCACAACAAAGAAGTTCTTGGAATTTTTGAAGCATCATGAGTTCAAATAATGTTTGAATTCCTCTTATACACCACAATAGAATGGAATTAGCCATTCTTTCCATAGCTAAGTTGGAGGATCAATTTTTGATAGAAGTAGTCTAGAAAATTGTGTATCTTCTCAACAGGGAACCTACAAAGATATTGAAAGAAAATATAATATAAGAGGTATGGAGATGTCATAAGACTTCAATATCACATCTTAGGGTATTTGGTTGTAACACACTTATGCATGTCCCAAATAATAAGAGAAAGAGGATTAATCCAAAGACACTAGTGTATCATTTTGGAGTAAAATACTACCTCAAAAGGATACTATCTCATAGAACTTGAGATAAAATATTTTTTAGAGTTGAGACATGGTATGTGATGAGTCATAATTTGCATCATTGATGCATAATGGAGATTAAAAATTGATCAACTCTAATAAATTTATTTCATTGTTAAATGATAAGCATAAAGAATCCTCTCACAAAAAGGATGAGTTGTAAGGAGAATTGTTTGTTTCTCTTCACAATTTGGAAACTAATTCTCCACATCAACTGCAGTGTCAATCTCTAAAATGGGTCTAAAGCAATATTAGGGACTCCCACTTGAACTCTCTTCTAGATATTTAATTACAAGTTAGAATGAGAAGACATAAAAGAAATGAGGTAAATATCACACTAATGAGTTTATTTGTTGACAAAAATGAACTTGATATAGTTTGAGAGGCACTAAGTCAACCATAGTAAAAAGAGGCCATGGATAATGAGTATAACTCCATGACACATATCTAAAGATGGGAACTTTTTTATTTACTTGCAGGAAAGAAACCCATTGGTTGCAAATGGATTTTCAAAACAAAATAAAAGATGGATCTATTGACAAATAAAAAGCATGAATTATTGCATAAGAGACATTTGCACCCATTAGGAAGATCAAAATAATTAAATTTGTATATGTATTGGCAACATATAAATGATAGAAGCTTCACCAAATGTATGTGAAGGGTGCTTTCGTACATGGTGGTCTAAAATAAGAATTATATCCATGATCCAACTAGAACGTTTGATTGATAAAAATCGTCCTCAAAAGGTATGTCATTTCCTTAAGTTATATTACTAACTTAAGAAAGATCATATGGCACAATACATTAAAATAAATGGTCACTTATTGTAGATATTTTATTGAAAAAGGGATCCTAGGTCTAATGCATAGATGACTAACATCAATCCTTTTTCAAAGAACATTATGATGCAAATTTACAAGGAGATTAGATTGACTTCCAACCTTGAAGGTGAGTCAATCAGTCTTAGATTTGATTATTTTGTATGCCTTGTAAATTGACTGAAATTGATTTGACTTTATTTACTTAATGAAACTATGTAACCCAAACTAAAAATGTAACTTTTTATAACAAAGAAACTATAAAATGTAATTTAAATAGTAGATCTAGAAAGAGTAGAGTACTATGTACTTGTGGTTTGAATCCTAGCTTAAGTTCACTAGACAAAGTCACATAGGATGACTATTTCTAAGTGAAAAAATTTATAATATGTCTTCATAGCCCTCAGTTGTCAGATTAGAGGCTTCTTCCTTCTAAATCTCACTGTTAGATCATTATTAGATGCTGATATTATATGAGTTTCTATATCTTGTCAAGATGTAGGGTTTCAATGCAAAAATGAAAAATTCATCTTCAATCTTCCTCCAATATTCTTCAAATCATTAACTCACACATTCAAAGAGAGAGGAAGGGTTGTGCCATTTATGGTCTTACCTCAATAAAATCCCATGCTATTGTTTCCACCTGCACAATGGAAAAAATGATGATAGAGAGCTTATCATTTTAAGGGATATAGGATAAATGATAAATGAATGATGATTCAATAATTAGATGCTACTTGTAAGGAAAGAAATGGTACAGAAACAACTTTCCTAAAGTCAAAACCATAGGGAAGTAAGCAGACAGTACTTTTAATTTTTCTAATTAAAAAAATAAGACACACATGAAATATTTACAGAAACAAAGAAGATACTCAAAGACAATGAACAACAGATTTATGTGGGAAACCCTTTCGGGAAAAAACCCACCACACCAAGTTGAATCTCTTTGTATTACAGTAACAACAATTACATACAATCAGAGATACAACTCTCTGGTATTAGTTCACAGTAGCTTCATTCACTATTCATCTAGTTACAAAAATGCTCTCTTCAATCTGATCTCACTCATACACACTTCAAATTAGAATCATTCTCCTTTTATTTTTATTCACATTCTAATTTTGTCTTCTATGCATCCTTATCTGCCATTGCCAAACATAGATATTTTCCTTTCGAGCAATTGATTTTTCCTTGCATGCAGTTCAGCTCTAGTGTAGCACTGTGGCAAACAACCAACTGCCAATCATTCAAGTTTTGCTTCCTCTGATTGGTCCACTAGATGCCACATAGGATGGTCATATGGTCAAAGGTGTTCAAACTTTGTTGGCATATTGGTGAGACACTAATAGTGTCTCCCCGATGCCACAAAGTCTTCATATCGATATTGCCATAGCTTCCAAAATTCAACAAGATGTTATAACGAGCACCATGAGTCACACTGAATCTACCAATAACCATTTGGTTTCTATCGGCAAGAGGTTCCTCCATCGGAAAGACATTTTACCGATGCTCACAAAGCATATCGATTTCCACTTTGCCATCGACAAGACTTCCCATTTGCCAAAAGGTTTTGTCGAGTCTCCTCAGGTTTCACCAAAGCATCTAACAGTCGGCAAGACATTCTTCTTTCGCTGAGACTTCACCCCGAACACAACCAAGTCTTACTGAGTCGGAAAGACATATCTCCTTCGCTAAGACCTTTCACTGAGCACCCATTTCTTATCGAGTTAGTGAGACATCTGACCTTTGCCAAGACCTCATACTGGCCGAACCTATCATACCGAAGTGCCCAAGAGTCGGTGAGACTTATCACCTTCGCCAAGACCTTATACCAAGGTCTTTTTGTCACCTCGAAGGCACCAAGTGAATACTCCCTTCGGAGAGACCTTTCTTCATCGCTGGGACATCTCACCGAAACCTCCACCATTGGTGAGACTTTCTATTCTCATTGAGAGATCTCCCTGAGATCCTTGTGTTAGCCCGATAGCTATATGCTATCGGTGAGACATTCACCATTCGTTGGGACCTCTCCCTGACACTCGTGAGATAGCCTGATAAGATCAAACTGTCGCCCAGAGAACTCCATTCAACAAAAGGTCATGCCAAATGCTCCTAATTATAATGATAGACTTCATTTGGCAAGACATCAACTCTGTCTTGGCAACATGAGATTTTCAAGCAGATTTAGAACTGTTAGTCAGCCAGACATGAACAATGTCACAATGACTTTTCCCTTTAGGAGTTTCATGTCAGTAAGGATTGAGGCACATATTCCAACACTACTCTCCGCTCAAATTTGATTTCCTTGAAGGATTGAAGTGTACATCTCCTCAAGGTTGATTATAATTTGGTTTGAATTTCTTTGAAGACATACAAATGCAAGTCCTCACACATAAAATGTAAGCATAAACATGAGAATACTCACATAAAATTTGATGTAATGCTTTGATGCTGAAGTGTTGCAATAAGTTTGCACTTGACTATCCTTGATTCATTTTAGGATCTACAATCTACTCCGAAATTCCTCTTCTTCTTCTTAGATTTCAAATAATGAAATGACTAGGTATTTATAGGCAATTAATCTAATTTCCACAAAATTAAATCTCTATAGCTGAAATTTGACATTTGAAAATTAAATAATAAATTGCTATCCTTGACATATCAAAAATTGGATGAAAAATTTGGGGGATAAAGTCACCCTAGGCATCATTTTCCCAACCATATTTTACAATTCGGTCCATGCATGTAGGAGGGAGAAAATAATAGCGCGAAATTGTCAAGGGTGACAATTTATGATGCTATAATAGCATGGTTTCACCTATAGCCCATCATATTCAAATTTGTATATAAAAATGTCTCCATAGATATTGTCATTCTTTTTTTGTATGTGGGTGATATTGTGATCACAACATATTCAAAAAATATCATTGATGATGTAAATAATGATCCAACAAAATCCTTTAAAATGACAGACATGGGACTACATCACTACTTTATTATCTTGGACATATGGCAAAAGAATCGTCACATTTTTATCTTACAAATGTGATATACCAAGTCACTCTTGGAAAATAATTGGATGCCCAATTGTAAATTTTTTTCCACTTCAATGGATAAATACTTACAACTCTCGCAATGATAGAATTCACCTCAATTAGATGTAACTCTTGACAAGGCTATTAGAAGTATCATTTACTTGAATTATACCAAACTAGACTTACGATTTGTTGCCAACTATCTTTTGAGATTTATGTAGGATTTGAATAAATGTCATTTAACTACAAATAAGAATTTTTAATCTATATCTAAGTTATAATTGATTATGGTTTATAATACAAGAAGAACCCTCATTTATTCTTGTAGGGATATAGCAACTTGGACTATGCTAGATTTGTTGATGGTAGAAATTCAACTACATAATATGTTTTTTTATCTTAGATCTTGACATATATTTTGGATTAGTAAGAAAAAAGTTGTGGTTTCTCTCTAATCCACTAATGTTGAATATCATGTTTCATAAGGAGATGTGTGAACTAATATGGTTACATTAAATTATGGTTGACATGGGCATTCCTAATGAAAATCCACCTATTCTATACTAAGACAATTAGAGTGTGAGGAAGCTTGTGAAGAATATTTTTTTTTATTAAACAACAAAGAATATAAGGGTAAAATTTAATTCCATTTAAGAAAAAATATTGAACCACCAAATCCAACTCTAGTACTACTGAATAGATTCTTAAATAGTTGATAGACTCATCAAGTCTCTTGCAAAGGTGAAATTTGAGTTGTTTTAGGGATACATTTGATAAAGGAATTGAAGGTAGAAGAACATTCCTAAAATAATCTTGAGAGGAGTGTAATGCAAACCTTTTTAGATATTTACAAAAGCTACAAAAATTTAGGACATATAAGAACAAATTTCATGCATACTACAACATAATGACTTACATAGGGAAAATCCTTTTGGGAGAGAAACCCCACACACAAAAAACCACCCAATATATTATTAAAAAATCATGAAGATTACAATAGACTTGTAGAGAAAAATTCTCACATGAATATCATCAACTAGAGATCTGGAGGCAACACAACAATTATCAAACTCTTAGAATACATCATAATGCACAATTATAATACATTTCAATTATTTCAAAGTTTAAAATTAACCTAATTGAAATTTCTCTCCTCCACCCACACATTATCTTTGGATTGTCAATATAAATGAGAAAATTACCCAAGTTTTCTACTCAAATAAAGACCTCGTGAACATGCTCTCCCTAATTTTTATCAAATGTCAAAGGATGTGACTTACTAATCACTCTATTTTATTGATCAATCATAGTTGATATCCTTTTATTCACATTCTTATTTGTGTTTATTTTAAATTTCTAAAAAGCTATAACGTTAAGTTTAAAAGTAAACACTATTATTTTCTTTCAATGCATATGCGATGAGTAGAGGATTTAAATTTATCTTCAATTTGGCAATATTTGTTAAGAAATTTTTTTCTTTATTTATCTATTTTTAGATTTTTTTTCTATTTTATATAAGATTAAATTTGGTTTTCTATCTTATGCTTAATGGATTTGGAGGTATTAAGGAGAAGACACTAGAAGAAAATACATACCCCATCTTGTAATATCAATTATCATAAATATTGATGAAATGTATAAGATGAAAGCTTCTATTTACCCCCCTAGAGATCACATAAAATGTTTCTTTGGTGGGAAGGTTTTGTTGAGCTGAAAAATTATTAGGTACATGAGTGGAACTCAAAGAAGATTGAGCCTTTCTAGAGAGTAAATATAAGAGAAAAATGTTGCAGGAATTCTACAATCATAATAGAGGATTTGTGAAAGGAGTATTATAAAATTTATCTTATCCTCTAAGGAAACCACTCTTTGTATTATTGTAGGGGATATAAGGGAATATAATAGAGGAGAATAGTATGTTTTTAATTCTATAATAGACCAATTTTCTCTATCTTTTTTTAACAAAGATTGAGGAAATAGTTGAGTATAGCTGGTATTAGCCCTTTCCATGTAATCATTTGATTTCATTATAGTATTTTATCAACCCTTCTATCTTAGGACTATTAAAATTTAGGAAAATACTTTTTAAGATTAAGTGTTCCATAAAAGTTCAAAAGTCTTTTGATATAGAAGACAAAATTTTCATAGAAATGAAGGAAAATTCCCATCTCTATTTATAGCTTCAACCATATTAAATCTTAATTTCTCTCCATTTTATATTAAATTTTACCTCCTAGTGTTAGATATTTATGGGGTGTTCATTTTTTGAAAAAAGAAAAAAATCTCTATAGGATTCAATCTATAGGGATGTAGTCTCAAATAATTAGTGAAGCTCATATATTCAATATATAAAATGGAGGCACTCTATCCATGGTAATTTTTATATTCACTATTGGGATGAAAAATACTATAGTGCAAAGAACATGTCAAATAATTGCTAATAGTTACAGTAGGGGACCTAATAATTCCATAAAATATCCCATAAATTATACTCATCATCCTAAAATATGATGTCCAAGCCAAATTTTTTAGACCCCATTTTAATAAAATTAAGATTTTCTGAACACAAAGTGAAAACTTAAGTATCATCATGAGTTAGCTATAAATCACTTGAAATAAAATCTAGAATATCATGTTCCAACTATTAAATATATATGTGAAGATTTGTTCACATGACCTCAATTTTAGAAATAAGAGATTTTTTCATGATGATATATGTATGAAATAATTTTACTTTTAGTTGATTTATTTCAATTAAAATCAAAATTATAATACAAGAATTATTTATGTTATTATAAAATATATATATTCTAAGAGGATTCTTAGTGGTATAATACTTATAAATAATATAATAACATATATTTATGTTTATTGATAAAAGGATGTACCAGCAAATAATTGTAGAGACAACAAGAATGTAGCATATCATCTCTAAGGAATGTCCCACATCTTGCAATAGTAAGCTCATGGACAATCTCCCTGAATATTACAGCCCCAACAATGTACAAGCCTAATCATATTTAGTGAAAATCAATTAAAATCGTCAAATATAAATATGAATTGAGATGTTACAAGCCTAATCGTATTTTAATGAAAATCAATTAAAATGCATTAAATAGAAACATGAATTAAGATGTTATTTTACAAAGCTGTTGTAATAGAAATGGTTCTCTTCATTATACTGTTTGATTTATAAAAAGAAAATCCTCTTCTAATACTTATAGATCTAACATTAGCTTCAAGCAGCCTATAAAGGTACAATGCGATACTTACAGATCCAACTTTACCTTCAAGCAGCCTATAAAAGTACATTGCTGGTTGCATTAATGGTGTCAATGCTATAATGCTATCAACGGAGCATATCCAAGATATAACAAAAACAAACCTTTTTATCTGTATCTGAATAATATGGGCTTATTTAATATACTATTTCTTACATTAGTGTGGATTATAGATATCGAGAAAATAGAGAACAATTCTTGTATACATCCCCGATCGGCTTCCGCAGCAGTAATTATGTATATGGCATTAGTAAAACACCTTGCTGAACTCCGCCTCATAAATCTATACGTCCCATATTGGCTCCCACAATAGCAGTGGGTCCACATTTTCATTCATGAGTTCTTCAGTTGTATCAGTGCGATACACAACATCTTGAACATCAGGAGATCCATCAAGTAGGAGGAATACAAGTTTGTCATACTCTGAACGAATATTCATGAGCTCTTCTCTCTTGGCAGCCAACTGAGACTCCAGCTCTTCTATTTGCTTCTGCAGTTCACGGAGTACACTGGTACTTCCCTGGATGGGGTCCTTCACTCTTGCAGTTGCTTCAGACACCAAGCTATTCACTGCATCTGCTCTTTGCTCAGTCTCCAGACCCTAAAGCAACATATCTTAAATAAATGAGTCCCTTAGTCAAATTAATGAAAAAGCTGTGTACACTTTATGACGAATAACCTACTTGGACGTCAGTTGGATTTAACATTTTGAGATTCTGCAGCCTTAAACCAAAATCAATGGCAACAATTTGCAATAACCCCAAAGTATTTCAGGGAAGGCATTTGGAAACTACGATGTTACAGGTGATTGTATCACAAAAGTCATTGTAGAGAGTTCTTAAAATACAAAGAACATAAGTAGTGGGTGGATTGGTTTTAATTTTATATCTGATCAAAGAAAATTAATGAAAAATCGAATAAATGTATTAACATCTGTAGGTAAGTTTCCAAATCAAATTTAAAAAAAAACAAACAAATAAAACTCATAAATGTATGAACATCTGTAGGTAAGTTTCGAAATCTGTTAGATTATACAATAACACTTTTAAAAACGGATACATTTATGCACATCTGTAAGCAAGTAGAAAGAAGAAATTTTTAAAGAAGAAATTTGTAAGTACAGCTTGATCATCAGTAAATCTAGGATGTTGTACATGGCACATAGATTGTATGTGCTACTTCCCATACAACTGAGTGAGCTAAGGAATTGTGTCGGACCGTACAAACAGGTTGTTAACTTTAAATTTATGCTCGTTTCCTTTTTGCTAGATGATGGCGTACGGTAGAAGTTTTATGTTGTGATACTGATGTGAAGCTTGACAGGCTTGCAAAAACCATCCCTGCCTGTCACACACCATCCCCCCATGTAAAATTTGCCTAATTGCCTCAGTTGCCATGTATTTATTTTCTCCCTAATCACCAACTTGTTGAAATGATTCCAACATTTGCCAAATTCAGAATCCAAGAAAGGGTATACAGTTATTGCATAAGACTGTACAGTTAGAACTTGTTGCAAGATCTGAATGCAGCAGAGTTATTGCTTCAGGGTTGTGAATAAGAAGAAATAAGGGACAGGAGTCAATTATGGGCATAGAACGTATTGTGGGTATAGTTTTGGATAGCCCGGAGTTCAGTTTTGCAAAGTCTGGAGTCCACTTTTGGACGATAAAAGTACCAATAAATTTACACTTAATATCTAATTGCAAATCACTTTAGTTCAAAAAGTACACAAATTGATCAATCATGTGATGCCACATCAGCATACCAATATTACATAACTTAGTGACCCACTATCGGTCGATGACACATTTTGGCTTTTTTTTGTGGTTTTTGAAAAATGGTCCAAAAACATTGATAAGTATGCCCAATTTTCACTAGAAAAAAATTGGGGGAGTGCGGGCTGGACTATGTAGAGACGTGTGAAAAAAAATTTGATTGATTTCAATTTTGTTGATGTGGACCACTCACTCAACATCACCCTACCCACCATTGGCCCCTTTCCCTTACCAAGGTGCCATATTGAAATAAAACAATGTATGGTGATGTCTTCTCATGTATGGCTTATGATTACATTGTTGGAAATAAGCCACATTTGGATTGATAATGCGCTGGTCAAAGATGGGGTAGTAGCTCATTTGATAGAGCATCTCCAACAATAAATGGAAAGCATTAGGTTTGAGTCCTATCTAGTTTATATGAGATGTAGCTCAATATATGGTATCACAACTAGGCTAGAAGCCTCAAGAACATAAACTGTGACCAAAGGACATGTTAGCAAATAGAAGGTTTTAGTTTTGAATCATGAGTGGTTCATATGAGTTGTAGCTCAACATATGGTGTTAGAGCTAAATTAGGAATCCCAAGCACCTACACTAAACTTGAGAGGGGGTGTTAGCAAGTATAATTTCTTAGGTTTGAGTTCTAGCTGGTTCATATGAGCTGTAGTGCAACATGTTGTATCAAAGCTAAGCTAGGAACCTCGAGTGTCTACAGTGTGGTTTAGGGAGGTGTTAGAAATAAGCCACACCCAGAAAAATAATGGATTGCTAAAAAATGGGTTAGTAACTCAATAGATAGAACACACAAAATTAATCCCTATTGTAGAAAATTAGGGTCTATCACACAAATACATTAGAATTCTTCAAAATTGGACATGGTGGTCGAAGTTGCAGGGCTTTCGCTTAGGGGTTCACAATGGAGGAGTACTTCGAAGGCCAGGTGGGGGAGGTTGGCCCTCCCCCACATAGGTTTATTGTTCTTGGTACCCTTCACATGCCTATTTTTTTATCTCCGTTTATTTTTCCTTCTGTCAGTAGGGTTAGTTGTTTCATTTCCTTGTTAATGCTTCTTTTCTGCCTCCTGCTTTGTTGTTCTTTTCTCACTTGCTTATGTGGTCAAGTTGGGCTCGGCTCCCCATGCCTAAATGGCGGTGCATACAAACCCCCCCGACCCATGGGATAGTGGGGTTAACTCAGCTCATCCCATAGACAAACTAGAGAAGTCCTTTAAAGAGATTGTCTCTAGTGTTGAAGGCTCCTACTCAGGCAATGTGAAGTTCCTGACTAGCATCCACAACAAGGTTCCTGACCTCCCCGACGATGTGTTAGTGCCTAGTAAGTACCCTTTTGCACCCCCCATCTGCAAGTTCTCTCCAAATGATGAGATGAAGTTAGTGGTTACTAGCGAAAGATCCAAACTTAGAGACATGGCTATTTTTTTGGCCACTGTTGATTTAAACAAAATCCCTACTAGGAAGTTTTTCAATTCTTAGTTTTCCAACGTATGGGAAAATAAATTTGGAATTTTTTGTTAGTTTCAGTAGAATTTTATAGTGTGGATTGTTTGCAATCTTCTTCAATTCTCATTCTATGTAAGAAAAGGCACTCTCAAAGGCCTATTTGAATATTGAGGGCTGTGGTTTTAGAGCCTTGGCATGGTCCCTAGTAGCCATTGCCGATGAAATCCTAGCCCTATCCTGTCTGCAGTGGTTGGTGATAAAAAACCTCCCACTGGAATATTGGAGAATCATTCCTCAACTGCTCGCCTCATTTGGAAAAGTCTTGAGACTGGATAAAATGAAGGCGACTCTTCCTCACCTTGACACCTGCATGTTGGAGTCCCTTGAGCTAGGGGTTGAAATTCCCTAATGCATGGAGGTTGAGGATGAAATTAGTCCCTTCAGTTGCCACATTGAGATCTTTGGAGGATTAAATGCATTCTACCTCTCTCGCCAAGAAGGTCACATCTGGAAGTATTTCCCTACAGTACAAAAGATCCAAGCCAAGAAGAACCGAAAAAACCAATCAAATTCAAATCCCAATCTAGAGAAACCTAAGATGACCCCTAACCCTAAATAGGAGCTCCATGCAATAGGTTTTGATCCACCTCTGCGCTCTTTTTGGTCCATCACCTATGTGAGTAATGAGCACCCTGAGAAGCTGACAGAGCAGCAAACTATAGAAAACAATGCCAAAAAAGGAATGGGAGGCAATCATTCTTGTGTTGGCTAGGACCCCATCCAAATTGTTAACCAAATTTTGGCCCCTGCACAAGAGGCTATGGCCTCAGTTACCAACCCCACCACCTCTCTTGTCATCTCACTCAAAAATCCTTTTCAAGCATTGTCAGAGGTAGGCAAGTTGACAATGGATGAGGCAGTGATAATTACAACTAAACCCCTCCCCAAGGTTGATTCCCAACCCCTAGAGAATTCAGTGAACACTACCTTGATTGAGAAGCTAAATGCCCAACAATTGGTCCTTCAAGAGATTAAAAAAAGAATTGCTAATGAATATTTGGCTAAAGAAAAAAATGGTCCTCACCCACCCCGGAAACCCAAGTGTATTTGGTTAAAATGGTGAAAGATGCATTAAGCCCTTAAGTTCCAACTCAGAAGTTGCTCTAGGTGGAAAATCCAATTTGCAAGACACTGGTTGGGTTGCCTCCATGTTGGAGGAAGAGGTTATCAGCTTAAAAGGGGAACAAAACAAGGGTGAGCTAACAACCCCTAGTGATTGTCCCAACTTGGCTATTTCTTCTTTTCTTAATGGTGACACCCCGTGCCCCTTGTTAGAATCCAAGATCACCTGCATGCAAGATGGATACCTGTCACATGCAAAAGATATGTAACCTCACAGTAAAAATGCATTAAGAGAATCAATTATTACAAAGAGATCAATCCTTATGAAGGAGATCAAGAAACCCTGAAAGGGAAACCCTAAATGAAACCCTAGTGTGCACACTTAATAATTAATAATTAATTAATTAATGTGCCTAAGTTTAGCTTAAGTAATAAAGAGGAATAAGTGACTTAATTAATTAATCAATGTGATGTAATTAATTAAGCATAATGTATTAGTCTAACTTAAGATGAACTTAGGAAGAAGCTAAAACACTAGAATAAGATGCAGAAAGCAAAGATGGGTCCTGGCAACAAGGCCTGATCAGGTACCCATTTACAAATGCAATAAAGGAGTAGAGAAGGAAAAACCTAGTGGGACAAAACCCCCCTACAATGTGATGTCATGCTGCAAAGAAGCACTGGAAGAACTCTGTAGAGTAACACTGGAACCGCAATCTGACAAGCAAGGAAAGATGTCTCTGTCTACAACTGAAACCAAAACTGGAATCAAAATAATGTGACAGCAGACTCGATGCCATGGAACACTCGAAAACTCCAAATGAGAACAACCCTGGAATCTATGAAGTAGCAAGCAATTATTGAATGATGTATTACTGAAAACGAAGTGCAAAGATGCAAGATGCACTCTCCCAACTGCCAAAACATCCAAGTAATCGCCAAACAACCCATCAGGCCAAATCTGAACTAACTAATAAGCCTAGGATAGATACAAAAAAAGTGCATGGACAACAACATAGAGCTCCTTAATACCTTTCCAACACCGCAAACGAGGCGAAAATTGGACATCGTGGCAAAAAGTTAAGAGCTTGGAAGCATAAAAAGTACATCTGACTTCAAACAGAAATAAATACAATAAAATAGTAAAATACTAAAAAATAAACTACACCAAATGAAAGTGCTCGGAACCAGCTTTTTGGCGATATCTCGTTTGCCCAATTTCGATACTGTATGCTAAAGTTATGGCCAAAAGAAAAAAAAATGCTCTTTTAGAAAAAACTAGGGTTAGGAGGGGCAAAGAGGGGCCAGATGTACGATGATGTCATTCTGACATCATCATTTCATGAGCTTAAAATTGATGGCCATCTAGCCGTCACCTCAAAAAATGGTCCCTTGCAAAAAAAAATTCGGAGCCCTTGGTTCGACATATGACTGTGGGTTGAGCTCGAAGGGGCCGAATTGGGCCGGGGGCTTGTGCGGAAGACCTTAGTTCCCCATATGACCACACTGGAGAGGAGGGGGCTGGCCGAGGCCCTTGGTCACCAATATGACCTGGGCGTATTCTGGAGGAGCCCGCGGGGGCTGCATGCAAGCTGGGAGAGGAGAAGTGGTGGATCTGGTGGTTGGTGGCACAGAGGTGGCCGGTGGGAGGCCGCCGGGTGGTGGGCGGGCAGTGGTCTCCATTAGAATTGGCCGCACTCACATAGTTCCCCAAAAAATCATTAATTTTTTTTTTTTGAATTTCTCGCCTCGATCTGCGTGCTGGCGAGGCCGTACGGCCCACAAACAAAAAAAAATTGCCTTCTCGACCAACTTGCACCAAAATAGACAAATTTTATATGAAAATGGGGGTTTTTGGGCGTTGCGGACTCAACGGTGAGGTCCATTTTGTCCCAAAATGCCCAAAAATTTAGGCTACCCCCAGATCTTGCAGAAAAGATGCCTGTGGAAACCCTTGCACTTGAAACTCACTGAAAGGCCATATCTTCAGATCAGGAACAAACAGTTGTAGGTCTGGAGCTCTGATACCATGTTAGAATCCAAGATCACCTGTATGCAAGATGGATACCTGTCACATGCAAAAGATATGAAGAACCGAAGAAGATGTTTTGTAACCTCACAGTAAAAATGCATTAAGAGAATCAATTATTACAAAGAAATCAATCCTTATGAAGGAGATCAAGAAACCCTAAAAGGGAAACCCTAAATGAAACCCTAGTGTGCACATTTAATAATTAATAATTAATTAATTAATGTGCCTAAGTTTAGCTTAAGTAATAAAGAGGAATAAGTGACTTAATTAATTAATCAATGTGATGTAATTAATTAAGCATAATAACTTATTACTCTAATACCCCTCTGTCCAGGTTGTTTGTGCCCACACAGATCAAACTTTCATTGTTGAAAACAAGGGAAACTCAATAGTGCAGCCTGGTAGACATAGCACCCCCGCTGCCCCCGAGCGCTCTAACACTCGAGGGAGTGACAACCCCAAGTGTGGGCTTGGATGTGGCTTTGAAAAGTAGGCCAGAGTCGTAAGCGGCCAGATACAGGAGAGTGTCACATCTTCATAGACCAAAGAAGCAATCAGGCCCAAGAAAAGGCATGGAAGGCCAAGGAAAAATAGCCCGTCCATGCCTTTGGCCAAAAATGTTTAGTTTTCTAAAAAGAAAAGAAGAAAAAAAAGTATGCTAATACAAACACCTGATGCCAAAAGGATTGATATTGAGGAAAAACTTCCCAAATGCATTGGGAAATTTAAGCAAGACCAAGAGGTTACCCCCATGACTGTGGAAGATGAAGCTTAACTGTTTCTCATGGAATGTCAGGGGACTAAAGTCCACTGATAGAAAATTCATAGTAAGAAGGTTTTTAAACCTAGAAAACCATAAAGACGTGGTTTTCCTACAAGAAACCAAAGCAATAGGCTTCACCTTGGAAACTAATTTGAAATTTATTTGGAAGAACTCTGTCATGTTCAACACCAAGCACAATAAAGGCAAGGGAGGTACCTCCATCCTCCTCTCAAGCAATTAGAGCCAATGGGTCACCAGCTTTGGAACTTCCTCCTGTAACAAGGCAGTTTGGGTGATTGTGGACAAAGAAGGTACCTCCTTTGGTCTCTACTCTATCTAGTGCAATGCTCAGCAAGGGGATAAAAGGATTTACTACAGGCTGGATAGGTTGTATGTGAACAAAAATAGTTTCAGCTTCATCCCCAATAAGGAGGGTCTTCTAGTATGTGTCTATCTCTATACCCTTTCCGACCATCATTGTATTAAGGCTAGAATTGTCATCAGTAGCAATCAATCCTATGCCAAGCTAAGGAAGGACAAATTCCTCCTTAACACTGCTCTCCTAAAGGATGAAGAGTGGAAAGATGCTCTCCTCCATGAGAGAAATTAACAAATGGCTATTGAAAAAAGAGACTGCAATTGGAAGGTGGAACCAAAACAAGGTTTCCTGGAAAAAAATGTTTTAGACTATTGGCAAGAAGAAGGCCAAGGACAACAGGTGGGAAGAAAATAAGCTGCAAGATAGTCTCGTGGATGTAGAGTCTAGAATTCAAGCTGGCCCAAGCAATGTAAGGCTTGGGGAGGAACTCTCTTTAACAAAGGACAAGCTGAGGGGGTTTCAAAACCAGAAAATACAAGGAAAAAAAGTAAGATCTAGGTTGAACTAGCTCAACTATGAGGATAAAGGATCAAAATTATTTTTTAGTTACATTAGAGAGAAGAAATTAAAAGAGCAGTTTGGTCAAATAAGAGATAATGAGCAGATTTTCACCTCTGAGGTAGAAATCTTGGAGCAATTCTAGAATTACTTCAAGAACCTGTTTACGTCTTAAAAGAATGTGGCTAACAACCAAAGAACTAGAGAGTTCATAAAATAGATCATCCCAAAAAAAGTCTCAGAAGAGGATGCAGCCCTACTTGGTGCCAATCTGACTAATGAAGAAATCAAGAGGGCTATTCTTGCAATGAACAATGAGAAGTCACGCAGGTAGTGATGGCCTCCCAGTGGAATTTTATAAATCCTTCCAAGACTAGTTTTGTGATGAATTATTGGAAGTTTACCAAGAGGCAATAGATAGGGGCTCTCTAGGGAAGGAAATCAACAAGGGGCTCATCAAGTTGTTACCAAAGGGGGGTGACAAAACCCTTATAAAGAATTGGCACCCAATTACTCTTATGAACATCTCCTACAGGATTCTAGCCAAGGTAATGGCCATGAGGCTTTCTAATATCCTATTGAAGTTCATCAACAACACCTAGACTGGTTTTATAAAGGGAAGGTACATCCTGGAAAACTTGGTTACTAGCTGGGAAGGCTTAGAATGAGCAAGACAATCCAATTAGAACACAACAATGCTCTTGTTGGACTTCAAAAAGGCCTATGATAGGGTAGAATGGCCCTTCTTAAGAACAACTCTTGTTGCCTTTGGATTCCCCATGGAATTCTGCAATATGGTAGATACTCTTCTAAGAAATGTTGTGTCCCAAGTAGAAGTAAATGGGACAATTTCACAAGAATTTGAGCTTGACAAATCTATCTGAAAGGGGTGTCCCTTGGCCCCAGCTCTTTTTGTCATTGCTTCTGATGCTCTCCATTACCTACTAAGAGACCAGTCCTCCTCTCCGAAAGTAAAAGGTATCAAATTGCCAGATCAAAATGAGCTAATTAATATCCAATTTGCAGATGATACTGTAATTCTCTTGGAGCTATAAGAAAGGAACATGGAGACTCTAATGGGAAAGCTTGACCTTTTTTGTCAGGCTTCTAGTGCCAAAATTTATGTTGCAAATCCCTACATTCTTGGGTGGGAGGATTCCCCCCCAAATGGTTGGAAAAATATAACTTTTAGTGGAGGGGACCCAGCAAAATTGTAAGATACCTCGAGATCCCCTTCTCTGTCAATCCCAACCTAAAGGAGATGTGGCTATGGATAACCAACAAAATTGAAAGCAAGATTTCGAAGTGGGATAGACACTACCTTTCGTTAGCCAGTAGAATGTAGGTTTGTTAGAAGATTTTGTCTTAGTACAACATTTATTTTGCCTTAGTTTGGATGTTCAATAACCACTAGGTAAATGAGATCCAAAAAAGGATAAGAAGCTTTCTTAGGTCTGATGGTGAGGGTAAGAGGAAAAAGCATGCTGTTAATTGGAGCTGGTGTTGTTTGGAAAAAAATCGAGGTGGACTTGGTCTAAAGGACTTAAGGCTGAAAGGTATTGCCTTGGAAACCAAGTGGATTGGAAGAGCTTTTGATGGTAACGAGCCTTGGAAGGTGTTGATAAGAAACAACATTTTACTTGCCACCCCCAAGTAAGCGAAGACATGGAAAGGTCTGCCAATGTGTGACATTCTCTTGGGTCAATACCCTATGACTCCGGCGAGCTCTACAGTGTTTAAAAGCCTGTGGAAGGCTTGGGAAGCTGTTAAATCTAATGCCCTTTGCAAAGCTAGCAACATCCGCTTGATTAATGGACTCAGCTGCCATTCTAGTAGCTCCATCTGGTGAAACCTTTGTCGCAATAGCAAATCTCTTTCCCTGTTGCAAGGCTGCTCCACCAAAAGGTGGAATCTCGCATGCATCCAAACCTTCAATGACATCCTAAACAATGGCCAGCTCAAAAGTTGGGAATCCCTCACCAGTGATTTTAATCTGCCCCCCTTTGGTGTAAGAACCTTTAATACTGTGAAAGAAGCCTTCAAAGAAATGCATTTCCCTGCTAACTCCTCTTATCCAATCTCTCCGGACTGTGACCTTCGTTGGAAGGATGGAACTAAGCTTGTTGAGCTCAAAGCCAAATCAATTTACAAAGAGCTTACTATTTCAGTTGATTTTTCTTCTCATGCTAACTTGAGTTGGGGAATTGATCTCCCTAGCAAAATGTGCATGAATAATTTTGATTGTATCTGGCATAACATTGGTGAGCCTAAGAAGGCCTATTTTAGATGGCTCATTCTTCTTCATAAGCTTCCTTATAAGTCTAATCATATGGATATTGACATTTGCTCTCTGTGCAGAACTCCGGAAACTATAAAGGATATTTTGTTTGATTGTTTATAAGCAAAAGAAATTTGGAAAATATTCTGTAATGAGTTAATGATCTGGGACAATAATGACAATGTAATATGGCAGGATGTTTTATTTAACAATAGAAAGCTTAAGAAGGATCTTCTTAAGTTCTGGATGTGTTTAAGTACTGAAATTTTATGGCATGTTTAGAAGGCAAGAAACGCAGATAAATTTCAGGGGTGTAAAAGGGTACTTACTAGGTCTGCAAAGCGACTCACACTTCTTTCTGTTGTATCGCAGGTGCATCTACACCTGGAAGTCTCCATGGCAAAGTTGTTAGATCTAATCAGAGGAGGTTCGGTGGAAGTTCTCAAAGAGGAAATACAATGTGCCCACGCACATCATTGCAACCAAAGAGAGGCCAAGGATTTCAGGGGGACTATGAACGTGCTTCGTCAGGCATTCAATGTTGCTGACAATACAAGGGCCCCTTACATTCCAAATTCTCAGGCTTCTGAAGGAGTCAGATCCAAGGTTTTGACAGTTGAGAGGGGAAGAGATTCTGAAGGGGCTGATGGTGACAGCGGTCACCTTAATATGTAGATGTTACCATGATCCCTGTTGGAAAAGCAACTCAGTACATGATGCCATTGACAGTCAATATTCTTTGTGATGCTCTGGCTGCTGAAAAGCTACTTCCCTGCAAGTATCCTTAACAGGCTATTTGCTGTATGCAAGTATTTCTGTCTATATGCTGTAATTATTTCTGACTTTTTCCTGTAAGTAGCCGAATACTGCTTGACAGGGTTTTGATCTTCTATACTTAATAGAAATAAACAGATAGAACACTCCAACAACAAATAAAAATTCTAAGATTTGAGTCTTAACTGATCTATATAATCTATAAAAACATACAAAAATTAAAATGCTGTTCCGAGAAACAAATAAACAAGAGCCATACTACAACAACAAAAAATAGTCAGTGGTGAATACCAAGCTGTATGATAGAAGTGGAGTAGTGTTTTGTGGCAAAATTTCCTTGCCGTTTAGTAGCAGCAGAGCTCTAACTATTGACCAAATTGTACCACACAGAATTTCTTACAACGGAACCCTAAGACAGAATTAGGATGCATAATATGGTGAAAATAACCAGTTACGTATATTTTTTAATGGAATGGAAAATTAGCTAAACTAGTACCAGTTTATATTTTACAATGGAAAGGAAAAATAGCTACTGGCTATATACAAAAAATGGCAAACTAGTACCAGTGTCTAAACTGAGCAAAAGTGAATTCAGTTATTTACAATTTCCTTCAGTTTTGTTAAATATAAAAGAAAAATTTAGTTGCCATCAGTTTTGAAACTTCATCTAACAAAAAAATCTGAATGTGAGAATAACAGTCTGAAGTAAAGCAGAAAAGAAAATTAAAAAAAATCCAGCAGCTATGATTATGATTTAGAGACTCCAATTAGTATGTTTTTCTTTTAAGAGACATTAGATTCACAGTCCCTCAACTTTAGAAGACAACTGTGCAAACTTTTCAATTGGACATAAAAAAACAGTGATGAATCAATATTTTAATAAGAAATAAAAAATATGAATTTAATTGTTTACAACAACTATACTATAATTTAACCTAAACACTATACATTTAATATTATTTCAACTTAATCTGAAAACACAATGCTCCACCGCCCAAATATTGCCTGCTCTCGTAAACGGGAAAAATATACAGATTATTTGAGTTCTACTTTAAGAATTATGTCCAGTACCGTACAAAAGAAAAGAGCCCCAATCTGATTAGGGGCAACCTTTAGAACATACAATTTATATCACAAGAATTGATATAGGTGAAGCAAAAAGTAGAATCATAATGAAAGCTAGCGACAATACACAATCAAGGAAACAAACTCTAACTTTAAAAAAATTGATATCTTCTGTTTAAAAAAATCGACCAAGTGGCTGTAAATCAGTGGCATATCACCTGAACAGTTTCAGGCAAATTCATTGTCAACAATTTACTGTCCACAAATTCATTTCCAACAATTCATCGTCAATAATTCATTATTGTGACAAATTCATTTCATGGAAAATTCATCATCATGAATTGATGGTGAAATGGTGGCAGTGGAGATGAATTTGTCGTAGCCATGAATTGTTGATAATGAAGGTGAAGTTGTTGATGGTGAATTTTCCTACAGCCCATGTGAACCTTTAAGCCATAGGTGAGAAAACAAATTTTAGAAAAAAGATAATGGCATCAAAAGCAACTACATATGGTTGCAAAATTAAAAACCATTTCAACACAAAATAAAAATGGGGCCATGGTTATAAATTACTTGGAGTAGTTTGATGACATTGCTGGTGCCATAAACTTTCTGCACGACTGTGAACTTATCTGGATCTTCTGCAGGAAAATAAGGCGCCAAAACACATTCTTCTACACACTTCTTGCGTTGCAGTCTACAGGCGGCGCAGGGTACAGTCTTTCCTTTTGCCATTGCTCTTGTAGCAAAAGCTCTCATCTAAATATTTTATACTGCAGTTCTAATATTTTATAGAGCCAAAAAGTTTCCGTGGGCTCCAAGTTTCCACTTTTTGACGTCCAGTGGTTTTTTCTATTGATCACCATTAGTAGGACACTGAATCACAATCGAACGTTCACACTCCATAATTTAGTACGTTAAATAAAAAACATTGGCATTTACAAACACTCTCTATCAATATTATTAGATGTGAAAATGTTCTCTTTGATTAAAATAAGCGATTTCATCTGTGTAATTCGTGAATCTTTTACTGTTACCAAGGGTTTGCGATGTTTTCGGAAGGCGACGTCAGATATGCTTGCGTCACATGGACGTTGGATTTGAGTTTTTAACTAAAAACTTTGGCTCTCTGGTTTTGAATTCACGGGTGGAAAGAAAGTACGTGTGCGGAAAATCCGAGAAAATGTCAGCCGTGAGAAAAGATTGTCGGTTACGTATTTGAAAAAACAGAAGGCTGCTTTACACTTGGTAACGTTTCGATGGCTATACAATTTAGGAAGCTTTTTCAATGAGTTTAAAAAAGCATGTTTTCAACTTGTACTATATTGTATAATTATGATTCAATCATGTAGTTTTCAAGCCAAATTTATTGATTTATATTTGGTGAGTGCTTTTACAAGAACTCAATTTTTATGATAACAAATGATTCATGGAACACTCATTAAAAAATATTTTCTATTTATCTATGTTTTAAAGTTTGACATGTGATAATTTTATATAATTATATATATTTTAATCATAAGAAATATTATAAGAAAATATAATATAGTATTCTAATTCATAATATATATCATTTGATAATATTTATTATAGAAATGCATATTAGTTAAGAATATTTTCAATAAAATTATCTTCAATATTATTTTTAAGATAACATTTAATAAATAAGCTGAAGTATATAATCATTTATAATATAGAGACTTCTAAATAGTCATTCACATAATAATATTTAAGAAGAAAAAGTCAAATGAGTTTAACAAAATATCATTAGTCCCACAAAACAATTTATGAACCAAACCTGACTCATACTCCCAAGAGTATTAAAAGAATGAAATTAAGTCTAATCATGCTTAATGAATTGGAGAAGAATGTCATATCTATTTAAAGGCAAGGATAACGAATAAATAACATTCCAATTATCAACAATTTTAGTAGCTCATTGAGCCAAACAATCTACCACCATATTCCATTTGCAACGAATATGAACAAAAGAAATGAAATCAACATAAGGAGCCAAACAAATAATCCATTGTATAAGAGAATCCAACTTCCATGATATATTCTTAAATATTCCTTTATTCAAAAATGTCCCACAAATAATATTTTTCTAGCCCAATCTTTAGGCTTTAGTGAAAACCACAAGAATATAAAGAATCTCCATTTGAATATTTTAATATCAAATTAGAAACTTACTTTTAATTATAATAATAAATTTAAGATTTTTGTTTTATGTGTAAGAGTTAAAATTTTCATATTATTTGTAAATTTACAATTATAGAGATCAAGAAATTTTGTTGTCATTATAGAAAGATCAAACAAGTTGTGTTAGAATATAATTTATAATTAGTAGTTAATGAATTTAACAAACACAGATCTGAAATTTGTTTGGTTCAATGAGTTCAATGATAAGCCTAGACTTTGATGCACTATGGATTATTTGCTTAGTTTACAGTACATATTATAATTTTAATTTTATTAGATCACATAATTTAACTTGTTATATTTTTATGTAATTGTATATATGAAATATTAAATTGTTAGTAAATCATTAAAAATATTATAATTTAAAGCAATACCATAAATTATAATATTGATATGTATTATTTTATAGTATTTATTGTGGAAATGCATAATAATTTAGAATATTTAAAAAAATATAGAATATAAATAGTTTATTATTTGAATATCAATTTAGAAACCTACTATTAATTGTAATAAATCTAAGAATTTTTAATTTATGCATAAACTTTAAAACTATCATTACTTTTTTATCTACACTTTGTTACATAAATTTACAATTAGAGAGATCAAGAAACTTTGTTTCCATCACACAAAGATCTCTCATTTTTATTGTACATCTGTAAATGTAGTTTTCAAATATATATGAACTTTAAAAAAAAAAAAAATGCCCTCTTGTACATCTATTAATGCAATTTTCATATATATATATATATATATATATAATATTTTATTTTTTACTAAAATAGATTATTAGCGTAAAAATAAAAGAAAAATACAAAAACTTATAAAAAAATTATATTCAAATGTTTTTAAATTTTTTTTTTTAAATATTAACATAAAATATACTAAAAAATACACATTTAAAATTCAAAACATATATGTCACTTTTTAGTGACTCAAATTTAAAAATTGAATCAATGTGACTATTTTCTTTATAAAGTGTGACACAACTTTTGAGAACTAAATATTTTTACTATAAATAATTTTTTTATACTAAATTTTTTCCTTCTTAAAATAATTAAAAAGCATATAGTGTTCTATACTCAATTAGTAGATATAATATAATTTATCACTACCCAAAATTGTGATCTATTTCTATTATTGAATTCTAAAGTAGTCAATAGAAAATCATGTTCCAAACGTAGAGACATATTCCTTTATGTTCTAGGAGGAAATTGTGTCAATCATGTTGATCAGACCTGGAATTTGACGGCCACCCCTGCCTGTCATATGAAAAATTTGTGACGGTTTGTTTATTTAAATGCCTGTAACTTTACGTTTTATGAAAAAAATTAACTGTCAAAAAATATTTAATTTATATATTTTTCTAATATAAAATCTTTTATATTAAAATATTATTGATTTTATTAATCATACATATTAAATATAATTTTATTTTTTTATTATAAATTTCTATTTTTAATAACACAAGTAATTTAATTTTTTAAAATATTATGTATCATATAAATTAATTAAGTATTTTTTATAGGAATCATACTTCTTAAAAATACCAAATAAACAATAAAAAATATGATAATTTGATACAAACCTTCATTATATAATTTGCATATATTTAAACACAAAAAAAAACTTTTGGAAAGAAATGAACTATTTTCTTTTATTATTTTTAAATTGAGATGCAAAAATTAATGATGCATTACATAGAAAATAAACAAAAATAAATGTTATCAAAGATCAAGAACTCTTCTTGAGTTTGTATTCTTCCATATTTGATATACTTTATTCCAATTTACATCATTTTCTTGAGGTCCATTTAAAAACACTCTCATTAATGCATCCAATGTATCCAAACCCGACTTTGACTTTCTAACATTTTTGATGATGTTTTGTTTTGAAAATCCTTTTTCACAAGAGTACTTTAATTTGTTTTCTTGATTGATTCCTAAAATTGTAAAATTGTAAAAAAAAATGCTTAATCTTTAAATGTTGTATTATGTTGAAAAAAAATCAAAGCCGAGAATAATTATTTATAAAAGGAAAATAAAATTTCAACATGCTCATTGCTCACCAATAAGTTTGATGCTGTATTATCTTGAAAAAATTCAAAGTTGGGAATCACTGCAAACAAAATGTTGTTGAAAAAACATTTACAATGCTATAAAATAAATGCTTTCAACAGTGACAATTTGTGTTATGTGATTATTCATAAGGATATCCTATATATATTAAAAAAAATGTAAAATTAGAAACTATTGATAATTAGAAATAAATCTAAAAATCTTAAATTTAATGTTAAAGTTTCTAAATTATATAGAAAATAAATCTTGTTAAAATATTCAAAAAGTTAAAAATCAATTATATTCTATTATTTTGACATTTTGAATGAATATAATTTTTATAATAAATATTATAAATCATATATATTAATAAAAAGCAATGATAACTATTAGTAAAAATGTCAAAATCTTTAAAAAATTAGAAAAAACTATATTTAATCTTGAAAATATTCTATTTTCAACAGATTTTGAATTAATAAATATATTTATAATAACTTATATATATAAATATAAAGTGAAATTAGAAATAATTATTCCAAATCTAAACTAATTTATATTTTAATTATAAAAATTATTTTATTATTATAATATATATATATATACAATAAACTTTTACGGTTTAATAATAATTTTAAGTGTCAATTTTACGATTATATAAAAATATAGCAAGTCAAATGATACGGTCTAATAAATTTTTAAGTTGTAATATACGGTCCAAAATGCAAAAAACGGTCAAATAGACCATCAAATTCCAGGCCTGATGTTGATTATAATTGGTGACCACTTACACAAAAGAATGCTAAGGTTTATATTTTTTTCAACCCATAGTTACGATTTATATTCCAAACCTTTTATTATACAATAAGAGCCTTGGTGTTTTTCTTATGCACGGTTAAACTCCTATTCATACTTTTCACCTACGCTATCTTGCATAGAAGGATATACACCAAAATTTTCTCTTCCATTGCGTAATACTTCACATATTCAAAGGATTTCTTCTAGGAGAGATGATTGACAATTAGCCTAGGGCTAGATGTCAAAATTTTAGAGACCATGCACATGTTTATTTATACATCACATATATTTAAACCACATGTGAGGAATATAGTAATCAATTTGTTTACCTAAATCTAAAGATGGAAAGAAGGTTAGTCTCCTATCTTAGCTTCAATTTTAAGCTATATTATTTCTCAAATTATATATTATAGATTGAAATTTTTAAGGGATTATTTATTTAAATGTGGGATCTCACATTAAAATATTTCTTTAATTATTTTACAAAACATGGTATCTTGAAAAATTTATCTAAGAGTGTAGGTTGTTAACAACTAATATTATAATTGATATTTCTTGTATTTTATATTTCTTATATTTTGTAGTTATAAATAATATGAGAGATTCAATATGCTTCATAAATTAATTTATCAATATGTAAATATTCTCTTGTTTTTTAAATGTGGTCCTATGCATGATTTTAGCACTTTGATACTTATCACGTTGTGCACTCTTGCTAATATTTCTTTGTTGTATTCATAGGGACCTCTGAAATTTTTTGTATATCACTATCTATCACTTGCTAGAACCTCTACTATTTATTTATTATTTTTTTATTTAATTTCCATGATATGTGTTTAGTAATTTAAGTGGAGATATTTTATTTTTTTACTAACCTTAAACTATGTAGTAAGTCAATTGTACTTGTCATGTCGATAGTATTAGTGTTTGTGCTAATGGAATAACATCAATTGGTTTATTCTATATGTTGATTAAATGGTAGGTTTGTTGTTAGCATTGTTACTATCCATATTGGTGCAACCATAGTAGGAGGGTCCTCAAAGAGAACAATCTAGACCATGCAACAAGAGTAGCACAATAGAAGCGACACAAAAAATTGAAGGAAAATGCAGATTAAAACATTCTCATTAACAAAAATATCAGCTACAATTTATCAACAACATCTAGGTTTACAGATCTGGCTCACAAGCCTATTACAACATGCTAAAAAATACAACATTCCTATATGCTTCTCAATGCAAGTAGAATCTCAAATATTAGTCTATATTATTCTACTCAATCAACTTCTACCATTCTAATGATCTATTACAAGCTTTGTATCATATCCATAAATTTGGAATCTTTCGCGTTGTCCAAAGATCATTACAACCTCCAATGAAAGAAAATGTAATGTGTGCATGAATCATTCAACCTCCAATTTGAATTAATACATCAACAGGTGCATAAGATGAAGTGTGGACCTATAATTAAGGTCGAGGACACTCCACAGAACAATGAAAATCATACCACCAAGATCTACAAGTTATGGGAAAGATCCATGAGTGATAAAACTAGCCGTTAGTTTAGACAATTATTTTGGTGTTAGTTCAAGAAACTGCTACTAAATTTGAAAGTGATAGCTTGATTTAAAATGATTCAATCATGCTCAAATCTTGGAATAAGGAAAATGAACATGTCCAATGTAATCATAGATCCACAAATTTTGGTGAGCAAATATGATGAATCCACCAACATGAACTGACCAAGAATAGAACAAGAACAAAAACTGAAAGAAAATATTTTTGGTTGATACAAGATTGCTAAGAACCAAGGATGCTCTTGCATTAGACATCTGGGGTTATTGAAAAGTGAGTCCCTCACTTAGCTAGGGCTAAAGAAAAACCAAGATGAGCTACCTGGGCTTGAGAAATCCAAGAAGAATCCTTCACTGGCTTGCCTTTCCATTTCATAAGATATTCTTTGTATTGCCTTCCACAAGTTTTCCTCCCATCTTTGATATCCAAAATCTATTCAATCTCATCTGATTGTTGTTTAGGAAACCGATTCTCCAATTTTTCTTTACTATCTTCACTAAATTCTACTTCATGGTATTGATGTAGATCTATAATGTTGAATATAGGTGATATACCCATGTCATCTGATAACTCCACCTCATATGCATTTCCTAAATAAATTTTCTTCAAGATCATAGAGGGTCCAAACTTCCTCATCTTCAACTTATTGTATGTGCCAACTCAAAATATTCCCTTCCTCAAATACACCATCACTTCATCTCCAACTTCAAACTCCTTATGTCTCTTGTTCTCATCTACTCTCTCCTTATACTTCTAGTTCATATCTTCTAATTACTCTTTCACTTGAGTATGCACTTTCTTCATATGTTCTACAAATTCCTCTACTTCTACACTCCTTTCATCTTCCATACTGATGTCTCTCAACTCTAATATACCTCTAGGATGAACTCTAGTAACAATATCAAAAAGGTATCTTTCATGTACTCCTACTCACTAAATTATTGTAAGAAAACTTGGCTTATGCAAGGACTAAATCCCAACTTCTAGTCTTCTCTCCAACAAAACATGTCAACAAATTCCACAAACTCCTATTTACTACCTTTGTCTGTCCATCAGTCTATGAGTGAAAATTAGAATTAAACTTCAAATATGTCTTTAGCTTCTTCCAAAGTGTCCTTCAAAAGTAACCAACAAACTTTGTATCTCTGTTTGAAACAATGCTCATGGGTAATCCATGCAATCTAACCAGCTCCTTGAAAAATAAGTCTGCTACATGTACTTCATCTATTGTCTTCTTACAAGGTATGAAATGGGCCATTCTATAAAATCTATCCACCACCACAAATATATAATCATTACCTCTTTGTGTCTTCAAAAAACCAATTATTAAATCCATGTTGATATCTTCCCAAGGTCTCTCTAGAACTATCAAAGGCTTATACAATCCAACATTCTGACTACTTCCTTTTGCAACTTGAAAAACTCTACAACTCTACAAAAAATTACTGACATCCTTATAAATCTATGGCCAAAAGTAATTCTCACTCACCAATGCTACTGCCTTATCAACTCCAAAATGACCTAACAATCTTCCACTATGTTTTTCTTTCACCAAGTTTTCCCTCATTGAACTCCAGGGTATAAAAAATTGATTTCCTCTCCAAAAACTATCATCTTGAATGAAATAATCCAACCACTGAATCGTATTCTTAGAAATTGGTTCTTTACAAGCTCTCCAAGGTACTACAAAATTTGGGTCTTCCTCATATAAGTTCTTCAATTCATCAAAGCCTAATACTTCCACTCTCATCTCTGCTAATAAATTCCTTCTCCTACTCTAAGAATTAGCAACTTTATTTGAATTTCCATTCCTATGATTAAAAAAATGTATAACTCTACAAGAATTCTACCCATCTCATGTCTCTTTCATTCAATTTATCTTGACTATTCAAATATTGCAACACTTGATGATCCGTTTACAACACAAACTCCTTAGAAAATAAGTAATGTCTCCACTTCTTCAAGGCATGAATTATGGCATAAAAATCTTGATCATACACTAAATATCTTCTCCTAGGATCATTCAATTTTTCACTAAAATAAGCTAAAGGTATCCCTTCTTGACTCAATACTACTCCAATTTCATTTCCACTTGCATCGTGGTCTACTTCAAATACCTTATTAAAATATGGTAAATTCAACACAAGCTGATCAAACACCTTATGTTTCAACAACTCAAAACTTTGGTCTACTCTAGATGTCCACCTAAAATCATTCCTATATCATCTCATTATTTCTATCATAGGACTACAAATAGAATTAAAATTCCTAATGAGTTTTCAAGCGAAACTAGCCAATCCATGAAATGATCTTACCTCTCTGACACTATCAGGTGTAGGCCACTCAACAATTTCTCTTACCTTCTCAAGATCCATCTTCAATCCTTCCACAAATGTCACAAATCCCAGATATACCAATTCTTCCTTCATGAAACTACACTTAAGGTTTATCAGCAACTACTCTTCTCTCAACCTCTACAAAACTTGTCTTAAGAGCCAAGGCATAACATATTTTCTCATGTCTCAATCCATTTAGAAACCTCCTTCCATCAACCAATCAAATTCTAGCACTTGTACAAACCTCAACTATAGGAACATCTTCTAATGGAAAAACATTTTGCTTCATCTCATTAACAATAATGGTATATATGTTCTTCTTTCCCTCATGAATAACTTGTCTATCATACTACCAAGGTTTTCCCAACAAAACATGGTATACATCCATAGGCATGATATCACAGAAAACTTCATCATGTTAATTTCCTATCTTCAATTTCACCAAACATTATCCACTTACCAAAATCTTATGGTCATCATGAATCCATGCTATCTGATATGGCTTCAAGTGTTTCAATATTTCTAGCTTCAATTTGGTCACCATTTCTTCAAAAACAAGGTTCTATGAGCTTCCACTATCAACAATCACCTTGCAACATTTACTAGCTACCTTGCATCTAGTCTAAAACAAATTCTTTCTTGGTAATGGATCCTTCCCCATCTCTTGCTGACATAATACTCTTCTATTGACCAACACTTCTCCATCTTCTAGTTTGTTAGGTGATCCATCATGATCCTCCTCAACAAATGCTGTTCTCTTATTTTATTTTTTTCTTTCTACTAGTCTCTCCTGAATTGTATTCAAATGATCTGTGTACTTCTCCACCACATTTATAACAAGTTCCCTTGAATACTCTTTTCTCCAATCCTTTATCATCTCTTCTATAACCTTCATTTTAGTACCCACCATATCCTCCACTTCAGTAATAATTTTCATCACCTCTATGGTATGCATTATCATTCTCATTGACTTCCTTATCCTTGTTCTAATCTATAAAAGATCCTCTTCCTCCTGTAGTAAAAGTTCTTCCTCTCTAAAATCTTCCACCTCTTCGTCTTTGTCTCTGCTCATGTCTTTTATTCAACTTCTCTTTTTCTTTTAGGGAACATTGATATGCTTCCTCCACAATCTCCAACTTAATCAAACTAGTCTCATCTTGTAGAGATGACCTCAAACCATTCGCATATCTAGCTCTGATGTTCAACTTATAGAACTCCTCAATATACTCTATCACACTAGATTCCTTTTGCTTCAAAATTTGTAACTTTTGGAGCAAACTAACCTAATAATCTATAGGCATAAAAAATTTCTTCAACTTATTCACCATTCGATCCCATGATCTAATATTTTCTTTTCCTCTTCTTTTCCTATCTATCTACAAATGTTCCCACTAAAGGGATGCGTGTCCTTTCAACTTTGTACAAGAAAATTTCACCTTCTTGTCTTCAGTGGTACCTTCAAAATCAAAATACTTTTCCATCTCTGTTATCCAATCAAGCAATTCCTATGAATCCACCTTACCTCTATATTTTGGTGGATTGAAATGTGGTTTTATGTTCAATCTAGTTAGGGCTCTTATGAACCTATCTTCTCCCTGATCAAGGCTAGGTTTCTCTTCTCTTCCTCTTTTTTCATGTACTTCTACCTCTTCATCACTCACATCATCAACTGGTCAACCTCTCCTCTAAGTCATTTCAATTGCATCTAATCTAGAACCAATTCCTCTTAACATCTCCATTAAAGTTGGATGTGCATTTCCATGCACTCCATTTCCTCTAAAATTTCTTCTTCCCACCATCTTTAGACACATCCTCTATAGCTACAGGTTGGATCCTCAATACACCACCCTACAACAAATTTTCAACAAGACTCTGAGAATTTTGATGACCTCTCACGACGAATCTCATTCTGATACCAATCTAGTGTAGCCATGGTAGGATGTCCTCAAAGAGAAAAAATTGGACTGTGCAACAAGAGTAACACAACAAAATAAACACAAAAAAATAGAAGAGAATACATATTAAAACATTCTCATTAACATAAATCTTAGTTACAATTAGCTGGCAATATCCGGGCTTACAAATCTAGCTCACAGGCATATTACAACATGCTAAAAAATACAAAATTCCTATATGCTCCTTAATGAGAGTAAAATCTCACATATTAGATCTATATTATTCTACTCAATAAACTTCTACCATTATAATGATCTATTACAAGCTTTATATCATATCCACAAATCGAGAATCTTCCATGTCAGCCAAAGATCATTACAATCTCCAATGAAAGAAAATGTAACATGTGAATGAATAGGTCAGCCTGAAATTTGAATTACTCCATCAACAAGTGCATAAGATGAAGTGTGGACCTATAATTAAGGTCGAAAAAACTCCATAGAAAAATTAAAATTACACGATCAAGATTTGTAAGTTATAGGAGAGATCCACGAGCAATCAAAGTAGTTGTTAGCTTAGAAAATTATTTTAGTGCCAGTTCAAGAAATTGCCACTAAATATGGAAGCAATAAATTTTTGGAAAAAGATCCAATTGCACTCAAATCTTGGAATAAGGAAAATAAACATTTCCATGATGTAAACATAAATCCATATGGTCTGGTGAGCAAATATGATGAATCCACCAACATGAACTGAGTAAGAATACAACAAGAACAAAATCTGAAAGAAAATATTTTTGGTCAATGCAAGATTTCCAAGAACCAAGGATGCTCCCACATCACATGTTGAGGTATTAATTTCTTATTCGTCAAGAACATATTATGTTATCAAATAGTGGGTCCAAAATAATTCTTTAAAATATATTCAAAGATTATATGCACATGATCAAAATATTTTTAGTTTTCAATTATTTTTCTTATTGTTTTTCCTAGACATTCATCTCAAGCTCATTTAATTTTCATCTTTATATTTTCAGTAAGATGAATATTTTTTTTGTCATTCTCAATATTGCATACAATGATGCTCTTCATTGATATCTACATGGTAGTTCTTACAAGTTGGTCATAAAAATTATGATCCACAATCTTAAAAATTCCACTCACAACCTAGACCTAAGGATGCATGTCAAACTAGGAAAATGTGAATGAATCATGATTAGATCACTGGTAGTTAAGCAAAAAGTAAAATGAGTGAGAACCTCATATACACTTATAGCTCTTTTGCACCATAGAGGGTGATCCTATAGGTCATCAACAATATAATGACAAAGAAATTCTTAGGCCTCTAAAAATCATTCATAATGTATAAATGAATGCTAATTAAGTAGTAATAAGCTAATTTTATGCTCATTTCTACAAGAAGACATCCAAGACCTCTATGAAGAATATGGAATTTATTGATTATACATGCATCAATACATTTATAAATGATTACTTCTCTTGAAATAAACTAGACATATAACCTAAAATCTAAATGTCAAATAGTCACAAGCCCTAAAACTATCACAATTTATCTTATTAAGTTTCATAAGATGGAAAAATACAATAGACATAATAATTAAACATGTAAATGGATACACATGCATGAAAGTAGAAATAAAAACCTAGAATATAGATATAGATATCAATAAAAATTAGTATTCTCCTTGATCAAAATTTTTTAAATATCATTTATTACAAATATATCCTAGTTGTGGAATAGAACATAATAATTTTAGTGTAATATAATCATAGGTCTTCTAAATATTCAAGACAATATATCATTTTAACTTGTATAACTTTGTAGAGGACTCTATAACTCTCTAAATTTATATCAAGTAAAATCTCAAAAAGGTAAAATAGATTTTATGTTATTTAGCTATGTAGACTCGAAAGGCCTAAAACTAATATAAAAATACAAATAGGATATAAACAATACCTTTTAGGGTTTTGTCACTCAACCAAATAAGATTTGTGCCTATTCCTTGGGAAATAGACAATCTAAAAAGGAGAGGAACTCACGTGAATCTATAAATAAGAAATAGATTCAAATATACCTACAAATCAATGAATAAAAAAATTACACATACATATTTTTTTGTAAAAATCAAAATATAGATGGCTCGAAACCAAGACTTTTTTATAGAGTAAACTTTTTCGAAAGGATTACTAGCACTCAGAGCGGGGACTCAAGGGTGGTGATGTGATCAAAGTTATTTTATCTGATGAGGCAAAGGCATGAGAAATTGACATACTAAAGAAGTCTAGAATAATATGTCAATTCATTGGTCTAGAGGGGACAATAGAAAGCATTGAAAAATGGGAATGTGAAAACTAGCAATGTCAATTGATTTAGAAATTCCTCCCTAAAGGATTCTTTGTTGTTGGAAAGATCATAATTCAATCCTTACAAATGAATTTTGGAAAATGAATGAAATTCCCCTTTACATGCAAATGTGGGAGCTGAAGTTCAACAATAATAAGTCTATCCCCTATGCCTTATACAATCTCCTACTAGAATACTAGTCGAAAGAGTGCTTGAAAAATATTGGGGGTGTTGGAATGTAAACCCTAATTGCTGCCATCATCTCCAGCCGCTGCCCGCAATATCACAATAAAGAAAATATCCATTGCGATACCACGGGAGACCCCGTAGCATTTTTATTTTATCTTTTACCGCGGGGAACCTTTTACCAAGCCGCCTCCTCTAGGATATTTCGTAGTACGGGAAAATTAATATTTAAGTTCTAATATTATTGTAAAGGACATTTTTTTTAAATGCATTTTGACCAGGAAAAAGTTAGGTAATTTGTAATAAATTTTATATCGGGCCCTCTCTTCCATGAATATTATTCATGTGACTTTTACCTATACATGTATATGTAATTTACTTTTGTTTTTTTTTAATGTGAAAGTGAGCAAACATAAATTAGTGTGCAGCAGCTCTATGTTGAAAATATATTTTTAAGTTTTATTTTTACAGTGAAAATTCCTCTGCCTCTGGCCTTCACGTGGTATCAGAGCAAGTTCTATTATCAGAGTCAATTTTGTCAAAGCAGATTATCTAGGTAAATTTCAAAAATGGCAGTAAGCACAAGCTTGACAAACCCACAAATTCCACAGTTTAATGGGAAGAATTATGAGTATTGGTCAATTACCATGAAAGCACTATTTAGCTCACAAGATATATGGGATTTAGTTGAGAATGGATTTCTAGAGCCAGCAGATGCAGTAGCATACAATGCTTTAACACAAGCAGAGAAAGACTTATTAAAAGACACAAGGAAGAAAGACTCAAAGGCTTTATTTTATCTGTTTCAAGCTATACATGAGAGCATTTTTCTAAGGATTTCAGCAACAACAAAGTCCAAACAAGCATGGGAAATACTTCAAACAGTTATCAAGGCATGGCAAAAGTTAAAACAGCAAAGCTACAAGTGCTGAGAATAGATTTTGAAACAATATGTATGAAGGACAATGAATCTGTAGATTCATTCTACACCCAAGTTATTGGGGTGGTTAATCAAATTAGGTCTCATGGAGAGAATCTGGAAGATACCAGAGTTGTTGAAAAGATTTTAAGGAGTTTTCCCACAAAATTTCTACCAGTTGTAGTTGCTATAGAGGAGACAAAGAATCTCTCACAGTTCTTAGTTGATGAGTTGTATGCATCTCTAATTTCTCATAAACACAGGCTGAAAAGGTCAACAGATACATCACTAGAGCATGCTTTCAAAACTCAGGCTTTAGTCAGTCAAGGAAGAGGCAAAGGTACATCAAGAGGAAGAGGAAGAAACTCTTACAAAGGTGAAAGATACAGTCTATCAAGTTCAAGTGGAAGAGGCAGCAATCAAGGCTCAAGCCAAAACCCAACACAAAATCAGTCACAAAATCAAAGGTCTGATAAATCTCAAGTCTAATGTCACTACTGTAAAAAATATGGGCATTATATGAATGAGTGTAGAAAGAAGCAGTATGATAATAATAGACAAAATGCAAATTTTTCAAGAGAAGGTCAAAATCAGAATTCAGATAAGAGCGCAATGTTTTTAGCTTGTAATGTTGCTCAAGCAAATGAAAAAGATGTATGGTTTTTAGATCTAGGCTGTAGCAATCATATGATAGGGAATCTAGAAATGTTTTCAAGTTTAGATGAGAATATAAAGTCTGATTTTACATTGGGTAATGACAACAAAGTGTCAGTCAAGGGAAAAGGAGATGTCAATATTCTAACTAAACAGGGAGAGAAAAAATATATTTCAGATGTGTATTTTGTGCCTGGTCTGAAACATAACTTAATGAGTGTAGGGCAACTGGTTCAAAAAGGGTATAGAGTAACCTTCAAGAATGGTCTATGCACAATTTTAGACAAATACCCAAGCAATCAACTTATTGCAAAAGTTAGAATGACAAACAACAAAATGTTTCCCTTAAAGATAAGGCCAGATTTGAATATATATTATGCTCAAGCACAACACTTAATGAATTCACAAGTAGTTAGAGAAGAAACTACAACAGTAGTGCGTAAAATCTTTCAAGCTAAGATAAAAGATGAAAATTGGTTATGGCACCTGAGATTTGGGCATCTCAACTTTGGAGGTTTAAATTTACTTCATAGGAAAGGCATGGTCAAGGGAATACCTTTAATAGAAAAACTAGAAAGGGTATGTGAAAGGTGCATTTTAGGAAAACAACATAGAGAATCATTTCCAGTAGGAAAGTCAACTAGAGAAAAAGCCCCTTTGGAAATTATACATTTAGATTTGTGTGGACCTATGCAAACACCTTCAATAGGTGGTAGTTTTTATTTTCTGACATTCATTGATGATTATTCAAGAAAAACATGGGTTTATTTTCTAAAGTAGAAAAATGAAGTGTTTGATCTGTTTCAGTTCAAGAATTTGGTTGAAAAACAAAGTGGTTATTATATCAAAGTGTTGAGAACAGATAGAGGTGGTGAATATATTTCAAGAGAATTTTTTAATTTTTGCAAAGATCATGGAATTCACAAGCAGTTCACAACTAGATACACACCTCAACAAAATGGAGTAGCTGAAAGGAAAAACAAAACAATCATGGAAATGGCTAGAAGCATGTTGAAAGCCAAACATTTGTCAAATGAATATTGGGCAGAAGCAATATCTTGTGCAACCTATATAATGAATAGGTGTCCAACAAAAAGTGTCATGAATATAGTACCTGAAGAAGCATGGACAAGAAGAAAACATAGTGTTACTCACATGAGAGTATTTGGATGTGTAGCATATGCACATGTGCCTGATGAATTGAGAAGGAAGCTAGATAACAAAGGAGAAAAATGTATATTTGTTGGATACAGTGAAGAATCCAAAGCTTATAAGCTCTATAATCCAACAACAAAGAAAGTTATAATCAACAGAGATGTACAATTTGTAGAAGATGAAGCATGGGATGGAAGCATAGAGAAGACAGTCAATATTTCAGCTAGTATACCTCAAGAGGAGAATGAAGTTTCAACATCAACAAATATTCCAGCTATTATGACTCCTACCACTCCCATTCAAGCTCAACAAAATAGTCCACAAGTGACACCAGCATCGATTGTAAGAACAACCTCATGCATTCAAGGAAGTAGTCCAACAAGAGGATAACAAACACCATCTACAGCAAGACCATTGGGTCCATATTCCACAAGTTCAAGTGATATGTCAAATCCTACATTGGCAAGTTTGAGAAGACAGAAAATCAGAAGCATAAGAGATATATATGAGCAAAATGAAGGTGAGAATAATTCAGAGCAGATTTCTCTTACTACATTTTATTCTCAAATAGAAGATCCAGTTCATTTTGAAGATGCAGTCAAAGATGATAAATGTGTAAGTGCTAGATGGATGAAGAGATTGAAGCAATTGAAAAGAATCATACATGGGATCTTGTTAGTCTTCCAAAAGACAAAGATTTCATTGGAGTGAAATGGGCTTATAAAACCAAATTGAATGAAAAAGATGAAGTTCAGAAGCTTAAAGCAAGATTGGTTGTAAAGGGCTATTCACAACAGCCTGGAATTGATTACAATGAGACATTTGCACCTGTAGCACGATTGGATACTATAAGGATGATTTTAGCATTAGAAGCTTAGAATAAGTGGTCTGTATCTCAAATGGATGTAAAGTTTGCTTTTTTAAATGGTTATTTAGAAGAAGAAGTTTATGTGGATCAACCACCTGGGTATGAAATTCTGGGTCAAGAAGACAAAGTTTACAAATTGAAAAAGACACTGTATGGATTGAAGCAAGACCCAAGAGCTTGGTACAATAGAATAGACAGTTATCTTTTGCTGAATGGATTTAATAGATGTAGCAATGAGCCCACACTGTATACAAAAATGAATGAAAAAGGTGAAATACTGATAGTATGCTTATATGTTGATGATTTAATCTTCACTGGAAATTTTTCAATTGATCTGTTCAAAGAAGACATGAAGAAAGAATTTGAAATGACAGACTTAGGTCTGATGAAGTATTTTTTGGGCATTGAAGTGAATCAAAATGAAAATGGTATCTTTATTTCACAGTCAAAATATGCAAATGACATTTTGAAAAGGTTTAATATGATGAAGTGCAAACCAGCACCAACACCTACAGTGACAGGTTTGAAACTAAGCAAGGATGATAAAGGGTCTAATGTTGATCCAACTTTGTTTAAGAGGCTTGTTGGAAGTCTCATGTATCTCACAGCCATAAGGCTAGACATTATGTATGGAGTAAGTTTGATTTCCAGGTTTATGGAAACACCAAAAGACACCCATTGGAAAGCTGGGAAGAGAATTTTAAGGTATGTAAGTGGAACAAGGAATTTTGGCATTAAGTATTCAAGTTCAGATGAGTTCAAACTCATATGATACACAGACAGTGACTGTGCTGGCAGCATTGATGACAGAAAAAATATGTCTGGTTATGTATTTAATTTTGGGACTGGAGTTGTCTCATGGTCTTCAAAGAAGCAACCAATAGTCTGTCTTTCATCAGCTGAAGTAGAATATGTGGCAGCCACAAGTGTAGCATGCCAGGTAGTCTAGATGAGAAGAATTTTGAAAGAATTGCAAAATGAACAATTGGAGGCAACAAAAATTTACTGTGATAACAATTTAGCCATAGCTCTCTCAAAAAATCTAGTCTTCCATAAGTGAAGCAAGCATATTGATACCAGGTATCATTTTATCAGATAATTAATTAACAATGGTAACATATTTTTAGAGTTTTGCAGATCAGAAGAGCAAAGTGCAGATATTTTTCACAAAGGCACTGGGAAGAGATAATTTCTTCTTTCAAAGAAATAGATTGGGCATGGTGGACAATGCAGTTATGTTTAAGGGGGAGTCTTGGAATGTAAACCCTAACTGTTGTCGTCATCTCCAGCCGCTGCCCGCAATATCACAATAAAGAAAATATCCATTACGATACCGCGGGAGACCCCATAGCATTTTTATTTTATCTTTTACCACGGGGAACCTTTTACCAAGCCGCCTCCGCCGGGATATTTCATAGTATGGGAAAATTAATATTTAAGTTTTAATATTATTGTAAAGGACATTTTTTTTAAATGCATTTTGACCAGGAAAAAGTTAGTTAGGTAATTTGTAATAAATTTTATATCGGGCCCTCTCTTCCGTGAATATTATTCACGTGACTTTTACCTATACATGTATATGTAATTTACTTTTGTTTTTTTTTAATGTGAAAGTGAGCAAACATAAATTAGTGTGCAGCAGCTCTGTGTTGAAAATATATTTTTAAGTTTTATTTTTACAGTGAAAATTCCTCTGCCTCTGGCCTTCAGGGGGGACTCTTGAAACATTAATCAATCTAGATAGACATATTAGAAGAAGATTCCTATATTAATAGCAGACTGTATGTGGAAGAGATTAAGGAGCTTTCAAGGAAAATATCCCTCATAGTTGGGGACAAAAATTGGAGGAAAATGATTGAAATAGAGGAATTTTTTATTGTTTTCTAAATTAATTTTTGAAGAAGAAACCATTTTATGGCAATGTGCTCTTGTGCCCCAACTCAAGAATGTAAGACCAGGGTAGTAAAAATTTCTAAGAAACATATGGCCTCAAAGGAAAAACTATTGTGAAAGGTATTTTGGCCTCTTGTTCTCCTCCTAACGAAGTGATAAACTAGTCTATTCAAAAATTGAATTTTCCTGAGCCTCCTGCTCTCATGTCAGCCCCTTGTTTCACCTACCCATCAAGAGCCCCCAATTTCAATGATAGTTTTTGGGATCTTCATCCTTGTAGCTCCTAACAGCCCTTGAAGTTAATGTGGTATGAGTTTTTGAATTCCAAATTTAATGCTGGTATGCAATTTTGAATTTGAGAGGGAATGGTTTTGAAGTGACAAAAGGAATTGAAGGAAAATTATTCTATCAATTTTTGGAAGATATAGTTCTTCTAGTAGCAATCTGAGAAGATAATTTTTTTTGTTATCTATGTGATTCAGAGAAGTCTATGTGAGCTCCTAGAAGCTTTTGAACAACAATAACTATTTGTTTTGTGATTGAGTAGTGATTGATCCTAAAGAGCTCTACGTAGCTCCTACCAGTGAGTTCCTAGCAGCTCCTAAAGTTTGTTTGTCTAGTTGAGCAGCTCATGAATGCTCCCAGTAGCTTGAAGTCAGTAGTTTAGATTTTATTTTTTGAAGCATTTTGTTTAAGTCTTTTATGTATTTCTATTTCTAGCTTATTGAATACAAAAGGAAAGTTGCATGTCTTCTTATGTTTTCACATTTTGATTTGGGTATTTCTAGTTTGGATGGAAAATAGAGCAACAACTTTGTGCTTTCATTTTTTTTAAAAAGTTTGACATGGTATCAAAGCCATAAAACCTATTTCCTTGTGAGTTATGGAATTTATTTTGGGTATTTAAGTTTCTTGCGCAGGAGACATGGCTAGAGATGAAGGAAAGAGCTAGTAGCAACCACCATCCTTTAATGGACAAAACTATGATGTTTGGGAAAAGAAGATGAAGACCATAATGGTTGCCAATGATTTGTACGAGTTTTTGGTTAGTGGTTTCAATAATGTTACTGACCCAACATAGTTTGTAGCTCTCTCAAACAACTAGAAGACCTAGTTGAAGGAGTTGAGGAGGAAATATGCTAAGGCATTGAGTTTAATAGAAGCAACCTTGACATAGGCCATTTTTCCTAGAATAGTAGTAGCTACCTATGCAATAGAAGCTTAGTAAATTCTCTAGACCAACTATAAAGAGAATGACAAGGTCAAATTGGTGAAGCTCCAGATGCTTTAAAGAGAGTTTGAGACTCTTGAAATGAAGGATAATGAGTCCATCTCTATTTTTGACACAAGACTCTCAGGTTTGATAAACTAGTTGAGAGTGAATGTTGAAGTCTTAGATGATAAAAGGATTGTGGAGAAAATCCTCAGGAGCTTACCTGCAAAATTTGATGTAGTGGTGATTGCCATTGAAGAGGAAAATGATCTCACAACATTGTCCATTGATGAGTTGATGGGTTCTCTATAAACCCACAAGAAACACCTAAATAGGTCTGCTACTTTTACCCAAGAGCAACCTCTTAAAGCTCAATCAAATGCAAGAGGAAGGGGAAGAATAAACAATGGTGGAAGGAGCTCAAGAGGTAGAGGTCATGGCAACTTTGGACAAGGAAATGTTGGAGGAGATAGCTCCACATGAGTAAATAGCCAAGAGGGAGCAAGAACCTCTCAGAATAGCTCCCGAAGAGGCAAGAAGAATAGCAATTCAAGTTAGAAGAATGAAAAGAGCAATGTTGAATGCTACTACTATCATAAATTTGACCATTATGCAAGTGAATGTTGGATAAATCAGTGTGATCAGTTAAAACAAAATGAAAATATTCAAATGTGGCTAAAGGAAATCAGTCCATTGCCTTCATCATGCTTAGCATTGGTGAACAAGGTATCCCCAAAGTCTAGTATTTGGATAGCAGTTGCAACAAGCACATGAGTGGTAATGAAAGTATGTTTTCTTTCATTGATAAAAATGTGAAGTCTGAAATAAGAATGGGAACAATGGAGTAGTTCTAGTTGTGGGAAGAGGATCTATCATGATCTACAATAAGCAAGGTGAGAAGAAGGAGATATAGGATGTATTTCTTTCTCCTAGGTTAAAGAATAACCTCATGAGTATTATACAACTAACCAAAATGGATACAAAGCACTGATAGAGAAGGGTCAATGCATCATTTATGAGAAGAATAAGAGGACGAAGGTGTTTGCAACAGGTCAAATGATAAAGAACCAAATGTTTCTATTGAAAATTGAGACGTGTTTCTCATCTCAATCTATTGTTGCACCTCTTATGAATGGAAAATGTACAATAGTACAACATGTAGTGCTCAAGAGCACCATTCAAGACCCCTACAAGCTATGGCATCTCACGTATGGACATTTAGGCTCTGTTGGTTTAAGTCTTTTGTCCAAGAAGAAAATGATTGATGGTTTACCAAGAATAGTAGATCCTAATGTTAAAATGAGGCTTGCATTTTGGGCAAGGAACATAGGTAATGCTTTCAATCAGACAACTCTACAAGGGAAAGAGTAGCATTGGAGTTAATGCAAATAGATTTTGTAGTCCCTATGCAAATCCTTTCTATTGGTAAATTCAATTTTTTTATGACATTCATTAATGATTACAACCGTAAGACATGGGTTTATTTTTTGCAACATAAATCTAAGGCTTTTGATAAGTTTTTTTGTTTGAGGCCCAAGCTAAGGAGGAGAGTGGACACTTTATCAAGGTCCAAAGGTTAGCTAGAGGAGGAGATTATACGTCCAATCAGTTTGTAAATTTTTTCAAGCAAAATGGCATCAAGAAGGAGATAACAACCAGTTATACTCCTTAGAAAAATGGAGTGGCTGAGAGAAAGAATAAGACCATCATGGATATGGAAAGGAGCATGATGAAAGAAAAGGGACTCCCTATTGAATATTGGGGAGAGGTTGTAGCAACAACTATTTATTTGATTAATAGAAGTCCAACAAAGGCGGTCTGTGACAAGATCCCTAAAGAGGCATGGAAAAAATGAAAGTGGATGATTGAGCACTTGAGAGTGTTCAGGTGTGTAGCATATGAACATGTTCCTAAATAAAAGAGGCATAAATTGGATGACAAGGGTGAGAAGTGTATTTTCATGGGGTATAGTGAAGAGTCCAAAGCCTATAGGCTATACAATCCAATCACCAAGAAGATAGTGATTAGTACGGATGTGGAGTTCGTTGAAGATGAGTCATGGGATGGAGTGACATATTTTGATAGCTTAGAACCACTCCTAATAGCTCCCAAAGAAACAAAAAAAACCATGAAGTTCAATAAGAAGAGTCTATAGATGCTTCTGAAAGTGTCAGATGAGCTCCTAAAAGCTCCTGAAGTAGGAAGATATTCAACAAGATAGTCAGGTAGATAGTCATAGGTAGCTATAGGATTGGCTCTTGAAAGCATCAGTCAAGCTCTTGAAAGCTCTCAACAACTCCTAAAAGATCATGGAGTGAGTAGAAAAAAAGGCAAGCAGCTAAAGACAGCCAAAAGATTGCCTCCTAAAAGCTCTGGAAGAGCTCCTAAAGGCTCCGAAAGAGCTTTTGAGAGCTCCTAACAGCTCCTGAACCAACTTGTTCAATAGAGCAGCAACAGTAGTGAAAGTTCGAACCCCACTCTCACCTCACTAATGCCAAAGAAGACTAAGAGTCTAAGGGATATCTACAAGAATAAAAGGTATGATGAAGAATTTGATGAGAGTGTGAATTTTGCATTATTTTCTCATAGTGATCTAGTTTATTTTGAGGATGTTTTGAAAGAGGAGAAATGGTTTCAAGCCATGGATGAGGAGATAGATGCAATAGAGAGGACCAACAAATGGTAGTTAACAAATTTTCCTCCCAACAAGCAAGTTATTGGAGTGAAATGGGTCTACAAGAATAAATGCAATGCAAAACGAAGGATAGACCAGTGTAAGGAAAAAATAGTGGTCAAGGGGTACAAATAGTAGTTTGGGAGAGACTATAATGATACATTTTCCCCCATTGCAAGGATGGAAACCATATGGGTAGTCATAGAAATCACACCCTAACACAAGTGGAAGGTGTTTCAAACGGATGTGAAGTACACCTTCTTAAATGGAGTGTTGAAAGAGGAAGTTTATGTAGAGAAGCCATTTGGATATGATTTTTTGGGTCAAGAACACAACGTGTATATGCTGAAGAAAGCTCTTTATGGGTTGAAGCAAGCTCCACATGCATGGTATAGCAAGATTGACTCATATTTGATGAGAAATAGCTTTATCAAAAGCGATGGTGAGCCCACTCTTTGCATCAAGGCAACTGATGGTAAGGTTTTAATTGTTGTCTTGTATGTTGATGATTTAGTTTTTATTGGAAATGATGATTTCCTCATTGTTGATTTTAAAGAGGCCATGAAAAGAGAGTTTGAAATGACAAACTTAGGTCTCTTGAGATATTTTCTAGGCATAGAAGTAAAATAAATGCATGATGGTATATTTATCTCTCAAGAAAAATATGCAAATGATATCTTGAAGAGATTTAAGATGCTTGAAAGCAAGTTTCCACCACACCAATAGCCATAGGTCAAAATTTGAGCAAGGAAGATTGTAGCAGCAATGTAGATCCAACCATGTTTAAGAGTTTTGTTGGAAGTTTAATGTATTTAACTACAACTAGGTCTAATACACAGTGTGAGTCTTGTTTCTAGATTTATGGAGACTCCAAGGGCACCCATCGAAAAGTGGGTAGAATAATGTTGAGGTATGTGAATGGAACCAAAGGATATGGAATTTTGTACACAACATCAAACGAGTTTGGGATTGTTGGATACACAAACCATGATTGGGAAAGGAGTCATCTCATGGGCTTCCAAGAAACAACTTAGATAGTTTTCCTATCTACAACAAAGGTTGAATATATAGCAACAAATGCAAAAACATGTTGAGCTATTTGGATGAGAAGAATCTTGGTAGATTTGAAGGAAGAACAAGAGGATGGAACAACAATCTTTTGTGAAAATATTTCATTGATAGTGTAGACACATAAAATTAGCATTATGCACTTAGTTCATGTTCATCCTCTCATAAAATTAATCAAGTTCATTTAATCTCTAAGGATTATCCACTTAAATTGAATAAATTAACTTTATTTTATTTAAGCCTATCATTCCCTCTTTAATTAAATAAATAAAGACTTTATTTAATTAAATCTCAAAAGTCATATTTCTCCCTCTTGATTTAAATAAATCAAAATATCAAGTCAAATAAGTAAAACCAACTAATCATCACCTAAGCTAATCTAATCCTGATTAAATCTAATCTAACGCATGTCACATCCTCTAGCTTTTCCCACTTGCACCAATAAATCAATTTATTGATTTATTAGAATCAACATTTTCCATCAATATGGCATCTTTGAGGAATATTCCCTCAAGTTTGAATTCAAAATAAAGTGGACATGTACATCCAACAAGTTATTTATGAGCTCTTACATGTCCCTTGCACAAGTCAAACTCAACATTTATTTCAAAATTTAAAATTTAAAATCTCCCTTTCTTTGGAACATTGACCAAAACTTGCACATTCCTTATCCTATCTCATTGGAAAAATCTTTATCCCACATTGCTCTCTCATAAGAATTCTTTCAACTTGAGAATCTTTAAATGGAGGCTTCATCCTTCAAAAAATCCTCCATAATCTTCATGCAAAATCATTTTCTTAAATTGAGAATTGATTTTGTCCACCATCCTTTGCAACATCAGGCTTATCAAGGGTTGGGAAAGGGCTATTTTCCACAATAGCACCAATCCACTATGAGATAAAGCTGGATAATGTTTTTTAATATGCTTTGTTTAGTTTCCTTGATTCCTTTCATTACATGATTAACATGTTTTATTATTTCATAGGGATGTTCTTATTTTGTTTTGTTTTAAATGATAAGATCCTAATGTGTGTGTTTGAGAAAATGAAAAATTTGGCATCCACATAAATGGCACTAGAGGGAGGAAATTTTGACGTTGATTGGATGAAGAAACTATGTATATCTGAGTCTTCACCAAAGCAGAGTGTGGCAGATGTAAATCAAATAGTGCAAGCACTTGAAATACTAAAAGTTTGGTAGACTGTGAGGATGAGTATACAATTTTAAAAGGAAAACTAATTTGTATGATACATGAGTTCCAACATCTATATTTTTCTTTTAGTGTACACTAACCAACAACCATTTTATTCTTGATGCTTTTGATATATATTCACACATTCAAATTAAGGAAACAAAAACCCCAAATCTTTCTTAAAACTTTTGTGGATATTTTTATTGTGCATTATCAGAAAAAAGTGGATAGTCTAGCACCATTCAATATGCACTTTTTCATAGGTCCACTTTGCAGACAAATAAGAGTTTCTTTTTTTGGACTGAATAAAATCATGTGTTGTACTATTAAACAGTTGTGCTTGTTATTTCCTATAGTGGATATCTGATGACAACTTTCTTGCAAGTGAGTTTAGGAGATCTTTGTTATTCAATTTTTTTACAAGAAAATTATTACATTATTTCTTTTAGGGTGTTAGCAGTACAAGCTTTTAATTTAGTTGTTGTGTGAGTTTTACATTTTTTATTTTCAAAGATAAAGTATGTGAATGTTTGGTGATTTTAAAAATTGGGTTAAAAGGAAAGAAATTTGCAGAGAGTGCGAAGAGAGTGTAAATGGCTGTAAGATCTTTTTTAACATTTCTTTCAGGAATTCTGTTAAATGGTCTATACGCCTTTGCTATGCTTTCATTTATTCACTAGTTTTTCACATGCCAAATGCATTTGTTTAAAAAGAAGTTTTAGCCCCCTTTCTGAAAGCTTTTTGAATGATACTTTACACTTCTAATTGTGTTTTATTGGAAGTTCTAATGAAATTTTGACTTTACACTTGCTAATTGCATTAGCTTGAAAAATTCCCTACAAGCATTGGCCACAATTTTACACTTGTTAAAAGTATTTGCTTGAAATTTTCTCATGCCATTTTTCAATAGATCCATTAAGGAAATCATGGCATTCAGTAAGACTTTTATTTGAGGATTTTTATCAAAACATTCACGTGCCTTGTCCATACGACCCTTTCTTTTTGCGTACATGACTGCCAGGGTAGTTGTAACTTAGGTCGGTGTGTGGTTCATTTGAAAACATCTCACATGCCTTGTTTATGCTCTAACAATTTTAGCGTAGGTGCAACACATGGTGGATTATTGATAAAAGCTTAGACTAGATCTTCTATAGTGGTTGAGTGTGGTTCATGGTAATCACAGGCTGTGAAATAAGAATCATCTTCCCATTCATCATCACTATCTTGGTGATCAAGCAATGTATATATGATTTGGGCAACTCACATGAGCCTATTGCAATTTGTCCACCGATGCTTTAGAGGCTTGTCAACATACTCTTAATTATTGAATGATTTTAAGTTGTTGCTCGCCAAATTCGAGGAGTGAAAGATAAATAAACTTACAGTCAAAAGATTTTAAAACTTTAATGGGCTGAGAAAAGATAATGATATGCAGATAAGTACTATTGATTTCTTTTATTTTTGCTCCTAATGAAACATGAAATTTCTCACCTACTTTGGGAAAGTAAAAACAAAGAAGTGGTAGTTGTATGGTATTCAATTTGTAGTTGAATTGATAGAGGTATGATCAATAGCCTTGTTTTCTTCTCTCATAATCATATATTGTGCAAATCTGTCCCTTTAACTCTTAGCTGTGCCATAACTATATTTCCTTTTAAAAATTTAATAAATGATTAAATGGTTTACATCTTGTGTAGATTTGTCCCTATCATATCTTGTGCAGATCTATTTCTTGTCACTGGAGAATTCAATGAATCAATTGCACATCAAATAAAGTAGTAATTCTTTTGTCACCAGCTGCACGTCAACTTGGGAAAGTGAAATCATTTGAAAGCATTTAACATGGTTGTTTCTCCCATCAATGTCTTTGCTTATCTTATCCATATTGTTGTTCCATATCATTTGAAATCCATAGCATCCATAAATTTGAATTGATCTTTTTTGATTACTTTATTATCTTTTATTGATTAAATATTGGAGGTGGCAGTTGGATGATTACTAAATACACAAAAGCGTAGTTGATGAAATATACATGGTTAATATAAGCTTTTGGATCAAATTTTTATTTTTCATACTAAATAAACTAATGCATAAAATGTGTTGTCATATTTAATCCCACTATCTAATTTTTTTTATCATATGGTTTCTTGGGATTTCTAAAAATTTGATTTATAGCATTTTAACCATTGTTTTCTTTTGACATGTACTTTGCATAGAGTGGATAAATCAAAAGAAAATTTGAGTTCAAAAGTGGGCATTGGACATTAAATCTAAAAAATCATTTTTAAATGCTCATTGGAATGGTCTAGAATATCTATTTTTGACTTTCATTTTCTATTTTAGGCCAACTAGATCATTGTTTTTCTTTCTCAAAGTTGGCTAAAAATTAAACATCAAAAACATACTAAAAATTTGGTTTGTGTGATTAAAATTGAACAATCAACTTCACACTTCAAATTTGGTGCACTAAAAAGAATCAAATCATTGCTATGTGGATCCAAAATGAACAAATTCTTCTTTGTCTTGTAATTACTTACACAAAGTAATGTCATTAAAAGGACGCATGTGCTTCTCTCGCTCCTCATGACGATCTAGAGAATCAAAAGGCTTTTGGTGATAGTAAATTATGTAAATTAATTACCCACACAATTCATTTTAGGTTCAAAATTGAACAAAATCTTATGCGAGCGTGAGTGAGCTTATTGCATGTGTTCTCCCTTTGTTTCTAAACAAGGGTAGATCAAACTATGAATAAGTTTATTTTCATTTGTCTATCTTAGAGGGCCTGCCTTGGGGAAAAAGTACTCACCCAAGGGAACAACTCAACTGGTAACACTCTAAAGCCAAGAGTATTTCCAACTAGGATTCAAATGTGGGTATTGGAGTAAATGCCAATATCACGCAGCTAGCTTTGACGAGATGGATCTGAAAGGGGACTCTTGCTGTATGGGTCAATCTCCATGAACAGAAAGTCCCAACTAGAACCCTTGTTTGTAGTAACCAACCATTCCATCGAACGATTTTATCAAAGTGGTACATTGGAACTTAGATTCCAAGAAGTTACTTGCCATGTCCGATCTTGGTTAGAATATAGAGGTTAAGGCTTCATTCTTAACATACCTTTATATTTTTTCCTTGGTTGCATGTAAAATCATCTCTTCTACTATGAAGGGCATGAGGCAATCCCACCAAGAAAAACATACCAATTGAGCTAGGATGTTATATTGCTTGTGAGTTAGTTTGAAAACACAGTGCTTTGATAAAAAACCATTGGAAAACCAACATTCAACAAATCATCAAATTTCAAACCCTTTAGGAGAAGAAAATATCATTGAACGAATTCACATGTTATTTCTTTCCTTTGGGATTTGTATCCTTAGAGGCTTTTAAACATTTGGATTTCGTCTCAATTTGCTCCTACTAAGGTCAACATTAGGAAACCTTTGCCTTGATTTCCTCGATTTCTGCATAATACATTTTGTGGGATGAAAACAAATTAGGACTTTGGACATTTAGTTTGAAAGCTAATCAAGAAGTGTTTGTGGTAAAGAGAATCCATTAAGCAAAGATTGAATCAATTAAACCCCACACATGTGCTTGTCATCTTTTGGTCATATGGTTTTCATGCAAACATTGGTCTTTTAATTTTGAATTACTCTTAGAGAAAGGCATGTTCTTCACTACCTTGGTCTAGTAAACAAGTCCTTCCTAGGTTCATTTAGGATCAAATCAAACAATTCATCAAAATTTAAAACATCTATCAAAATCCATCCCACCAAACAACTTTAGAACTTTGGAAACATCATTATCTAGACTTAGGTACATCCTTAAACCAAATCAAAATCATTTGTTTAGTTAGGTTTGTGGGAATGCATCCTTTCTCATACATTTAATTGAAATAGAAAATCCTTTGAACAAGTTCATCGTAAGATTACATCTAACATCTTAGGGTTTACAAGTTCATTATCTAATAAAACCAATCAAAACCAAACCCTAAGTCTAGCATTGATCCAAAATCCTTAAATGTTCAACACTCATATAATTCACCCCTTGCATCCTTCATCTTGTCATTAGTCCTAAGAACCTTAGAGGTCACTTTTGCAATCAAGGTCAAAACACAAGAAGAACATGAAATACAAACTTGATCCATACATCATGAGTAATCTAAGTCAACTAAGCTATCAAAATCTTACAATGCTGATTTATTATCAACACTGACATCTATACAAACCATACATGGGATCATTACCTTCAAAAAATGACAATAGTACAACAAATATGAGTATGCCCAAATCAATGTTTGGGACACCTTTCCCAATTGTTTATTTAAATCCAAGTCCAAACCTACAAATCCACCAACTGAACAATCAATGCATGAGCCTTTAAATGAACAACATCATCCCACTAAATCCCTACATGCGAAATGAGAATGTACCAAGTAAAAGTTTTCCAAACATGAATCCGACAAACTTTAGGATTGTAGACATCTAAATTTAATCACTTCCATATGATTAAATTTACTGCCTTTCTGTCTACCATATTAATATTAATTTATTAAATTAATATTATACCTTTTATCTCATATCGATGAAGTATTTGATTTAATAATTAATACTTTATCTTTCACCCTATTCCTCTCTAAATTAAATAAATATGTCAATTTATTTAATTCAGTCATTTTTACTCTTTTGATTTAAAATCAATTTAAAATTCCTCACTTTCTCTCTCCTTGTCACATCCTCCATAACCTTGCCCTAATCTGAATTAATTTAATTAATTCATGATTATGATGTGCATTCTCTTAATCAAAGATTAATGTCATATCCTCCTACATTTTCCACTTGCTTCTAATCTTTCATTAATTAGCCTAATCCAATATTTGCACAACCTTAACCAAGGTCATTAGCTAGATTTAGCACCACTTTTTAGCCAACCTTTGCATTTACCTTCTTTTAGCATTGACCCCCTTCCCCATGTGAATTTTTAATTCACATTTTATTTATCCTAGATTCCCCTCCTTTATATGTGAATTTTTAATTCACATTCCATCTTTCCAAGGCTTCTAGAACCTTGGACTTGTCACAATCTCCACATGTGACCAAGTACCACCTTTTTGGAGCCCACCTTTTATCCTCTAGATCCTCCTAGGAATGTGAATTTTTAATTCACATTTATATCCCCAACCACCTTTCCTTTTCCCATGTAGATTTTGAGGAATTCCAAAATTCCTCAAATGTCCCTTTCACTCCCACTTGGGGACAAGGAATCCCTTTTTGAGGAAATCTCCTCATTCCCCAAGGTGCTTGTCCTTCCTCCACCTCATGTACCTTTTTGACACCTCACTTACACCTCATCTTCTCTTGGCCACTTCACCATCCACATGTCAAGTTGTGAGGGCTTGTGGGTTCTCAACCCACCATAGCCCTTCATCTTGGCCTTGTTGGATGCATCTTGACCATTGAATTCTCTAGAGAATTCAAAATCTCCTATAAATACCCTTTCCTCAAAGGCATTCTCAACACTTTGGATTTTCATAACTACATGCTGCTAATTTGCATGCTCAAACACTTAGCCATTTGATAACTACATGCTGCCAATTTGTATTCTCAATCATCCACTATCATCTAGCCATTCATTCTAATCACTTTGCACATACAATCTTGCATTTAGTCACTCAAGAAACCATCTAAGGAGCACACAAAATCATCCCAAGTAAAGGCCAATCAAGGAGACATCAACAGCAAGGAAGGTGAAATCGTTTGTATCTTGTTTTGTCCATTTTCCTTCTTGTTTTATCACTCTTTTGGCCAATCTTGAAGTGTCCTTAGTCTTTTATCACTTGCATTTTTTTAGTTGTTTTGCATGTTAGAATAGGATAAAATTCTTAGGATCACATTTCTGGCATGCCCGGTGGGACCCACAAACAGGTTCTTGCATTTAATCTCCCTTTTTGTTAAGAATTTTGTAGGAAAATGTTGCAGAAAGGCGGTAGTGCCCTCTGCCTTATCGTAGAAAGGTGACAGCACCCCCATTTTGCTGCAGAAAGGTGGCAGCGCCCTTTGCCTTACCGCAGAAAGGCGACAGCGCCCTCTTGGCCACTGCAGAAAGGCGGCAGTGCCCTACAGCTGAAAGTTTTATTTTCTAACGAGTTTGCTACAATTAGGGATATATTTAGAAGGCTTTTCTAACACTTTTCTTGCAGTGGGAGCGGCAAAACTTTTTCATTTAAAAAAAATATCTGACAAAGTTTGTTGCAGAAAGGTGGCAGCACCCCTATTTTGCTGCAGAAAGGCGGCAGCGCCCTCTGCTTTATCGCAGAAAGGTGGCAGCGCCCCCATTTTGCCACAGCAAAGTGGCAACGCCCTCTGATTTTCCGCAGAAAGGTGGCAACACCCCTGTTTTGCTACAGAAAGGTGGCAACACCCCAAAACAACATAGTTTGTAAGGTAAAACAGTCATTTTGGCTTCGTTTTTGCTCTCATTTTTTGCTATTGTCAAGTAATAACCCTTTAACATTGTTTTGGCAAGGATATTGGTGTTTGTTGCTAATGATTTGTAGCGTATTAGGGCGTAATTGATCAAGAACGAAGAAAAAGACAACTAACATTTGTTTGCAGGGCCATTTATTTGATCAGATCCGCAAAAAATTATCCTTGTTTTAGAACATAGTCTAATTAGGGGAATAAACTTCATTGCTTGTTGTGATTGTTTTTTCTTGTGTTACCCAAGGGGGCATTAATTTGTTTTCGCTTTCCCCTTACACTTCGTGTGAGCCTGGGGAGTAGTTGGAAATGATTAGTGTCTTCTTTTTAGTGGGATCTACTTGGGGATTTCATTACCCCAAGGGACGATTCCAACCACACGTATCAGCGGGGTATATAAAGGGGTGAGAATGAAATTTGTACCCCAATCCAGTCACGTTGTAATTCGCGGAGCATCGAAGCTAGGGTGATACCTAGATAGACGTGAAGAGTTGGTCCGAGCCTTTCAGTATCTCGCTGGGGTTCTCGACTCATGCTTGTGACGGACTAGAGTTCACAGTTGTGCCTCACATACCGAGAGTATATCGAGGACTCCCTAAAAGCCTTGTACATACTAGATTAAGACCTTGCCTGGCCATACCCTTAATATTAATCATAGGATTGTGCTTGTTTGAAGTGTCTTCTTATGAAAAACCTGTGAAATATTTGATACCCTGGCCTTACTTTACCATTTTGCATCCTTTCCATAGCCATTGTCATCAAAACCAAACTTTGTCTTACTGCAGAAAGGCGGTAGCACCCTTGATTTACTACAGAAAGGCAGCAGTGCCCCTAATTTTACTGCAGAAAGGTGGCGGCGTCCCTGATTTACTGCAGAAAGGTGGCTGCACCCCTGATTTACTACAGAAAGGTGGCAGCGCCCCTAATTTTACTGCAGAAAGGCGGCAGTGCCCCTGATTTTTGCTACAGAGGGGCAGATTTGCCCTTCTGAACACCCGAAATTGCCCCATTTGGATCCATTTAGCCTCCAAACCATCATTTAAACGTTCCCAACCATTACTTCATCATCATAAGCTTCCATTTTGTCACTCTAAGCCTCCTGAAACCTCCTTTTGATATGTTGTAACCTCCATCTTATCATTCCAAATCTTTGTTCAACCATTATAAATCCTCATTCATTCTTTGCACTCATCTCCAATCCGCTCATTCATTCTAATTTCCTCATATTCATTCAAAAGTCCATACCCTTACCTAACAAACATCATAACTTTACCATTCACATCGCCAAACACCATCCATAGTCAAACCGTCCTAACATTGTATTACAAAGTGGTTACCCAAATTGACTATAGCACTTGAAGTTGATTATTAGTCTTTAACTTCGAACCCAATCAATTCGCTTCCATCTCGAGGTGAATTCGGTGTTGTAAGTTATCATCCTCGGCCCAATCAATCCATTCCTATCTTAAGGTGGATTCAGTGCCATAATCATCCTCTTAATCAATCAAAGCTCTAGGGTCACTAAGGGTAACTTCCTGTAATCAAGCTTAAGGTCTCTATCTCACATCATACCCATCCAATAGTCAAAATCTATCCAAACCGATCATTCGATCAAACTTTCCAAATCAACCAATCCAATCCAATCTAGTCCAATCCAATCTAATCCAATTGTGCCAAATCCAAATCCAAATCCAATCCAATCTAATCCAATCATGCCAAATCCAAATCCAAATCCAATCCAATCCAATCTAATCCAATCGTGCCAAATCCAAATCCAAATCCAAATCCAAATCCAATCCAATCCAATCCAATCCAATCTAATCCAATTATGCCAAATCAAAATACAATCCAATCCGAACAAAGATCCAAATCCACACCCCATCCAAATCACATCTCATCCAATCACAATCAAATCATTCATCAAAAGCATTGACCTACTCATAACACATTTGCATGCCCGTTTAGACCCGATCATAGGAAAAGAAAATGGCTGACCAACAAGCTCAGAATGCCCAATCAAACAACCCTCAAGATCCCAAAAACATAATCAACGTCTCATCAGATCCTAACAAGGGTACCAACATCCCTCACGATCCTCATAATGGTACTTCATCACATTCTAACACTGAGAATCAGAATAACTCACCACATGGTGAAGAGAGTATGGTTAATCAACCTGAACTCACACTTGAGGAACATTTTAGTAATCCTGCCAATGTCCAAATGACTGACCGCTTGCTTGAGAAACATGGGGAAGAAATCTTAGCCCACCTAATGGAGAAAGGTGTCAAAGCCCCCCCGAATGTTGACTGGTCCAAATATAGGGGTACCCCATCTAACATACTCCAAGAGTCACAAAATACACCAGAAGGTTCATACTTCCCCAATGTTCCGCCAGTGGAGGGTTGGCATCAACTTGAATTTGGCAATGCCATTCTTTATCAGGTTAATTATCCCCCACATGCTTCAACCTCAGCTATAGGAGGACCTCAAGTGCCCGATCCCAATAATCCTTTTGCCTACGGTATGCCACAAAGTGTTCCACAACCTCCGCCATTAATGTTAACAACACCCCCTCCTTCCAACCAACCTCTAGTCAACATTGGGAGCACCTCCTTTGCCACATCGCTCCCACCTCCAGGGACCACCAATATACCACCTCAACAAGTTCACCAATCTACCATTCTACCTCAAATTCCTCCACAAGGCACACCCCCGCTGAACATTCCGAGCGGTACCCAACAACCCCCTTTACAAAACACTTCTACGCTACCTCCGCCATCTCATCTGCAACAACCTATACACAATACTTTGGCCTCTTCACAATAACCATCCTACCAATCACAAGGCAACCCATCTCAACCTATTGCCCAAACCATATCTCCCTTTCTTGCATCCCTTTTGCGTCCAAAGGCTCAACCACAACACAATATCCCATCTCGGCCCATACAACCTTTGACGTCACAACAAAAACCGCCCCAACACTACTACTATCACAATCAACAACAATTTCACCAACAACCATTTTATGCGACCTCCCAACAATCACAACATAGCCAATACCCACAATACCAACAAACCAATGCACAACAATACCCACAATACCAACAAACCAACGTGCAACGTTCTATCCAAGTTCCTCAACAACGTGCCCCGCACTTTTATCAAACAAATCCATATTATACCCCGCAACAACAAACCACGTATCAAAAAAATCCTCTGTCTTACCAACAAGCCATGTCATCATCCAATCATCTAAACTCATATTTCAACAATCAGATGCCCTTTCAATAGGATTCTTTATCAGCCTATCATCAATATCCCCCCAATCCACCACCACCTAGCTCGGATTTGTTGGAAATCAAAGCCGCACTTAAGGATCTTCAAGCCAAGACTACAAAACAACCATTCAAATTTGAAGATATATTCCCATATCTGTTTGATCCCTCCATCTCATTGATCCTGTTTCCTTAACATTTTGAGATACCAAAATTTGACAAATACAAGGGAGACAAAGACCCTAAGGCTCACTTGCAGGAGTTTTATTCCCAGTGTCAAGAAGTTATGTATAGTGATAACTATCTCTTGTGCTTGTTCCCATGAAGCCTAGCAAGCCACACCTTAGATTGGTTCATGACTCTTGAAAAGGGGTCCATAAAAACTTTTGCAGACCTGTCAAAAAAGTTTGTATCCTACTTCTCTTTCAATTTGCAGAAGGATACAGACACCTTAGATCTCCTAAAAGAGAAACAATGTGATGGAGAAACCTTTACCAGCTACCTCCAACGGTGGCGTGCATTAGCAAGTTGAATGAAAAATCCTCTGAAAGAAAAAGACATGGTCACTCTTTTTGTGGAAAACTATCATCCTGACATGGCCCACAATTTTAGACTACATTGTGTCGCCACTTTCGTAGAGATAGTGAAAAAGGGACCCATCCTTGAACGTGCCCTTATTGCCAAGGGACACATCAAAATACACAGTCATGATAAAGAAAGGTAATTTGGAGATAAACCACGGTTTTGGAATAAGAACAAGAATGCGGTGAATGACAGTGTGACAGACACCAAACATGTCCAAGTGGCTAATGCATCCCAAAAGCAACAATAGTCTATACCCAATGCCATATCTGTACCATAGGGGGCACCTCGTCCCCCTCAACAATCAAACCAAAAAAGTCAGGGGAACACCAAACGTCAATACGCCCAATTGGGTGAACCCCTGAGTGTTGTTTTCAATAAATTGCTACAAATAAATTACCCCATCAGATACCCTATCACCAAGCCATTCGACGAGTCCAAACCCAAGCCAGCATGGTTTAAAGAAAATGAGTATTGTGACTTCCATAAAATCAAGGGACACTCTTTGAATAAGTGTCAAGGTTTGAAGAATTATGTCCAAGATCTCATCGATTGAGGAGATATCAAGGTTGACCCTAGTCAACCTTCGTCGTCCAATGCTCAACTGCAAATCTATCAAAATCCCTTCCCCAACCACAATCAAGGCCCTAGCACCTCCAACAGTAATCCTCAAAACAATAGCACAAATAATGTGAATTACAAGAATGTGCCCTTCAATTATGAAGGTGTTATTCATTACATTGAGCAGGTAGAACCCCGAGTATCCATGATACATGTAAAAGCCAAAGACCCTCAATGTGTTGTTATCACACGACGAGCCCGCATCACCGTCCATGTAGCCTCTGCACCCACCCAACCAACTCCTGTAAATTCTCAGTACAACATCCTTGATCATCTAAGGAAGACCCCCGCTCATATATCCATTTTGGATTTGCTTAAGTCTTCCCCGGTCCATCAAGAAATCCTCAATAGAGCCTTGCAGGAAACCCATGTACCAAATGACATCGATCCCACACAATTCCAAGCTTTGTTGGGACACTTGGCTTTGTCTCATCACCTCCACTTTATCCAAAATGATATGCCAAACATCGATGTCAATCATAATCACCCTTTACACATCGAAGTCATAGTTGCCCGCCATAAAATAAAAAGGGTCTTGGTAGATAATGGCTCTGCCCTTAATTTATGTACTTTGAAATTCATACAACAGGTGGGATATACTCCTATGGAATTAAGCAACCAGATCATTACAATCAAAGCTTATGACAATGCAGAGAGAAATTCAGAAGGAATCATCAGTCTCCCTATCCAAGTAGGACTTGTGCTCCAATATACTACATGCCATGTCCTTGATCCAGACTTACCGTATAATCTCCTCCTTGGCCGCCCATGGCTCCATGCTATGCAAGCTGTACCCTCCACTTACCATCAGTGCCTCAAATTCCCAGTCAACGGACAAGAGGTCACCATCTATGTCGACACCCAACCATTCAAATACTGTCGTGCTTTGGAAGCATCTTTTCCCCATTTACATTATTGCCCTGGGGTTGAAATGGGAGCATCCCAGTCATCATCCTCTAATCCACCATCCACTGTGATAACCGCTCCATCTCACACCACTGATCCTTCAGTCACCAAAGTCCAGATCATCGACAAAGGATGTGGCAAATATGAAATGCATACGACTCTCAATGTAGCCACCATGCCACCGTCACCACACAAGTTCGACCAACCTTCGCATGCTGCACAAAAAGAAAACAAGATCATCACCTTCAGTGGTAAAAACATTCCTACTACCACTTTTAGATCTCCAAATATCAAGATCGATGCACCTGAGGAAGACATAAGCCAATGGGTCTATCGAGAAGAGCCCGAACAAGAAACTCCTCTAAAGAAATATTTCCAGAAAAAGTATCCTCGGCCAACAAAGTTCATGGAAAAACATAACTATCAAGGTAGAGGCCTAGGTAAAGAGGAGCAAGGGCGGTTGCAACCCATTGATACACCACAGTTATCAAAGAAAGTAGGCATTGGGTATGACAGAAAACAGAAGAGCCCTGCAACATCATCTAATACTTCCAATAGTATCACCATGGGCGATGGCTCATTAGCAGACATACCCAAGGAGGAATCCATCATCCATGCGTACGATGACGTCGATCACATTGACTTATCATCCATGTTCGAATGTCTATCCATCTACACCATTAGCCTATCCCTTTGTCACCCTGAACTCATTGATTGGGACCTACATAATACCACACCTGGCAGTATGTCTGCGGACACATATGTCAACCTTATGGGATTGGGGGAGGATGAACACTCTAGTCGCAAAAATAAAAATAAGAAAAGTAAAAAGCGGTCATCTGGTGAAAACCTCCCTGAGGTACTCCCTGACCTGGAAAAAGTAAAAATAAAGGACGCATCTGATGGCAAAAACCTCGAAGAGGTGCTGAAAGATGGAGATGTTCATCTTCCCCTTATGGGAACTCAGTTATCTACCCGATCTTCTATTCTGATTGAAGAGACACAAGAAATTAATTTGGGAACTGCTAATAGTCCTAAGATAACCTATCTAGCTAAGTCACTCTCAGAACAAGAGTATTCAGTCTTTGTACAGCTACTCCGAGAAGGAATCATTAACTTTTCCTGGTCATACTCAGACATGCCAGGCTTAGACCCTACTTTAGTGGTTCACCACCTAGACATTGGCTCGGATGCCAAGCCTGTCAAGCAAAAACTCTACAAGATGCATCCACAAGCTGTGTTGTTAGTCAAAAAGGAATTGGAGAAGTTACTAGACATAGGTTTTATCAGACCAATTGACTACTTCAAATGGATCTCCAATATAGTTCTAGTTGCCAAACCAAACGGAGACATTCAGGTCTGCACGGACTTCCAGGATCTTAACAAAGCCTGCCCAAAAGATGATTTCCCTCTTCCTAACATTGACATGTTGGTCTACCTAACAGTAGGACATGAGATTTTATCCCTTATGGATGGCTTCTCTGGTTATAACCAGATTCGAATTGCACCTGAAGACCAACAAAAAACGGCCTTCACAACTCCTTGGGGCACTTTCTGTTACAATGTTATGCCCTTCGGTCTCAAAAATGTGGGGGCAATGTATCAGAGGGAAATGACAGTCATCTTCCATGACCTCATCCATATTATCATGGAAGACTATGTTGATGACCTATTAGGGAAATCCAGAACACGAGCAAAACATCCCACCATCCTGAAAAAGATATTTGAACGGTTAGAGCATTATAAGTTACGGCTAAATCTAAAAAAGGTGTGTCTTTGGGGTCATGTCAGGGAAATTTTTGGGTTTCATAGTCTCTCGCAGAGGTATTGAAGTTGATCCCGCCAAGGTAAAGGCTATTCTAGACATGCCACCTCCACGCAATCTAAAGCAGTTAAGAAGCCTCCAGGGAAAGATGCAGTCCATCTGTCAGTTCATTGCCCAGTTCATAGATAAATGCCAGCCATTTACCCATCTTTTGAAGAAAGATTCCACCTTCCGATGGACCCCACAGTGTTAGATGGGTTTTGATAAAATTAAAGAATATTTAGCTCATCCACCGATTTTGTTGCCGCCTATTCCAGGAAAACCCCTCCTGCTTTATATCTCTACTACCTCAGTCGCACTGGGGGCATTATTGGCGCAACATGATGAGGCATTCAAAGAGAGGGCAATCTACTACATCAGTCGAACACTAGTTGGCTATGAGTTAAATTACTCCCCTATGGAAAAAGTGTGCCTTGCACTAGTCTTCAGCACACAGAAACTCTGCCATTACATGCTTAGTCATCCAGTCAAATTAATCACCAAAATTGACCCCTTGAAGTATTTGTTATCCATAACCACTCTAACTGGCCGCATGGCCAAATGGGTCATGCTTCTAAGTGAATTTGACATAGAGTATGTGGAGCGAAAAGCCATAAAAGGATAGGTTATTGCTGATCAGTTGGCTGAGGCGCCATTAGTAGATGCCTACCCACTCGACACTAAATTCCCAGATGAAGAAATCTACACAGTGACAGAAGCACCAACTTGGACATTATACTTCGATGGCTCATACACTCATAGTGGATCTGGAGCAGGAATTCTATTAGTCACCCCTCAAGGTGACTACATCCCAAAATCATTCAGGATAGCATTTCCATGTACCAACAATATGGAAAAATATGAAGCTCTCCTCACCGGCCTTAGAATTGCAAAACAGTGGTGCATAACTCATTTGAAAGTCCTTGGTGATTCCTTGTTGGTCATTAGACAAGTTAATGATGAATTCCTCACAAAAGATGATAAATTGTTACCCTATAAATGCTTGGTGGATGATTTCAAAAAATATTTCACCTTCATATAGTTTGACCAAATCCATCGGGTACAGAATAAAGTGGCAGATGCAATGGCCACTATCGGTTTCCTAATCGACATGCCCAAGGATCGAACAGAGTGTGAGTTTCTTGTTGAACAACTTTTAATCCCTGCATACGATGTTCCTGAGACAGACATGGTGTGCGATATTGTGGGTCTTACCTCCCCGTTGTACCAAGACATATACACTTACCTCTGTGATAATATCATACCCCGAGAACTTACATGCAACCAACGTAAATCCTTTATCCATCGTTCTTCTTGATACATCATTGTTGGTGATATGCTTTATCATCGTGGGTATGATGGAATCCTCCTTAGATGTCTGAATGAGACTGAGGCTGAAACAGTACTAACGGAAGTACATGGTGGTATTTGTGGGGCTCACTCAAATGGTATGGCCCTGGCCAAGAGGATCCTACGAGCTAGATATTATTGGCCTACATTGGAATATGATGCCTGCAAATTTGTGAAGAAATGCCTTCCATGTCAACAACATGCCGATTTGATCAACACCCTAGCACAAGATCTTCAGCCTCTCCTAGCACCTTGGCCATTTTCTCAATGGGGTTTTGACTTGATTGGAAAGATTCACCAACCATCATCCAATAGCCATACATTCATCATCACTGCAACTGAGTACTTCACCAAATGGGTGGAAGCAATGCCACTCTCACAAATTACCGATACTCAGATTTCCAAGTTCATTCTCTACCATATTCTCTACAGATATGGTATCCCATCCACCATCATTTCTGATAATGGAAAACCTTTTAAAAACCAAGCCATGAAACACCTCTGTGACACCTTCCGTATTTAGCATCATTGGTCGACGCCTTATTACCCTCAGGGTAATGTTCAAGTAGAAGCAACCAAAAAGATCCTCATCCGCATCCTCAAAAAGGTTGTCAATAACACTGGATGAGATTGACACCTCCATATTCATCCCGCCCTCTAGGCATACCGCACATCCATCTGCACCCTAACAAGCGCCACCCCATACTCTTTAGTATATAGTGCTGAAGCTGTCTTTCCAATCGAAGTTGAACTCCCCTCATTGAAAATTTCTCTGAAGAACCTTATCAACGAAGAAGATGCTCGTGTTGCATGGCTTGCACAGCTAAAGTTACTAGATGAACGGAGAATACGAGCCTATGATCACCTACAAGCATATCAGAATCACCTCAAGCGTCATTACAATAAAAAGGTCTATCCCAGGCAATTCCAGGTTGGTGAGCTTGTCCTCAAAGAAAACCAACGCACTCAGCCAAACCGTGACAAGAAAGGAAAATTTGAGGCAAACTGGCTAGGGCCATATATCATAACTGCCAAATATGGATCTGGAGCCTACATGTTAACTACTCTAGAAGGAGATCACCTTGATGAACCTGTCAATATTCTCCATCTAAAAAGGTTCTACGCTTAAGTCCGCTTGATCTACCCTATCATAAAAATCCAAAAAAAATTAAAAAATCCATCCTATGGTGAAAACCACCTCTTGGTGGTGCCTTGGATAAGTATGGATGGTGAAAACCTACCAACAGGCGCCACTCATAGAGGGCTTAATCATTATCTACCTAACGTCCTAGTTATTTACATCTACATTATCATCCCCACCCACCTCAACCTAGGCCACTTGGTATTTGTTGATTTAGCACTGGACGACCCACCTTACCTACCCCTTATCCTGAGCTTTTTTTTATATCCCACTTTGAGCTTATGTCTTTCGCTCCCTTCGTTGGTCGGTCCTTGTCGTCATATAGGATCATCCATCGTGTCGATCTCCATATAGGTCTCATCCTCCCCCGTTGCTTTCATCCCTCATCGAACTACGTTGCCCCTGCGCTTTCACATAGGCAAGGTTGATCATGCGATCTACCCCCAGGTCATTTTTGGATCAATTTGTTTTGGTCTTCCCTCACTTCACCTTTACCAGTCCCTTTTCACTTATATCCATGGTCTTTTTTTTGAACTACGTTGCCCCTGTGCTTTCATGTAGGCAAGGTTGGTCATTTGATCCTCCCCCGAGGCATTTGTCTGTCGCGTGTTGTGTCCATCATCGGTCACCATTGTCTTCTTTCCGCTTTATCCATGGTCTTTTTCCATGAACTACAAGGGCTCTGCGCTTTCACGTAGGCAAGGCCAATCTCTGATCGGCCCCCGAGCCCCTAGGTCTTTAGGCTATGTCTTGTCTCCCTTGTGTTGTGTCATCGAGCTATGCCTTTATCTAGCTGGTCCTTAACAAACAAAACCCACTTGTACCAATGAATCTAATCAATTTTGAATATCCTATATCATATCGATCTTTTCGCTTGGTATCCATCATAGGTCTCATCAGGATACATCCTTCCTAACAGACCTCATCAATTCCATCTATCCCCTTGATCCTATGGCAATGGACATTTGAAATTGATTGCGATCTTTTGATGCTTTTGGTTTTTGTTTATCATTTGAGCTCCCTATAATCACTTGTTAAAGCCGCCATAATCCATCATATTATGGCATGTTTTGATTGGTCCACATAGGGGCATATCTTGATCTTTTCTTTGATTGTCTTCTTGGTTGTCCCACATAGTACCCACCAAGATCCCCAAAGTCTTGTGTTATGTTGGGGCATCCTATTGTGCTTGTGGTTAGCTCAATACTGAGCCCGACTAAAGTCTTTCTTTGAGACTTTGGGGTGTTGGGATAACCTTCTTGTCTGGCGTGTTTGTCTCATGCATTCGACACTAATCTACCTCGGTCCTCCATACCTTGGTGTATTGTGTCTTATGCTATAACAAAAATTAGTGCTCCAAAGATGGCAAATTGAATTAGGATTGCATTTTTCATAATCATTGCATTAACATTCATCCTATGGTTTTGGTTGTGCAAATGTTTTCCCCCATTCTTTTCCCTTCTTCTTAGGATACTAATACCTTTTGATAGATGCCAAATGACATCCATTTTCACAATCACCATATACCCACCTCCCATTATCATGTCAGTTCTTATTGGCACTTATGGCCGTGTGTTGCTTCCTCTAAAAAAATTATAAAAGTACTATGTCGTATATCCATCGTCACTTGCATCATCACATGTTAGGTCCATACATACATTGCCACCTGTATCACAAAGTGTTAGATGCATAATCCATCATACGCATATACATACATGACAAATAAGTCCACTAGGCATCCATATATATAAATCATCATAGATCCCATAGCTACACAACATATCACCATGCATAAGTACATATATCCAATCATCCACATAAACATCTCAATAAACCAATGCATAAGCATAAATAAACATAAGCATAATTATTCATATAAAATTATTCAACATCTCATATCATGAACATGAGCATAAATAAACCAAACATGTAATACACATAGTAATACCATCACATCCATCCACATAAACCTGTAATACCATATATGCATGCATATAATCACCCATCATAACAGGAAACATACTACATAGTGTCAATAAGAACTATCCCATATCAAAATAATAGAATATCTATCACATCATACATCACATGATAAAATATAAAATCTAGAGATATGGAACATCTCTGATCTCTATCAATAAATCCTACACACTCCACCCTGCATCTATCAAAAAATGGGTAGCCTGTCACCTCCCGAATGAACTCCCCACATCTGATCTCAGTGGTGACTCGGGTCCTGCTCCCCTGCCTGGTGAAACCCCTAGGGAATCACTGTAACCGCGAGTCCGTGTCCCCAATGACTGAGATGGCGCTGGCATCTAAGGTGTCTGTCGGGTATAACAGAATCTTCGCTATGATGGATCAGGAATTGCATCATAATATGCAGCCATCCAAAAACCTGCCTCTCTCATGCTCTCCTCTCTCTCCACAACCTGGACTCGAGCTGAATTTCGCTTATGTCGATACCTGTCTTGGTCCTTGGAGATAGCTCTCCTCTCCTGCTCCTAGGCCTCCTGAGCCAACTGACTTTGTGCCAACTCTGCCTGTAGTCGATCCCTCATCTCCTCCACAGCCACTGCCCATGTCACCACTGCATCCCTCTCTCTCTCCATAATCTGTATATCTGCCCCTCGCAACTCACCCACACCCTGACTTGTCGGTACACGAACCATCGCAACATCCCTCTCTGCCTGTAGGGTCTGCATCCGCCTCTCTGTTGCCTCTCTCTCGCTCTCAGCCCCCTGTGCCTGAGCCACTGCTGTGTCTCTATCTCTTTGAAGAGCCTGTACCCTCAGCTCTGCTAAATCCTTCTCTCTTCGGAGAGTCGCTACCTCTGCCACTGCCTCATCTCTCTCCCTCTGCAATGACTGTATCTATGCCTTTGTTGCAGCTCTCTCACTCTGACTACGCACCTGTGCCGCATCCCTCTCTGCCTCCATAACCTGCACCTGCGCCTGCACTGCGTCCCTCTCAGCCCGCATAACCCGTGCCTGCTCTATTGCCACAGCCTCCCTCTCTTGTATCAGCCCCATATCTCCAATGGCCTGCTCAAGACAATGTACCCTTTCCTGAAGCACATCCCAGTCTCGCTGGAGATCTCCTGACTACTGACTAGTATCTCCTGCTCCCTGATCAGCTATCTGCTATGTCCTCCCCTCTAGCTCCCCCTAGCCTATAAAACCATGACCTCTGCCTGCAATCTGTCATAGTCCCATGTCATCCTAGTCAACTCACCCTATATCCTCTGCACATCTGACTGTGCCCTCCCTAACTGGACAACCACGGCCTCATAATCTCTTAATGATCACCACTCTGCTCTTGCTAGCTTGGCCTCAAGAGCCCTCACTCTCTGCTTTGCCATCCGTACTCTCACATCTGCTCCTCTCGCCTGCACAACGGGATCCTCCAGTACATAAGGCACTAAAGTTAATGACCCTGCTACCGTAACATCCTCCTCCACCGTATCCCTATCCACATCCATCACGTCCACCTCCCCAACCACCTGTGGTGTCTCATCCTCCCCACCTGCTGGATCCACCTCCCCACTTGTTGGCTGCTCCCTATCCCCCTGCTCCTGTTGCTCCTCATGGTCCTCCACAATTCGGTGAACCCAGAATCGTCTGGCCTCTCCTTGCCTCTCAACCATGAATCAGTGTCATGGTGACCTCCTCTCCTCCCCTAGTACTGCTCTCACATCCTCATCCTCTCTGCTCTCTGACTCCTGACGAGCCTTGTGACTCTCTGTAGTCAGTCGGACCCACAACCGCCGTGGCTGGCCATGTCATCCTACCACGAACTATCTCCTCCCCTCCTCTACAGCATCCCTCACACCTACCACCTCCACGTCCTCCATATCATCTACATCCATCACCTCCTCCACCCTCTGCTCCCCCTCGACTCTCTATGACTGTCTCCTCTCCCACTGCCGACCCTCTCTCCGGCCTCGTCTCTGATGTTTCCTCCTCCTCCTCCCTGCTCTGCTTGCCTGCTCTCACTCATCCCCCTCCAGCTCCTCCTGTCCCCCCTCGTCTACCACTGTCTCCTCTCGTCACTGCTGCTCCCCTCCTCTCCTCTCCCTCCATGGTCTCTACTCCTCTGTTGGTCCGGCACCTACTACCCTCAACATAGGCTGAACAGGCATAATCCTCTCCTATAACCTGTTCTGAAACCACC